>VWZI01013902.1:27047-37434 GCA_013396835.1 Psilopogon haemacephalus | reverse complement strand
GGGTTGGGGGATGGGGAGCTGGGGGCGGGGGGGGGAGCTGCTCCCCTTCAAAGCCAGCCTGCCGCGGGGAGATGGCCTTAGAAGTGGCAGGCTGCTGAGAGAAAAGAAACCCCCCCACCCCTTGTCACCACCTCTGCCACCGCCGCCGCAGGCTGCAGGCTGTCCCCACAGCAGCTGGGCTGGAGGCAGCTGAGTTCTGCTCCATAAAGGGAGGAAAAAAACTGGAGCAGGAGATCTCCGCCGCTGGGAGCGGAGTGAAATGTTCCACCCTCTGATGGGAGCTGGCTGGCAGAGGGAGGCAGTGTGCAAAGGAATGGGATGGGATGGAATGGAATGGGATAGGATAGGATAGGATGGAATGGAATGGAATGGAATGGAATGGGATAGGATAGGACAGGACAGGACAGGACAGGATAGGATAGGATAGGATAGGATAGGATAGGATAGGATAGGATAGGATAGGATAGGATAGGATAGGATAGGATAGGATGGGATAGGATGGGATAGGATAGGATAAGATGGAATGGAATATGATGGAATAGAACAGAATAGAATGGAAAGGAATGGGATAGGATAGGATAGGATAGGATAGGATAGGATAGGATAGGATAGGATAGGATAGGATAGGATAGGATGGGATAGGATGGGATAGGATGGGATAGGATGGGATAGAATAGAATAGAATAGAATAGAATAGAATAGAATAGAATAGAATAGAATAGAATAGAATAGAATAGAATAGAATAGAATAGAATAGAATAGAATAGAATAGAATAGAATAGAATCAGCCAGGTTGGAAGAGAGCTCCAAGCTCATCACTGCATGGTTTCGGTTTGGAAGGGATCTTAAAGAGCATCCAGATCCAACTCGCCCTGCACCACGGGCAGGGATACAGTCCATTAAAGCAGGTCACTCAAGGCCTCATCCAGCCTGGCCTTCAGCACCTCCAGGGAGGGGGCAGTGCCTCCATGAACCAGAGCACATATTCAGTTCACAGCTCCGTGCCCAGAGCATCCCTGTTCAGCTCACAGCAGCACTCCAGGCAGGAAGGGAGGAAAGCTCTGGGCTCAGCAGGGTTGTGCCACACGCAGCAAAGAGCAGCTCAGCCACTTCAGCAGGAATTTGCCTCCTGCCTGGATGCCTGGCTGCCAGAAAATGAGCTGTTCTGAAGTAAGTGACCTCCCACCAACATCCAGAGAGGAGCTGGTTTGATCCAAGATCTGGGCCAGCCAAGTGGTAGCTTCTTGCTATATAACCTGTAGGACCAGAGATCAGTGTAAAACCTGCCAAGCCATTACTGAGTCCCTGTGGACACACTCAGGCAACCCATGCTGACACCTTCCCTCAATAGCTCCAGGTGAGAGCCAGCAGAGGCTTCAGCAGAGAGCCAGCAGAGGCTCCAGCAGTCAGCAGAGAGCCAGCAGAGGCTTCAGCAGAAAGCCAGCAGAGGCTCCAGCAGAGAGCCAGCAGAGGCTTCAGCAGAGAGACAGCAGAGGAGCCAACAGAGGCTCCAGCAGTGAGTCAGCAGAGAGCCAGCAGAGGCTGCAGCAGAGAGCCAGCAGAGGCTTCAGCAGAGGCTCCAGCAGAGAGCCAGCAGAGGCTCCAGCAGAGTCAGCAGAGAGCCAGCAGAGGCTCCAGCAGAGTCAGCAGAGAGCCAGCAGAGGCTCCAGCAGAGTCAGCAGAGAGCCAACAGAGGCTCCAGCAGAGAGCCAGCAGAGGCTCCAGCAGAGAGCCAGCAGAGGCTCCAGCAGAGAGCCAGCAGAGGCTCCAGCAGAGCCAACCTATCAGCTAACCTTTCTAATTAACTAAACCATTGTCAGAGCCCACCTTCAGCACTGTGTGCAGTTCTGGAGCCCCCAGCACAAGCAGGACATGGAACTTTTGGAGCAAGTCCAGGGGAGGCCACCAAGATGCTGAGAGGGCTGCAGCAATNTCAGCAGAGAGCCAGCAGAGGCTCCAGCAGAGTCAGCAGAGAGCCAACAGAGGCTCCAGCAGAGAGCCAGCAGAGGCTCCAGCAGAGAGCCAGCAGAGGCTCCAGCAGAGCCAACCTATCAGCTAACCTTTCTAATTAACTAAACCATTGTCAGAGCCCACCTTCAGCACTGTGTGCAGTTCTGGAGCCCCCAGCACAAGCAGGACATGGAACTTTTGGAGCAAGTCCAGGGGAGGCCACCAAGATGCTGAGAGGGCTGCAGCAATTCTGCTCTGAGGACAGGCTGAGAGAGTTGGGGCTCTGCAGCCTGAAGAAGAGAAGGCTTCCAGGAGACCTTGGAGTGGCCTTCCAGTATCTAAAGGGGGGTACAGGAGGGCTGGGGAGGGACTATTGACAAGGTCTGGTGATTACAGGACGAGGAGGAATGGGTTTGAACTGGCAGAGGGGAGATTGAAACTTGATGTTAGGAGGAAGTTCTTTGCAGTGAGGGTGGTGAGACACTGGCACAGATTGCCCAGGGAGGTTGTGGCGCACAGAAGAACATTCCATGATTCCACAAAACCAGGCTGCCTGGTGGCTGGCTCTGAACCAGACCTGGCAGGAGGGTTGGAACTGGCTGATCCTTGTGGTCCCTTTCAACCCTGACTGATTCTAGGATTCTATGATTCTACTGCCTTCAGTTTTGGGCTTCCCAGTTTCAGAGGGACAGGGATCTGCTGGAGAGGGTCCAGGCGAGGGCTGTGAGGATGCTGAGGGGACTGCAGCACTGCCTGGGGAGGAGAGGCTGAGGGACCTGGGGCTGCTTAGTCTGGAGAAGTGGGAGGGAGCTAAACACAACACCTGGGGGCAGGTTAGACCCTCCAGGGAGGGGTCAGGCTCCTGTAAACCTCCAGGGAGGTAAAGCCTCACTGGGAGGGCTTAACCCTTTGCACCTGGCCACATGCCCTGTGCCACCCCATGCTGTGGCCTCGCTGTCAGCTTTGCTCTGTTTTCAGGGCCCCCTCCAGCAGAGGGATCTTAGTGCCGACCCAGCAGCTCAACAGGAGATGAGCTGCCTGGGCAGCAGGCACCCAGCACTCAAACCTCCACCAAAGGGTTGGCACCCTGTGGGCATGCAGCTGGTGGGGAGATTCAGATTGGAGGTGAGGAGGAAGTTCTGCACCATGAGAGAGGTGAGAGGCTGGAATGGGTTGCCCCTGCACGGAGGTGTTTGGGGCCAGATCCCTGGAGGTGTTTGGGGCCAGGCTGGCAGAGGCTGTGGGCAGCCTGCTCTAGGGTAGGGTGTCCCTGGGCATGGCAGGGGGGTTGGATCTGGCTGATCCTTGTGGTGTCTTCCAACCCTGACTGATTCTAGGATTCTATGACTCTATGATACTATCTATGATTGGCCCAATGTACTTCTGCTACAAATAATGTAGATACAGAGAAACTGAACTGCAGAGGATTTGGAATCCTTATGTTCCACAGACAAATTCTGCAGCTCTTCACCTCTATTGAGGTTTCCTTGCTTGTATAGGAAACAAATTCTACTTCTGTGCCTCTGCTGAGCATCCCTGCCACATCCCTGGAGGTGTTTGGGGCCAGGCTGGCAGAGGCTGTGGGCAGCCTGCTCTAGGGTAGGGTGTCCCTGGGCATGGCAGGGGGGTTGGAGCTGGCTGATCCTTGTGCTCCCTTCCAACCCTGACTGATTCTATCCCACTCCCCTGGGGCTGGGCCAACCCTCCACCAGCTCCCCAGCTCGGGGCACGAAGAGCCCTCATCTCCTCCAGGATGTGAGAAGGCTGATTCAAAGTTGTACTGAAGGTGTTCCCACGCTGATACCCACAAGGTGCCCACAGGATGCCCAGGCAACAGTGGCCACCACAGGGCAGCCTACGAGGTGGGGTGCAGGGGGCAGGCAGAGGGTGACAGGCAACAGCTCTCCACCATCCTGCCTCTTGCCAGCCCTTCCCTGCACGCCGAAGAGAATGAAGGAGCCCCCGGAGAGGAGGGTGAGGGGCGGCTGATGAATGAGGTGATGAAACCTCCGCAGATGGCTCCAAAGCCTGCACCGCCTTTGGAGGTGGGGCAAGGAGGGGGGGGAGGCAGAGACAAAACACCGAGGTGAGGCCCAGATGTTTAACGTCAGCATCTGGATGTGATTCCTAAACAGAGAGCCTCACATCTGACCATTCTGCCCCAAAACGAATGGTTTGTTTGACCTTCCCAGTAACCCACCCTGATATTTTCTGGGTCTCTCCTAAACACGTGGCAGCAGCTCCCTGCTTGAGGGGACCAGCACAGCACAGCAGGCAGCACCGAGGGCATGGTGGTGGCCAGGGTGGGGACCTGGAGCATGTTTAGAGAAGGGCTCCGAGGATGCTGAGAGGGCTGCAGCACCTCTGCTGTGAGCACAGCCTGAAAGAGTTGGGGCTGTGCAGGCTGCAGAAGAGGAGGCTCCCAGGGGACCTTCTGGTGGCCTTCCAGGATCTGGAAGTGGGCTACAAAAGAGCTGGGGAGGGACTTCTTAGGCTGTCAGGGAGTGACAGGACTCAGATTTGAGGAGACCCAGATTGGAGGTGAGGAGGAAGTTGTTGAGCATGAGAGTGGTGAGAGGCTGGAATGGGTTGCCCCTGCAGGGAGGTGTTTGGGGCCAGATCCCTGGAGGTGTTTTTGGCCAGGCTGGCAGAGGCTGTGGGCAGCCTGCTCTAGGGTAGGGTGTCCCTGGGCATGGCAGGGGGGTTGGGACTGGCTGATCCTTGTGGTCCCTTCCAAACCTGACTGATTCTATGATTCTATGACCTGGCACCACGGGCTGAGGGGCAGGGCACAGCTCAGAGCAGTGATGCCACCCTGGAGGAAAGCCCAGCAGGGAGGAAAAAGTCATCTGCATTGCACCCACCCTGCTTTGAGCTCCTACTCTGCACCTTTGCACAGAATGTCAGGGGTTGGAAGGGACCCAAAGAGCTCATCCAGTCCAACCTCCCTCCCTGACAAAGCAGGACCAGACAATCTAGCTCAGGACACACAGGAACACATCCAGACAGGCCTGGAAAGGCTCCAGACAAGGAGACTCCACAACCTCTCTGGGCAGCCTGTGCCAGTGCTCTGGGACCCTTGTGCCTCTTGTGTTGAGCTGCAACCTCCTGTGCTGCAGCTTCCATCCATTGCTCCTTGTCCTATCCCAGGGAGCAGAGGGGCAGAATCCCCTCCCTGGCCCTGCTGCCCACACTGCTCCTGCTGCAGCCCAGCCTCTGCTTGCCTTTCTGCCCTGCAAGTGCACACTGCTGCCTCAGCTTCAGCTTCTCTTCCCCCAGCACCTCAAGTCTCTCTCCTCAGGGCTGCTCTCCAGCCACTCACTGCCCAGCTGTCATGTCCTGTGAGAGTGGAGAAGGATGGCATCATGGAGAGGACCTGGCTTGCAGTGGTGTCTTACCTTCAGCTATCCCCACCAGTGCATCCCTTTGCTCACCTGGGCATGCTGGGACATGGCACAGCCTGAGGCTCCTGTCACCAGGGCTGCATCCACTCACCGGCAGCAGGGACCAGCAGCAGCAGATGTTTTGTGAGCTGAGAAAGGAGCAACCTGCCCAGCGCCTGGGGAGTGCTGGAGCAGCCTGCCTGGGGAGCCAGGCAGGGGCGTTCAGGGCAGATACAGAATCCCCGATCCGAGGCAACCACGAGCCAGAGGATGCTCCGCGGCTCCTGCTAAGCCGGCGCTTGGGTGGTGTTGAAGCTGACAATGGAGATAGGGGCTGGTGACGACGGGCAGCGGCAATTAAGGCTAATCTGCCTAATGGCCAAGTCTGAGGGTAGCGGCTGTGAGTGATGCTGACAAGTGACGGCAGCTGGAGGAGCCCGCAGTGACCGCAGCCCGGCGAGACAATGGCAGGGGCAGGCAGCGGGGCGGGTGGTGACACAGTGATCTGTGGCTCGCCTTGCTTGTCACCCTGCAGACACAGCTGGCATCCTCCGTGGAGGACGGGGTGGGCAGCACCGCAGGCCGGAGCCCTCCTGCGGGCGGTGTGGGATGCCGAGGAGCAGCGGCAGGGTTGGACGCGGCACATCAGCAGCTCTGCTCCACCTCAGCTCGGCTCAGCGAGGGGAGGGCAGAAGCCAGCAGGGTGCCGAGGGACCCCAGTGCTGCAGGACAAGGAGCCCAAGGTCCTGCTCAAACCCTGTCGACCAAGTCACCCACCCTGGCACAACTCCTTCTCTGAGCCAGTCCCCTGGGGAGGACTGGTACCCAGCAGGGTGGTGAGGGAGATGCTGGACCCCAGTGCAGCAGAACAAGGAGCCCAAGGTCCTGCTCAAGCCCTGTCGACCAGGTGCCCACCCACCCTGGCACAACTCCTTCTCTGAGCCAGTCCTCTGGGGAGGACTGATACCCAGCAGGGTGGTGAGGGAGATGCTGGACCCCAGTGTGGCAGGACAGGAAGCCCAAGGTCCTGCTCAAGCCCTGTCGACCAGGTGCCCACCCACCCTGGCACAACTCCCTCTCTGAGCTAGTCCCCTGGGGAGCCATGGCTGCATCTTGGCTCCCATGTCCTGGAGGCTATCCTGCCTCCTCCTCCTCCTCCAGCATTTTGTACCACCAGGGCACTGGAGGGACAGATGTGCCTCAAGGCCTTGGGAGCCAGAGCTGCTGCCAGCTCTGCTGTAGCCCCCAGGGGTGAGCCTCGCAGCCTCCCAAAGGGTGACGCTGAAAGCTCTTCACCAGCAAGGGGAGGAACCTGCTTGCCTATGGCCTGATCCATACACAGAGCAGTGGGACAAAGGTGGGAAAAGGAAAGACTAAACAGGTAGTGACAGGACTAAGGGGAAGGGGACAAAGCTGGAGGTGAGGAGATTGAGGCTGGAGGTGAGGAGGAAGTTGTTGAGCATGAGAGTGGTGAGAGGCTGGAATGGGTTGCCCCTGCAGGGAGGTGTTTGGGGCCAGATCCCTGGAGGTGTTTGGGGCCAGGCTGGCAGAGGCTGTGGGCAGCCTGCTCTAGGGTAGGGTGTCCCTGGGCATGGCAGGGGGGTTGGGACTGGCTGATCCTTGTGGTCCCTTCCAACCCTGTCTGATTCTAGGATTCTATTCTCTGATTCCTCCCATTAGCACATCCCTCCTCAGCAGGGTCCCTGGGGAGGGACAATGCCATCATCCCGTGGCAAGCAGCAGGACCCAGAGAGACCAAACATACTGAGCTCCTACACCCTGGATCCCAGATCCTACAGGATCTGGGAGTTCCACAGGAGTGCAGAGAAGGGCTGTGGGAGCCAACTGACAAATGAATCCTCCAGACCCCCAGACCCCTGTGCCACTGTGCTCTCCTGCAGCAAGCTGACAGCTCTCCAGCCACTGGGGGTGCAGCTGACAAAGGACCCCCCCAGTCCCCCAGACCCCTGTGCCACTGTGCTCTCCTGCAGCAAGCTGACAGCTCTCCAGCCACTGGGGGTGCAGCTGACAAAGGACCCCCCCAGTCCCCCAGACCCCTGTGCCACTGTGCTCTCCTGCAGCAAGCTGACAGCTCTCCAGCCACTGGGGGTGCAGCTGACAAAGGACCCCCCCAGTCCCCCAGACCCCTGTGCCACTGTGCTCTCCTGCAGCATGCTGACAGCTCTCCAGCTACTGGGGGTGCAGCTGACGTCAGCTGGAGCAAAGCAACACCCCACAGGGCTGTGGAGCCAGCAGAAAATCTGCCCTCCCTGGGCATCCCCACAGAGGCAGGCCAAGAGCTGGAAGCTCACCCTCACACCCCAGAAAGTGTCCCCCACCATGGACCAGGGCACTCCCAATGGGGCCCAGGGACTGGCACAACCCTGCCCATTTCCCCCTGGCATCTCGACCCCTCCCAGCAATTTTTCTCACGGCACAAAGAGTCCTCAGAAAAGGGTCCAGGGGCATCCCGTGTGGAAGAGGAGCTGCAGCCAAGTGCCTGGGGCAGGCCACGAGGATGCTGAGGCTTTTTTTTTTTGGGGGGGGGGGGGGGGGGGCGGACGGGTNGGGGAGGGCAGACCAGCAGGACCTGGCAGCCGATGAGAGGGGAGGACAATACAAGGGCTCGTTTGTGCTGCCAGCTCCGGGCCCCCCCTGGCCCTGCCCCATGCCAGAGTGAGGCTGGTATTCAGAGATCAATCGAGGCAATTGAAGTGTGGCATGACTTTGCCACGGCCTCCGAGGGGCAGTGGCAGTGAGCCAGGGTAGAGGAGGAGGAGGAGGAGGAGCCCCTCGTGTGCTGTTCTGCCTGCAGAGAAAGGGCACAGCTTGGGCAGGCATGAAAGACAGGATAAAGAGGTTGCCAGGGAAGGGCAGCAGTGGCAGCCTTGCCACCAGCAGCAGCTGCAGGCTGACAATTCAACCCAGCGAGATGCTGCAGCCCAGCCCAGCCCAGCCCAGCAGCAGCTTGGACAGGAGGAGCCAGACCTGATGCAGAGCAGTGCCCAGGGATGTGCCAAACTCCTTTGGGCTCTGTGGTTGCTCGGCTGCAGTTGTGCACCACAGCATCCTGGGCACAGGCAGGGCTGGGATGCAGGGCTGGGGGCTGCGTGGCAGCAGCAGTCAGGGCTGGCCCCTTCCCTGCCACAGCAGCTGCTGGGGGTTTGCAGGCCTGCAGCTGGGCTCTGGGAAGCACAACCACAGCAGGTAGTGAAGGTTGGTGGTGAAGCCAAGGGGAGGATGTGAAACCAAAGTGAGGATGTGAAACCAAGGGGAGGTGGTGAAGCTTGAGCACTGAGTGGCTGGAGAGCAGCCCTGAGGAGAGGGACTTGGGGGTGCTGGGGGAGGAGAAGCTGAAGATGAGGCAGCAGTGTGCACTTGCAGGGCAGAAAGGCAAGCAGAGGCTGGGCTGCAGCAGGAGCAGTGTGGGCAGCAGGGCCAGGGAGGGGATTGTGCCCCTCTGCTGTGCTCTGCTGAGAGCCCACCTGGAGTATGCTGAGAGGGCTGCAGCAGCTCTGCTGTGAGCACAGCCTGAAAGAGTTGGGGCTGTGCAGGCTGCAGAAGAGGAGGCTCCCAGGGGACCTTCTGGTGGCCTTCCAGGATCTGAAGGGGGCTACTAAAAAGCTGCGAAGGGACTTTTTAGGGTGTCAGAGAGTGAGAGGACTGGGGGGAATGGAGCAAAGCTGGAGGTGAGGAGATTGAGGCTGGAGGTGAGGAGGAAGTTGTTGAGCATGAGAGTGGTGAGAGGCTGGAATGGGTTGCCCCTGCAGGGAGGTGTTTGGGGCCAGATCCCTGGAGGTGTTTTTGGCCAGGCTGGCAGAGGCTGTGGGCAGCCTGCTCTAGGGTAGGGTGTCCCTGGGCATGGCAGGGGAGTTGGGACTGGCTCATCCTTGTGCTCCCTTCCAGCTCTGACTGATTCTCAGATTCTCTGATTCTATCCCCCCACCCCTCAGCCTCCACCCAGCAGGCAGGACACAGGCAGACCAGACACGTCCCTGCAGACCACGTCCCCTCCGTGCCAGCTCCCCTCCGGAGATGCCCAAAGCTCTCTGTGCTCTCAGCCCCTCACAAAGGGGCCTTAAAGCCGGGGAGAGGTGAATCACCTCCTTCCCCGCCCCAAGGGCAAAGCTGCTCAGGAGTTTTCTGCCGCTGCAGTCTTTCCAAGGGGAAAACCCACTCGTACCCTGCCGCCCTTCCCAGCTCGGTGACCTTTAAGGGCTGCCTGTTCTGCTGGGAAAGCAGGAAACAAACGCATTTGTTTGGTTCAGTTTGATCCGACTGGAAATGCTTTTTGGTCGTGGTGCCGATCCCAAGTGTTTCATCTCAGATCAATCCCACATTAATTCCCTAATTCCCTGGCAGGCTGCGCCGCCAGCAGCGCTGCGGCTGGGATGTGCCTCCCTCCCCGGGGGCCCCGCTCCTACTCCTGATCCTGCTTTCTCCTGCTCCTGCTCTTGCTCCTCCTCCTGATCCTGCTCCTGCTCCTGCTCTTGCTCCTGCTCTTGCTCCTGCTCTTGCTCCAGCTCCTGCTCTTGCTCCAGCTCCTGATACTGATCCTGCTCCTGATCCTGTTCCTTCTCCTGCTCCTGCTCCTGCTCCTGCTCCTGCTCCTGTTCCTGCTCTTGCTCTGGCTCCTGCTCTTGCTCCGGCTCCTGATCCTGTTCCCGCTCCTGCTCCTGCTCCCGCTCCCGCTCCTGCTCCTGCTCCTGCTCCTGCACTTGCTCCTGCTCCTGCTCTCAGTCCTGCTCTGGCTCTCACTCCTGCTCTGGCTCTCACTCCTGCTCCCGCTCCCGCTCCTGCTCCTGCTCCTGCACTTGCTCCTGCTCTCGCTCCTGCTCTGGCTCTCGCTCCTGCTCCCGCTCCCGCTCCCGCTCCTGCTCCTGCTCCCGCTCCCGCTCCCGCTCCTGCTCCTGCACTTGCTCCTGATCTTGCTCCCGCTCCTGCTCCTGCACTTGCTCCTGATCTTGCTCCTGCTCCTGCTCCTGCTCCTGCTCTTGCTCCCGCTCCTGTTCCTGCTCCTGCTCCTGCTCCTGCACTTGCTCCTGATCCTGCTC
>VWZI01013902.1:12554-26962 GCA_013396835.1 Psilopogon haemacephalus | reverse complement strand
ATAGGATAGAAATAGGAATAGAAATAAAAATAGGATAGGATAGGATAGAATTAGAATATAATAGGATAAGATAGGATAGGGTAGGATAGGATAGAACAGGATAGGATATGACAGAATAGGATAGAACAGAATAGGATAGAAATAGGAATAGAAATAAAAATAGGATAGGATAGGATAGGATAGGATAGGATAGGATAGGATAGGATAGGATAGGATAGGATAGGATAGGATAGGATAGNAGAATAGAATAGAATAAGCCAGGTTGGAAGGCAGCTCCAAGCTCATTCAGTCCAATCTCTCACCCAGCCCTAGCCAATGGCACTCAGTGCCCATCCAGGCTTGGCTTGAACACCTCCAGGGATGGGGACTCCACCACCTCCCTGGGCAGCCCATTCCAATCACTCTCTCTGTGAAGAACTTCCTCCTAACATCCAGCCTGAATCTGCCCTGGCATAGCTTGAGAGGGTCAGGAGGAGCTGCTGGCATCAGTCTTCTGAATGCACCCCAGGAGCCCATTGGCCCTCTTGGCCACAGGGACACATTGCTGTGCCATGGATAACTTTTTGTCCACCAGGACTCCAAGGTCCTTTCCCATGGAGCTGCTTCCCAGCAGGCCAACCCCTAATCTGTACTGGTGCATGGAGTTGTTCCTCTCCAGGTAGAGGACTCCACCATTTCCCCTTTCCCAGCTCTGCAGTCTCACTGAATGGTCACACAGCAAGGATCCCAGTGAGCATCTGTCAACCTCTGTGGTCCAGCACAGCCTGAAGCCCACAGCTGGGGCAGTGCTTTCAGAGGGGCAATGTTCCCTGTGAGTCACTTCAGCATCTCTGCTTCCCACCATCCTGCAAAAATTATTTTATAAAGGGCTGCAGGCAGAGCAGGGAGAGCAGCAGCACAGGGAGGGAATTCTGCCCCTCTGCTCTGCTCAGGCCACACCTGCAGCACTGCCTCCAGCACAACGACATGGACCTGCTGGACAGGATCCATAGGAGGCCACCAAGATGATCAGAAGGATGGAGAACCTCCCCTGTGGGGACAGGCTGGAGGAGTTGGGGCTGTTCAGCCTGGAGAAGAGAAGCTCCGGGCAGACCTTAGAGCAACCTTCTAGTACCTGAAAGGGCTGCAGGAGAGCTGGGGAGGGACTTTTGACAAGAGCAGAGAGTGACAGGATGAGGGACAATGGCTTTGAGCTGGGAGAAGGGAGATTGAGAGTGGAGATGAGGAAGTAATTGTTTGCAGTGAGGGTGGGGAGAGACTGGCACAGGCTGCCCAGGGAGGTTGTGGATGCCCTCTCCTTGCAGGTGGTTCAAGGAGAGGTTGGATGAGGCCTTGAGCACCCTGTGCTGGTGGGAGGTGTCCCTGCCCATGGCAGGAGGTTGAAACTGGGTGATCTTTAAGGTCCCTTCCCACCCAAACCATGACACTGCTCTCTGAGTCTATGATGTGGTGGTTCTCACCCGCGGGAGGTCAATGTGCATGAGGCCTCCAAGAAGATTTTTCAGGCTGGTACTGCAGGGAAGGGGTTCAATGCCAGTGTGCTCAGCCTGCCTGGCTGAGATAAGAGGATGTGCTATCATCTCAAGCAACCAAAAGTCCCAGGAGCAGTGTTACAAAGGAAAACGTTTGGATGCTTGAGATTGTGCTCCCTGGTCCCTAGACACATCTCTGTTTTCAAAGCATCCTGTCCTGCAGGCCAGCTCCTGCACAGAGAGAGGCACAGGACACCTCTGCCCCCTCAAACCTAAGAACCCAACTCCCTGAGCTCATCTCCTGGGGAGGGACTGCCTTCACTTCTCCTCTTTGGCAGTGGCACCCGGGCAGCATCACCTCCCAGCTGCAGATCCCACATGCCATGCTCCCTCCACATGAACATCTGCCCTGCAGAGGGATGATTGCATAGAATCACATTGCTTGGGGTTGGAAAGGACCCTCCGAGGTCATCTTGTCCAAACCCCTGTGGTCAGCAGAGACACATCCAACAAGAGCAGGCTGCCCAGGGATAGATGCAGCCCAGGTGCACTTGCAGGGCAGAAAGGCAAGCAGAGGCTGGGCTGCAGCAGGAGCAGTGTGGGCAGCAGGGCCAGGGAGGGGATTCTGCCCCTCTGCTGTGCTCTGCTGAGAGCCCACCTGGAGTAGTGCATCCAGTGCTGGAGCCCCTGGGACAAGAGGGATGTGGAGATGCTGGAGGGGTGCAGAGAAGGGCCCCGAGGATGCTGAGAGGGCTGCAGCAGCTCTGCTGTGAGCACAGCCTGAAAGAGTTGGGGCTGTGCAGGATGGAGAGGAGGAGGCTCCCAGGGGACCTTCTGGTGGCCTTCCAGGATCTCTGGGACCTTTACAGAAAGAAATTCCTCCTTGTGTTGAGCTGCAACCTCCTGTGCTGCAGCTTCCATCCATTGCTCCTTGGCCTATGGCAGGGAGCAGTGAGCAGAGCCTGGCGCCCCCCNCTGTCCCTCTGCCACTGGGGAGCCCCAAGCTGAAGGAAGTGCTCAAGATGAGGTCTGAGCAGGGCAAAGCAGAGGCAAAGGAGAACCTCTCTGGATCTGCTGGACACACTCTGCCTGATGCCCCCCAGGACCCCCTTAGCCCTCTTGGCCCCCAGGGCACATTGCTGTGCCATGGATCTTCTCCCCCAGCACTTTCAGCTCCCTCTCCTTGGGGCTGCTTTCCAGCAGTCCCCTCCCAGCCTGTGCCAGGCTCTCCTTGGTTAGTGCCCAGCAGCAGGACAAGGAAGAACAGGTACAGGCTGGAACAGAAGTTGTTCACCTCAGCATGCACAAGTCCTGTGAGGAGAGGCTGAGGGAGCTGAGGGTGTGCAGCCTGCAGAAGAGGAGGCTCAGGGCAGACCTCCCTGTCCCTCTGAAGCTGGGGAGCCCCAAACCGAAGGCAGTATTCTTGATGGGGTCTCTGAGCATCAAGAGCATGGAGCTGATGTCCCTTCCAACCCTGACTGTTTCCATGATTCTATGTGCTGAGGAGCTCTGCCAGCTCTCCTCCTTCAGGCTCAGCAGTCCCAGCCTGGGCACTGGGCACAGCTGTTCATGCTCCCTTTGTTCTGGCTGCCCTGTGCAACGTTTGCAGCTCTCCCTCTAGAAACACCTCTGCTGCTCTCAGTGGTTGCCCTTCCCAGCTCAACTGTCACTGGCTCTCGTTCCCTTCAGCTTTATCTTCCCAGGGACAGGCTTCCCGGAGTTCCTCATCTCCCCTGCTCATCTGCAAGAGCCCTGAGATCACAGCAGAGCAGCAGCTCTGCTCGCCACTTTTGCGGTTCACAACGTGCTGCCTGTGCTTAACCACCACTCAGCCCAGCTGCAGGCTGTTGGACCTGCCCTCTGCCTCGCTGGGTTCTGTGGGAAGCAAAGCTGGAAGCAGCCTGGGAGGGAGCTGGACCCGCTCCCACGCCGCAGATCAGATGTGGTTCTTTGGTGCAGAGCGAGGAGCAAAAGCCTAGCACCGTGCTGCAGCCACAGGCTGCCCTCCAGCTTCTGCTCTGCTGCCACGAACAAAAGCCCTAGGTAGCCAGGAAAAGCCAAGCAGACCAAAAAGATGCTTGGGTCATCTCTCTCACCATTTTCACCCTCCTGTTGCCTGGATTGCAGTGGGAAGGAACTATTTCAAGTCAGCCCACCCCACCCCACCGGGGCTTGCATCCCTCAGGACACTCTGTCTTGCCCTGACTCACTCTGAAAGACTCCAGCACTTGGGAAAAGGACAAGTGTCACTTCTGTGGCCCCCACTGTGTTCAGTGGGGCTGCTGTCTGCAGTTCTTAACCCGTTCTTCTCCCCTGGCTACCTGTGCACGCCTTAGCAGAGTCACAGAATCATAGAATCATAGAATGGTTTAGGTTGGAAGAGACCTGAAAGATCAGCCAGTTCCAACCCCCCTCTGCCATAGCCAGGGACACCTCCCACTAGAACAGGTCACTCAAGGACTCATCCAGCCTCAGTCCTTTTCTTGATGGCCACAAACAAAGAGTGGCTGCCAATGGCTCCATGGCCCAGGGGAGTCCCTCAGGGATCAGTCCTGGGCCCAGTCTTGTTCAGCATCTCTGGGGGTGCCATGGACACAGGCACTGAGTGCAGCCTCAGCAAGTTTGCTGCTGAGCCCAAGCTGTGTGGTGCAGCAGGCAGGCTGGAGGGCAGGGATGGCATCCAGAGGGAGCTGGGCAGGCTGCAGAGGTGGGCACAAGGCAAGCTCAGGAGGTTCAACAAGGCCAAGGGCAAGGTCCTGCAGCTGGGTCGAGGCAATGGCAAGCAGCAATGCAGGCTGGGCAGGGAGTGGCTGGAGAGCAGCCCTGAGGAGAGGGACTTGAGGGTGCTGGGGGAGGAGAAGCTGAAGCTGAGGCAGCAGTGTGCACTTGCAGGGCAGAAAGGCAAGCAGAGGCTGGGCTGCAGCAGGAGCAGTGTGGGCAGCAGGGCCAGGGAGGGGATTGTGCCCCTCTGCTGTGCTCTGCTGAGAGCCCACCTGGAGTAGTGCATCCAGTGCTGGAGCCCCTGGGACAAGAGGGATGTGGAGATGCTGGAGGTGTGCAGAGAAGGGCCCCGAGGATGCTGAGAGGGCTGCAGCAGCTCTGCTGTGAGCACAGCCTGAAAGAGTTGGGGCTGTGCAGGCTGCAGAAGAGGAGGCTCCCAGGGGACCTTCTGGTGGCCTTCCAGGATCTGAAGGGGGCTACAGAAAAGCTGGGGAGGGACTTTTGAGGGTGTGAGGGAGTGAGAGGACATGGGAGAATGGAGCAAAGGTGGAGGTGGGGAGATTGAGGCTGGAGGTGAGGAGGAAGTTGTTGAGCATGAGAGTGGTGAGAGGCTGGAATGGGTTGGCCCTGCAGGGAGGTGTTTGGGGCCAGATCCCTGGAGGTGTTTTTGGCCAGACTGGCAGAGGCTGTGGGCAGCCTGCTCTAGGGTAGGGTGTCCCTGGGCATGGCAGGGGGGTTGGAGCTGGCTGATCCTTGTGGTCCCTTCCAACCCTGACTGATTCTAGGATTCTATGACTCTGTGACTCTGTGACTCTATGATTCTATGACTCTATGATTCTGTGATTCTATGATTCTGTGATTCACAAGCCCAGCGCAGCAGTTTCAGGCCAGCTGCTGCAGATCAGCATCTGTCAGCTGGTTCCAACGGCACAGAACTGTTTTACACCAAGAGAGGATCCTGTCCAGGACCTGGGGAGCATTGTTCTCATTACCCCTGCAATGCTTTTGGTCACAAGCTAGCCCACAGGGAATGCTGGAGCTTGGCTCTTCCAGCCCAGTTTCCAGTAGAAACAAAACTAAAGCGGTCACATCATTTGTGTTTGCTCATCCATCCCCAGCAGCTCGAGAACTCATCCACAATTCCACCCAAATCCGACAGAGGGGTCAAGGAGCTAATGGTCTGTGACACGATTTTGTGACACGAGATCCTCTCTTCTACCAACAGCACGGGACAAGCCCACGTGGAAAGGCACTGGGAGAGCTCAGCTGCTGTCAGGCACCAGAAAACACTACACAGAGCTTCCCCCCAGCCCAGACAGCAGAAGCTTTAGGTGGGACTCACCAGAGGGTCAGCCAGAGAAGAAAGAGGCCCTGAGACTGGGGGTTTCCACAAGCTGGCTGCTCAGACTCACTGCCTCTGCTTTTGCACTGAAGCTGCCACCACTGTAAAAGCAGGGAAGTGAAGGCTGAGCAACAGAAGGACCCCAAGAGTGTGAGGAAGCAGCTCCCCATCTTGGGGAAACCAGTCTGGGAAACCCCAAAATCATAGAATCATAGAATCAGTCAGGGTTGGATCATCAAGATTCAACTCCCCTGCCCAGGGACATGCTACCCTAGAGCAGGCTGCCCACAGCCTCTGCCAGCCTGGCCCCAAACACCTCCAGGGATCTGGCCCCAAACACCTCCCTGCAGGGGCAACCCATTCCAGCCTCTCACCACTCTCATGCTCAACAACTTCCTCCTCACCTCCAGCCTCAATCTCCCCACCTCCAGCTTTGCTCCATTCCCCCATGTCCTCTCACTCCCTCACACCCTCAAAAGTCCCTCCCCAGCTTTTTTGTAGACCCCTTCAGATCCTGGAAGGCCACCAGAAGGTCCCCTGGGAGCCTCCTCTTCTGCAGCCTGCACAGCCCCAACTCTTTCAGGCTGTGCTCACAGCAGAGCTGCTGCAGCCCTCTCAGCATCCTCGGGGCCCTTCTCTGCACACCTCCAGCACCTCCACATCCCTCTTGGCCCAGGGGCTCCAGCACTGGATGCACTACTCCAGGTGGGCTCTCAGCAGAGCACAGCAGAGGGGCAGAATCACCTCCCTGGCCCTGCTGCCCACACTGCTCCTGCTGCAGCCCACCCTCTGCATTGCCTTTCTGCCCTGCAAGTGCACACTGCTGCCTCAGCTTCAGCTTCTCCTCCCCCACCAGCACCCCCAAGTCCCTCTCCTCAGGGCTGCTCTCCAGCCACTCCCTGCTCAGCCTGCATTTGTGCTTGGGATTGCCTCGACTCAGCTGCAGCACCTCCAGCTTTGCCCTGGTCCTGTCACTATCTGATAGCCTATAAATTCCCTCCCCATAGTTTTTAGGAGCCCACTTCAGATCCTGGAAGGCCACAATAAGGTCACCTCAGAGCCTCCTCTTCTCCAGCCGGCACATCCCCAACTCTTTCAGCCTCTCCTCACAGCAGAGGTGCTGCATCCCTCTGAGCATCCTTGTGGCCCTATAAATGCCAGGCAGCATCAACCACGTTCTGGCCCCAGGACAGCAGGAAGGGCCACGATTTTCCTCAGTCTTGCAGGCAGGTTTTTAAGGCTTAGGGTGTCTTTACTCCAGGCTTCACCAAACACTCAGCAGCAAATCCAGTGGGAGGAAAATGATCGCTGGCAGTGAGCGATGTTCCCAGCAGAGCGCTCGAGCCCTTGGTAGGAAGAAGCCCAAAAAAGAAAACAAACTCAGTGTTTGCCTAACACCGACCAAGGGCAAAGTCAACAAACAGCCTTGGTTACCTCTGGGAAGGCAGGGAGCTGACAGCCTCCAGCCTGCCCCAGACGGACACAGCAGGCGTTGACTTTGGCAGCGCTGCCTGCTGCGTGCTCTCGCCTCAATAAACATCCCCACGCAGAGTGCTGAGGGAGCTGCATGGCCCAGGGGCAAGGAGATGGCCCAGGGACAAGGAGATGGCCCAGGGGCAAGCTGAGGAGCAGTGCTTGCTGAAAAGAGATGGAGGAGAGAGCCAAACCTCCCTCACGAATAAGGATGCTTCACATCACGGGCAGCAGGGCCAAGGCACCCACGGCAAGTCCAACAGCCACACCAAGCTGTGTGGCCCCAGTGACAGGCTGGAGGGAAGGGATCCATCCAGAGGGACCCCTACAGACACCTCCACAGGGACATCAATGGAGACTCCTACTGACACCCCTATAGAGATCCTTATTGAGACCCCCTATGGGGACTCCTACTGAGACCCCTATAGAGACCCCTTTGGAGACTGCTATAGAGACCCCCTTTAGAGACCCCTATAGAGACCCCTACAGAGACACCTCAGGAGACTCCTATAGAAACACCAATAGAGACTCCTGTGGGCAGGCTGCAGAGGCCATGCCAGCCTCACCTCAACAAGGTCAAGAGGGATGTGGAGATGCTGGAGGTGTGCAGAGAAGGCCCCCAAGGATGCTCAGAGGGCTGCAGCAGCTCTGCTGTGAGCACAGCCTGAAAGAGTTGGGGATGGGTAGGCTGGTGAAGAGGAGGCTCCCAGTGGACATTCTGGTGGCTTTCCAATATCTGAAGGAGGCTACAAAAAAGCTGGGGAGGGACTTTTTAGGATGTCAGGGAGTGAGAGGACTGGGGGGAATGGAGCAAAGGTGGAGGTGGGGAGATTGAGCCTGGATGTGAGGGGGAAGTTGTTGAGCATGAGAGTGGTGAGAGGCTGGAATAGGTTGGTGTTTGGGGCCAGATCCCTGGAGATGTTTTTAGCCAGGCTGGCAGAGGCTGTGGGCAGCCTGCTCTAGGGTAGGGTGTCCCTGGGCATGGCAGGGGGGTTGGGACTGGCTGATCCTTGTGCTCCCTTCCAACCCTGACTGATTCTAGGATTCTATGGCTCTATGAAGTGGAACCCAGAAGCTCAGACAGCAAAGTCAGCAGGCCCTGAAATGCACAGCACAAACGAGACAGCAGCTCCTGCAGGCTCCTCTGAAGAGCAGTTGTGCCCTGCAGTGCATCAGCTGTTTGCCCCCAATCTGCTATTGTCCAGCAGCTCCCTGAGTGTTCTCTAAGCCATTAATAAGACAACTGAGAATTGTTGGTCCCAGTGTCAAGAACGTGTTGAGTATCTCTGCCATCTCCTTTGCTCCTTAGGTTCTCTGCCCCACCCCTCCTCTTTCACCTTCCTTCTGCTGCAGGCATACTTGGAAGAGGCCCTTCTGGGTGTCTTTCACATCTGCTGGCTCCAGTACTGCTGAGCTTTACTTTCCACTTCTGGAAGCTCAGGCAAAGCCTGGAAGTCCACCGCAGGTATCCTGACCCTGCCTCTTGAGGAATCCTCTTGTGCTCCTCCCCGCAGCACTGCTCTTGCATCAAGGAAGCTGCTCCGTGGCCAAGATGCTGCTAGTTGGGTGGGTCCAGGATGAAAAGGAAGGGAAAAACTGCAGCCCATTCTATCCATGGGGGAATCCAGGGTGAAATTCCATCCTTCCCCAAACATCTAAGCTGCGCACAGAGTACTGAAGCATTTCAAGAGCAACAATGCCCCCTGCCTGTCTCCATCCCGGCGCTTTCTTCCCCTTCCTTTGAACTTTCCAGCTGCGGATCGGTTGATTCAGGCCTGTCCTCTCCCTCCTGCTCCAGCTAGGACATGCAATTCCAGGTGCAGGGCAGATGGCACTTTCAGTGCTGGATTCTGCTTCGAGATGGTGTAGATTAAAGGTGGCTTCACTCAAGTCTCTACCTGAACCAGGGCTTGGTCACGGACATGTCAGGTCACTTTCAGAGCTTCACATCCCCAGGAGCACCCAGGAACTCAGGAGCATCCTCAGGAGCATCTTGCATTCTGGTTTCAGTTTTCTAATCCATACTGGTAACTTCCTCACGCTTCTCCTTTCAGCTTCTTCTTCTCAGTCTGGAGAAGAGAAGGCTTTGAGGAGGCCTTATAGTAACCTTCCAGTATCTGAAGGGGGCCTACAGGAAGGCTGGGGAGGGACTGTTCACAAGGTCTTGTAATGACAGGACAAGGAAGAATGGGTTCAAATCGGCAGAGGGGAGATTTGAATGGGATGTTAGGAGAAAGTTCTTCACAGTGAGGGTGGTGAGACACTGGCACAGGTTGCTCAGGGAGGCCGTGGCTGCTCCTTCCCTGGAGGTGTTCAAGGCCAGGCTGGATGAGGTCTTGAGTGACCTGATCTAGTGGGAGGTGTCCCTGCCTATGGCAGGGGATTGGAACTGGATGATCTTTGAGGTCTCTTCCAACCTAAACCATTCTATGATTCTATGATTCTTTGCCTTTCCCAAACCTCCACTGTAGCAGAGAGAGCTTGAGGAGGGCAGATTTAAACTGGAGATGAGGAAGAAATTGTTTGCAGTGAGGGTGGGGAGACACTGGCACAGGTTGCCCAGGCAGGTTGTGGATGCCCCCTCCCTGGAGGTGTTGGATGAGACCTTGAGCAACATGGACTAGTGGGAGGTGTACCCTGCCCACAGCACAGGGGGCTGGAGCTAGCTGATCACGGGATCACAGATTCACAGGATGTTAGGGGTTGGGGATCCTTCAGATCCCTTCCAACCCAAACCATCCTACGATTCGATGAATCTGTGAATATTGCCCGGATCATCCCTTTGGCCCCACCAACATGCTCCACATTTTCTTGCTCTCTGAAGGCAGCAGCCTTGTCTTGGCTGACTCCAGCTGGAGAGAACGAGCAAAGATGGAGGAGGAGCAGGTCACGGTGCCAAAGGAGGCCTGTTGGGCTGGGAAGGCACCGCGGAGCGAGGCGATGAGCTCCGGGTCCCCACGGGGAGCGGCGCTGCCCGAGTCCCCTTAGCCGGGAACAGGTCTAAGAGAAGCTGTCCCCAGCCGAGATCCTCGCCACTCCGTGCAGCAGAGCTGCCAAAACCGAGTGTGTTGGTTTGAGCTAATTGGAGAATTTGAGTGAGAAATTAAACACTGTGTCACTTCACCCAGTTTCACTGAGAGAGAAGAAAGAAGGTTGTTTTGAGAATGTTCCCAAAACATCCAGATAAGCCAGTGTGCTTGCGCAGTCAGTCGGCTCTGGGTCCGCGCAGGCTTCAGCATCTTCTTTTCCTTTGTCTCTCTGCCTTTGAACTAATTCAGAGTAAAATCACTAAAACCATTCATTCCTTCCTGCCACTAATCTTTCTGACCGATCTTCAGCTTATCTGCAGCATCATCAAGTGGTGAGATAAAGCTGGGGGAAGGAGGGAAAGGTGGTAGGGGGGGTTTGGTTTCTCTGTCTTAGGGATTTTGATCTCCAGGAGGGGTGTGGTGTCTGTATTTCTTTTTTACTGTATATTTCTGTAAATATCTGTTATATCTTGTAAATATTTGCTTGTATATTTGCATTGCTGTAAATATAAAGCTTCATTTATTAACTTCCAGTGTGTTTTTCTGAGTTTTAGCCAGGGTTTCAAAAGGTGGGGGGGCAGGTCACTGCACACCCACTACACCGAGGCAGGCAAAGGGCCGGGGCAGGGTGGCAGCCATCCCTGACGCAGAGGAAACCAAGCTTTGGGAACCTGGAACGTGGAGCCGGGCAGCAGAAGCGAGGGAAGAGTGCGGGGCAGTGAGTCAGCGGCTGAAGGCAGCGGTGGGGACAGCCTAGCCGGCGGCGGCTGCGTGGCGGCGGCGCCAGGACCATGTGCGGATGAGGTCAGCACAGCCAGCTCGGGGCGGCTCTGCCCCGCTGGCGAGCTCCAGTTGGCCTGCATGTGCCATGGATTAAGGGCGTGCACGCAGATGCCCCCCACCGGCAGCTGAGCTACAGCTCTGGCACAACTCGGCCGCTCTGCCCGCGCCCACGGCTCCACGTAAAGGGAGCCTCCAGGAGGAGAGGCAGCTGGGGAGCTGGAGCAAGCCAGGTTGCCTTCCAGCACCAACGAGAACCCATTCCATGCCCTATCTGCCTGCCATCTTGAGTCTGCCTTCTCCTGCGTTGCTCTCCTAGGCTGGAGCTTACTGGGCTTGGAGATGGCTGCTTGACAGAAGTGGCTCATTAGGAGGTTTCGCAACCAGCTCCCTGTGACTGCGCTCAGCAGTCCTGCATCATCTGGTTTGACTTTGCTGGGTTTGTCTGCGTTCAATATATTCCTCCAAGGGTCCCAGCTCAGGCCTCATTGACGTCAATGGGAGTCAGTCCATTCCCTTCAGTGAGAGCGAGAGCTGTCCCTCGGTGCTCGTATCTGGGCTGGCTCATTTTGGTGCCCAGCTCCGCACACCCTCCCTACCTTTCCCATCCCTTCGGCACAGCTGGCGGCTCTGGCCTGTCCCTTCTGGCTGCCTAAAGAGTCCTGTCCCAAACTCACTGCTTTTTCCCTTGCTCTCGTTTGCATCTTCACTTCCTGAGCGCTCCAGCGCTGTAACCTCCTCACCAGCCTCGCCATTCCTTCCACACAGACAGAGCAAGTTGGGCTGGGTGGCCTCTCCACCTGAGCCATGCCTCCTTTGACACCCTGACAGCATTTCCTGAGCCTCCAGCATCATAACCTCCTCACCAGCCTCACCAGTTCTTCCACATAGACAGAGCAAGTTGGGCTGGGTGGCCTCTCCACCTGGGCCATGCCTCTTTTGACACCCTAACAGCATTTCCTGAGCCTCCAGCATCATAACCTCCTCACCAGCCTCTCCAATTCTTCCACATAGACAGAGCAAGTTGGGCTGGGTGGCCTCTCCACCTGGGCAATGCCTCCTTTGACACCCTGACAGCATTTTCTGAGCACTGCAGCATCGTAACCTCCTCACCAGCCTCACCATTCCTTCCACACAGACAGAGCAAGTTGGGCTGGGTGGCCTCTCCACCTGGGCCATGCCTCCTTTGACACCCTGACAGCATTTCCTGAGCCTCCAGCATCATAACCTCCTCATCAGCCTCTCCAATTCTTCCACATACACAGAGCAAGTTGGGCTGGGTGGCCTCTCCACCTGGGCAATGCCTCCTTTGACACCCTGACATCATTTTCTGAGCACTGCAGCATCGTAACCTCCTCACCAGCCTCTCCAATTCTTCCACACAGACAGAGCACGTTGGGTTGGGTGGCCTCTCCACCTGGGCCATGCCTCCTTTGACACCCTGACAGCATGGCAGACTTTCACTTTCGTTTCTACTCTACATCAACTCCTCAATGAGCAGCTCCCATCCTAACACATCTCTCTGTGGGTGACTATCAAAGAGGAGGGCTGAAAGTCTCCCTTGGATCTGTTGCTTTGTGACCTGCTCTCGGTGATTCTGCTCTGGCAGGGGGGGTTGGACTGGATGAGCTTTGGAGGTCCCTTCCAAGCCCCCAACATTCTGTGACGCTATGGTTCTGCGATTCTGTAGTTGTGTTTCAACACCACCCTCTGCTCAGAGTCCCCACCGAGATTTCGGATAAACCGTTTCAGTTCTTTACTCCCTCCTGAAAAACCTGGGAGCTGAGCTGCCCTCTCTCCACTATTTTCTTCTTTCTTTTTTTTTTTTTTTCTTTGGTGGAGAAGATGTCCTCACCATCCTCTGAAGAGCACTGCTAAATCTCACGCAGAGACCTTTACACCCCCAAGGCCCTTCCGAGTGAGTGCCGTTGCTGCTTCTGAAACACTTCAGAAGTGGGCAGAGAAAGATGCAGAAGATGAGCTGATCACCCTGCAGACAAACCTTTCAGCACGTCCCAGGGCTGCCAGGGAAGAGGCAGAGCAACACACGGGCCATGCTTTAGGACCTTTCCTGGGGCGTTCAGCAGAGGATCCTGCACTAAGCAGCTCGGTGGTGTGGCACCAAGCCCTGCTTACGTTCACACGTTCATCCTGCAGCCAAAGTCTCTGTCTGGTCCGTGGACGTAGACAGGGACATATTTGGACATGGGCATGTGCTCAGGAAGCTCTTGAGTTAATGACACAAGGGATTTTCAGAGAAGACCCATCTCGTGGAAGAGGTGGGGAGGGGGAAAAAAAAGGCAAGGGAAGAGGGAACAGCCAAACTCTTCTCTCCTTCCCCAGCCCGGATGGGCTTGGCTGGAGCTGGCTCCAATTATGTTGGTGGAGCCCAGCTCCGCATGAGCTTCTGAGGCTGCCACAGCATCTCCCAGTACCAGAAACACGCTCTCAGGCGAAGCAGGAAGCAGATGCGCCAAACGTGGCATCCCCCACCACACAGTCTGGGAGAAGGGGATCCTTCTGACCAGCAACAGATCCTCTGCTGGAAGGGAGCAGGCTTCCTGCGAGCTTGGGCAGCGAGGAGGGAAGGGCTGAGCAGTCCAACAGCAGTCAGCCGTGCTTCCAGGAGAACCATTTCAAGATGTGGTCCGTCCCACCGATACGCAATCAGAGGGAACTCAGCCCAGCCTCAGAAGCAGCCCCATGTCCCAAGGCATGGAGAGAAGAGGAGTGAAAATGCTTCAAAGCTGGTGGTGTCCCAGGTGGCCCTGCACACGGGCTCCCCGAAGAAGAAGCCCATCCAGGCAAGCTGCTCCGCCCAAAGCACTCGCACCCAGCTGCCAGCTCACAGCTCGCCCTGGGGAAGGAGCTGTCAAAGCCAAAGCCTCAACGCTTCACCTGCACAGCGCTGGCAGCAGGGGACCAGCAGGGCATGGGGACACAGTGCCACCGCTGTTGGACTAAGGAGGAACCAAGGATGTGAGGAAGAGGAAGGAGAAGAGATGGAAAAGGTGGACGCGGGCTGCCGGAGCCGCGCTGGGGTGGGAGCTGGGCAGAAATGGCAGCAAATGCACTATTTACGAGGAGCAAAGTGTTAGAGAGCACAGCTGGGCCTGGACTGCCTTCAGCCACACCAGGGCCTGCCAAGCTCCTAATAAAACCCAAGGCAGGTTGAGTTGGGTCCTCGTGGTGCTGCAGAGCAGCCGCTCGCCCCTCCTCACCTGGGGCCCACATGTGCCGCCAAGGCAGCGCTGGCTTCCACCCCGCCACAGCCAGGACCTCCAGGGCTTCACCCCAACCACCTCCACAGCTGAGCTGAGACTCCCAGGAGCTGGTCCACGACCTGGCCGCTGCCCCCTTGCCCCGGGCAGCCCCACCGAGCCCGCACATGCCTGCCAGCCCCCCGGGGAGCGGCCACGGAGTACGCCCGCGCTCTGTTGCTGTTGGTTTTGGCTCGGCAGTAGCAGGCTGCTTCCAGCGAGAGTGGTATGAATAATTGCCCAATTAACTGGAGGAACTTCCAGATGTGTGTTTGCTTTCATACCCATCCAGGCGCCCCCCTCCCACCCCCCCCCATCCCACGTGCCTTGG
>VWZI01013901.1:0-13704 GCA_013396835.1 Psilopogon haemacephalus | reverse complement strand
CTCCTGAATCTGGTTCCTGTCTGCTGCTGAGTCCAGGCTGGAACTTCCCCAGTGCCTGCCCTCGGCATTGGTGGTGATGTAATTGCTACCAGGTGGGAAGGCAGGGGATTGAGCTCGATACTGGTTTTGTATATATTTGTGTATTTGTTCTCACCAACAGGGAAGTGCTGCTGACCAATGTGAGGCTCAGGGACAGCCTTGGTTGCAGTGGCCATGAAACAGTTGAATTTATGATCCTCAGGGCAACCAGGAGGATGTTTTCTAAGCTTACGACCCTAGACTTTAGGCATGCAGACTTTGATTGCTTCAGGGATCTGCTGGCTGAAGCATCATGGGATGAAGCCCTAGAGGGAAGCGGGGCCCAGGACAGCTGGTCAGTGTTAAAAAATCACCTCCTCTGTGTCCAGGAGCAATGTATATCAACAAAGAGGAAAGCAGGGAAGAATGCCAGGAGGCCTGCCTGGCTGAGCAAGGAGCTCCTGGACATGCTGTCATGCAAAAAGAAAGTCCACAAAAAGTGGAAGAAAGGACAGCTAGAATGGGGTGTATATAAGGAAGCTGCCCGAGCAGCCAGAGATCTGGTTAGGAAAGCCAAGGCATAGTTTGAACTGAAACTAGCCAGGGAGGTCAAAGGAAACACCAAGAATTTCTACAGGTATATTAATGGCAAAAAAAAGACTAGGAAAGGAAAGATGTGGGTCCCCTCAGAAAGGAAACAGGTGAAATGGTCACAAGTGACATGGAAAAGGCTGAGGTTCTCAACAACTTCTTTACCTCAGTCTTCACTGCAAAGGCCTCTAGCCACACTCTGGGAGTCATGGAAAATAATGGCAGGGACCGGAAGGAAGAGCTGCCCATCATAAGTGAAGATCAGGTTCGTGATCACCTGAAGAGACTGAAAGTGTTCAAGTCCATGAGACCTGACAGGATACACCCATGGGTACTGAGAGAATTGGCAGATGAGGTTGCTAAACCCCTCTCTATTCTATTCCGAAAGTCCTGGCAGTCTGGTGAAGTCCCCACTGACTGGAAAAGGGGAAACATAATGTGCTGGTTTGAACTAATTGGAGGATTTGAATTAGAAATTAGGCTATAGACTGAGAGAGGAAAACAGATGATGCTACTCCACTCTCAGTTTTATTGAGAAAGAAAAAAAAAAAGTTTTAAGAGTTGTAACGGAAATATAGATAAGTGAGACAGTTTCAGACCTCTCTGGGCTGTGGCTGCTCTTTGCATGCCTCCTTTTCCCTGCCTTTTGTAGCTGATTCTTAATAATACTGCTAACTTCTTTTCCTACTGCTAACCCTCTGGCTGATCTACCTTTGCCTATCCACTGCATCAACAAGTGGTGAGATAAGATTGGGGAAGGGAGGAAAGGTGGTAGGGGTGGTTAGGAACCCCTCTTAGGGATTTTGATCTCTGGAAACGGTGTGGTGTTTCTTTATTACCTTTTCGCTATATATATCTGTAAATATCTGTTATACATTGTAAATATCTGCTTACAGCTGTCTTAATAAGGGGATTGCATAAAATTGTGGATCAACAGTGGCTTGTTCAAAAGAAAAAGGGGGAAATGTTGCAGAATATTTCTGAGAAGCAGCATTGGAGCAGTGAACAACCCACTGTCATTAGTATGTTTGAAAGAAGAAACACAGCAGAACGCCTGTGAAGTGAAAGTGCAGCTGTAAACAGACGGAAGGAAAACAAAGAGGCAGAGGAAGGAAGGTGCCTGCTAACTAGAAGTTTCTTGGAGAACTGCAAACTCATTGTTGTTGTATCAGTAACCAATTACTGTATTACACATATAATCCCCTCTACCAATTACCTTGGAGTATTTGATAACGCCCCCCAGCTGGCAGAGTATAAAAGGAGCTGTAAGATTGCTAATAAATTGGAGTTTATCACTCATATTGAGTCACCTGCTTACCTCCCCTGCACCAGCACAGTCTTGTTCAGCATCTTTGTGGGCGACATGGACAAAGGCATTGAGTGCACCCTCAGCAAGTTTGCTTATGACATCAAGCTGTGTGGTACAGCAGACATGCTGGAGGGCAAGGATGGCATCCAGAGGGACCTGGACAGGCTGGAGAGGTGGGCACAAGCCAACCTCATGACCAAGTGCAAGGTCCTGCGTCTGGATCGAGGCAATCCCAAGCACAGGCTGGGCAGTGACTGGCTGGAGAGCAGCCCTGACAAGAAGGACTTGGGGGTGCTGGTGGATGAGAAGCTCAACATGAGCTGGCAGTGTGCACTTGCAGCCCAGAAAGCCAACCAGATCCTGGGCTGCATCAGAAGTGTGGCCAGCAGGTTGAGGGAGGTGATTCTCTCCCTTTACTCTGCTCTGATGAGAACTCACGTGGAGTACTGCATCCAGTTTTGGAGCTCCTATTACAAGAGGGATGTGGACATGTTGGAGCATGTCCAGAGAAGGGCCACGAGGATGCTCAGAGGGCTCAAGCACCTCTCTCCTATGAGGAGAGACTGAAAGAACTGGGGCTGTTCGGTCTGGAGAAAAGGAGGCCCCAAGGTGACCATATTGTGGCCTTCCATTATCTGAAGTGGGCCTACAAACAAGCTGTGTGATGGGAGTGGTAAGGCTCTCAGTTATACACAGCTGCTGGATGTAGGGGAGTTGACACACAGGCCCCGGGCACAGACCATGTGAAATATGGTGTCTAGTGGAGCCAGGGAGTGAGGTGACCTTGGGGGTTGTAAAACTCCGATAAGGAATGCAAAACAAAGATCTTACACTTTCTCTGTGTTCTTAGATGTTAAGCAGTGTCTGTATCTTGCACTAAAATAGAGACGTGTGATTTCACATTTTTAAGCAAATCATTGTACTAGTCTCATCTGTTTGGTTGGTGTAAATAATCAATAGAAGTAGGACATGATGACTTCTTTAGAATATCTAAGCATATATAAGATGAACAAATACATGTAACAAACGGAACTTGCTTACATCAAGCGTCTCCCCGTCTTACATCGCAGCAGCTGTGGAGAGACTTTTAGGTCATCAGGTAGTGATGGGACTAAGGGGAATGGAGCAAAACTGGAGGTGGGCAGATTCAGACTGGATGTGAGGAGGAAGTTCTTCACCATGAGAGTGGTGAGACCCCAGAATGGGTTGCCCAGGGAGGTGTTCGGGGCCCCATCCCTGGAGGTGTTTAAGACCAGGCTGGATGAGGTTGTGCCAGCCTGACCTAGGGTGGGGTGTCCCTGCTCATGGCAGGTGGGTTGGAACTAGATGATCTTTGTGGTCCCTTCCAACCCAGACTAATTGTATTGAAGTGTTGCTTCCCCTGGCAAGGAGGTTAGAACTGGATAATCCTTAAGGCTGCTTTCAACCGTGACAGTTCTGTGATTCTATTCTATGATTCTGTGATCTCTCATTTGCAGCTAGCTAGACAGGAACACCACTGAAGAAGCAGTGCTGAAGAGAGAGGAATGCCTTCAAAATCCCAGACACAAGGCATTCCAGACTGTCAGCAAAGCAGATGTTTAAGAGGCTTGAGACCATTGATTTTGGTATATATTGTGCTCTATTTAGGGGAAAAAAAATAAAAGAGGAAAAATAAAAAAGTAGTAGCTTACAGAAGTGATTACAGAGCCAGGCTGCCCATTGCAATGCTGGCAGTCTTGGTGCTGCTGCTATTTGAGGTACTCCAGTGTCTAGTGACTTTGATCTGCACAAAGAGGTGGTGGAATCACCAATTGTAGATTTGTTTAAAGGTCATTTGGATGTGGTGCTTGGGGATATGGTTCAGGGTGAACCTTGTAGATTAGGGGTCTCAGTTGGACTTGGTGATCTTGAGGGTCATTTCTAACTTGAATGTTTCTGTGATTCATCAGAAATGAGGCAAAGATGGCTCCTTGCCTTGCAGAGAAAAGCATACCGGAACCATGTAAGGTGTGTGGTTGCCTGTGTGCATGGTGCTGGACACCTGAAGCAGGCTGTGCCCGCCAGGTGCTGGGCTTTCTACTGCAGCTAAGGCCATCTGCAATCAGCTCAGCCTTTCCAAAGCAAATTCTTCCATTCAAGGACTGGCACAGCAGGCAGGTAGCAGAGGTCAGCTACTGAAATGGGGATGTGCTCACCTGCAGCTTTTCAGTGCCAGGCATCCAGTGCATTTTTTGGCCACAGGGAGTAATAAAACATTAATTAAATACAGCATTAATGGAAAAGGGGGAGGCTTAGTCCCAGACTAAACATAGTGTCCTGACATTTCCAATTACTTTCTTTTTTTTCTTTTTTTTTTAATATGGACCTGTCCTTTCTGCTATGGTTTTGGGGTTGTTGGTTTGTTTTGGGATTTTTTTCTGATATCAGCTCTACAGTTAGTGTCTTCCTTGTGTTTAATGTTTTCGGTTGCTGCTCCTTTGTTCTTCAGCCAGCTGTTGAGAAGCAAGTGTTCTAATAAGGCTTCCAAGTTCTCTATCTGACTGTACTGTTGTAAAGCAAATGATTAGAGGTCTTGGGGCCGAAATGATCTCAACCTATTCTCAAACTTTCAATGGGTAAGGGGGCTGGCTCGCTGGCATGGAGCCGTGCCGTGGAATGCAAGTGCTCAGTGGGCCACTTTTGGTAAGCAGAACTGGCGCTGCGGGATGAATCTAACAATAAAAAAGCTTATTCAGTGATCCAAGAAAAAAAAACTTGCCCCAGAGGAGATTTTTGCACTCAGATTTACAGACACATACAAGTAAAAATGTGAGCAAGATAATGCTTCTGTTTATGATAGGATGAAGTAAGACATGAAGTAAGAGTCAAAAAACTTCTGTGTATCACAAGATCACAGGATGTTAGGGGTTGGAAGTGACCTCTAGAGATCTTCAAGTCCAAGCCCCTTGCCTCAGCAGGACTGTAGAATCTAGTGCAGGTCACACAGGAACACATCCAGACAGGGCTGCAAAGCCTCCAGAGAAGGAGACTCTGCAACTTCTCTGGGGAGCTGTGCCAGTGCTCTGTTACCCTTACAGTAAAGATCTTAATCATGTTTGTTGTGGAAGATACATGTCCTGGCTTGCCCAGGTGTGATCCCATGGTCCCTTTCCTCTGCTGTGGGGAGGAAGCAGAGGACAGGGAGAAGACAAAAGGCTTGGAGATACCTGCTTTTACTTTTGATTTGCCTGCTCTGCTCTGCCACATGCTCTGCCTGCAACAACTTTCAAGATATTGACAGAATTCCCTTCAAGCTTTGGGTACTGTCTGATACTATTCTGTGAGTAAATATTTCAAAGTCTCTAAGAAATTCCTTAATTAGATCCTGTTGTGCCTTTCCTCCTTAGTAGCAGAAAGGGGCCTCTCAAATCCCCTGATGGACAAGAGGTATATTTGAAACTAAAAACCTCTTTCCAGTTTTATTATTTGCATTTGCTACTTATTTCTTAAATTGTTCTAGTTTTGCCTGTTCCCTGTCTGTATAAGTATCCAAACCTTGCATTTTGAACACTGTAATTTTTTTTTTTTTTGTGAGATTTAATGTTAATAAACAGTTTTCATAGTTATTAACAATTTTTACCTGGATGTCAAAATTTATACCAATTATTAATTTTGCATAATTTGTTAATAATGTTGAGGTGGAGATTCCTGTGCTGCAGTTTCCATCCACTGCCCCTTGTCCCAGGGCACAAGGGAGCAGAGGCTGTTCCTTCCTTCCTGACCTCAGATATTGATAGTCATTGCTCAGATCCCCTCAGTCTTCTCCTCTTCAGACTAACCAGCCCCAGGACTCCCAGCTTTTCCTCATCAGGCAGTGCTCTAGTCCCTTCAACATCCCTGTAGCCAAAGTATTCAATTTTACTCATTAGCCTCCCTTCCAGTAGTCTCTTGTATATGTGCTGCTACTAACAAGTCTCAGAAAACCAGTGGGCTTCAGGTATGTGAAAAGGTTTTTTTTCCACTTTCATACTGTTTAAGTCATATACAATTAATGCCATTCTGGGCCCCTCACTGGAAGAGAGAAATTTAGGTCCAGAGGAGAGCAATAAGACTGGGGAAGGCTGATAAGGCAGTTCATTCCAGTGCCTGACCACTATCTCCATGAAACACTTTTCCCTAATGTCTGATTTAAACCTACCCAGTCTCACATAAGCCACAACTACAAGGCATGGGAAAAATTCACCTGCACTCTTTTCCAGCCTGTCGTGCTTGCCTTGGTACTTCTTTTACACCTGCAGAGGATTTATTTACTTACTTCTGGGTTAAAAATTTGCTTGGTGTTTTCAGGTACTGAAGCTGTGGTTGAAAAGTGAGCTGAGGTTCTGCAGAATTATTGCTGGTGATCACTGTTGCTGCAGCCAGCAAGAAGCATATGATGGAGCTGCTGCCAGCCATGTTGCTACAAAGTAGGTTGAGAGAAAAGTGTTAAGGAGAATTATTTAATCTTACCATCAAGGAAAAATACCTTCTCTCTTTTTCCTGCTGCTGCTTTGAAAGCTTTCCTTTGAAATACAAATGTCACTATAAGAAGTTACAAATAGGTTAATAACTTAATCAAGAAGTTCCTTGGTTGATGTGCTCTGCATTGATGCCCTTTGCCGATGTTGTCCTGCCACTTATGGTGCCACTGTCATCTTACTGTTGGTCTTAACACGTGGTTACAGCCATACCTGTTGTGGCATATGTCTGCAGGGGTCTGTAGGTGCCTTTTAAAAGTGTGCTGCTTTGAGGCTAATTGGAGAATTTTAATGAGAAATTAGATTATAGGCTGAGAAAGGAAAACATTTGTGATGTTTTCTTCACTCATACATTTACTGAGATTTGGTAAGAACCAAAACACAGATAAGACAGAGCTGCTCAGGTCTGAGCTCTGGGCTGTTGGCCGCTCTCTCTGGCTTCTAGCTGAATCTGTGTAATCCAACTAATCAATTCCTGCTTCTAACCCTCCAGCCAATCTTCCTTGCTTACCTGGCATGTAAGACAGATACTGGGATAAGATTGGGTGGTGGGGGGAAGGTGGTAGGATGGGGACTCTTGGGGACTCTGATCTCTGGGAGGGGTGTGATGTCTCTGTGTTACCTTTTTACTGTATATATCTGTAAATATCTGTTTTATATTGTAAATATTTGCTTGTATATTGTGCAAAGCTGTAAATATAAAGCTTCATTTATTAACTTCCAGCCAGCTGAGTCTAGCCTGGGTTATTTCAAAAGGGGGCGGGGGGGAAGGGAGGTTGGATAACTTCCCAAACTACCACATCCTTATTTGGCTTTTCCAACATGGGGCAGTGGGGCTAAATTCCACTTGATTAATTGCTAATTAAGTCTGGAAGTTATAATTAAATTGATATGGATTTTTAAAACTTTTTAATCTACTAACTTAATGGTTTAATCATTGGATTATTGCTAAAATTGTCACTTTTCTATGTGATTTAGCATGGAAAAAGTCTGAAAGAATGCTGTTTTATTTCAGCTAGTATTTTATAGGATGGATAGATTTTAATACTGAAATTGTTGCCAATTCTGCTTTTAATGAGTCAGGAAATAATACAAATCCTGTGAGCTATTTCACATCATTAGTAAGAATAGTTCTCCCAAAAAGTGAGGCTTTAGACCTTTTGTCAGGATTTCTATGCAAGGAATACAGTGGTATCTTTATCATGTGTCATGATTTTCCTATTAATTATGGATTTATTCTTAATTTCTGCATTGTATCTTAAAACCTCAGCGTCTTCCTTTAAAAAACAGCTCAGCAAAAGGAGAAGGCAGTGCACAAAGGCTGTGCAGATTCAGAGCATCTACAGCCATGCCTGTTCCAGCCTTTACAGCTATGCTTGTCTCTGCAAAGGCAAAAGTGAAGCTTGGATCAAATTGCAGTTCAAAGGAAGACTTAGGGAAAGGGACCTCTAGTGCACAAGAGAAGGAAGAAGAGGAGGAGATATTTAGCCTTAAAAATTTGACCAGTTTACTGAGAGTGAAATACAAGGACAGTGTGAGGAAAGATGGATCTCAGGAGCCTAGGAATGCTTTTAGGAGAGTTGTTCTTGGCCAGAGACCAACTGAACGATGAGGAGAGGAAGAGGAGAAGGATGGTATTCAGGGCTCCAGTGATCCTCTCAAAGAGATCAGGGAAGTTAGAAAGGAATATTCAGGGGAAACAGGAGAGCCAATCCTAAGCTGGCTGGTGAGATGCCATACTATTGGTGCAAATGTCCTACAGGTAGGAGACAATTCTGCAAAGCAGCTAGGTGCACTCACAAACCTGTGATTTCTACCTGTTCTGCTGGAAAAAATGTGACTTTAAGCAAAAAAATGTCTAACTTCCACACCAAACCAAATTTGCTTGGTGGAATTCAGCTGGTGGAACAGGAAGGGTAGTTGTATTTCTGTCCTCTGGAATGTAGGCTTGCGTGCAGCCACTCCCCGGTTAGTTTTAGTTACAGCTGATTCTAATGCAGAGAGAAAGATCCATATAAAGTGAGTTGGCCTGGTAACCTCTACAAACAGAGCAGAATTTACATCCAGACTTGACATGGGGAAACTGAGAAACATCATGAAACAATGCTGCTATGGCTGCATCAAGTTAACACTCTGCTCTCTGTGGGCCCGCAAGGTCTCACATTGTGCTGGTTTTCCACTCTGAGCTCCACTTTTCGGGAGTGATTTTGCAGCTCCTGTTGGATGTCAGAGGTGTCCTACCTGCTGCACCTCCTGGGACACATACCAGCAGCAACCTCAGAGAGACCAAGAGTAGAGTCTCACCAGCCACCTCCATACTCTTCTTCATGGAGAGTTGAACTGTGGCACTTGTCTGCTCTAAATACATCCGCTGCCCTTCAGAGGCCTGGGCCACCTGTGCTGCAGAGTGGCCACCCTAAGCATTGCATGTCCATCACCCTTGCCACAGCTCCTCTGTCAGAGGCTGTAGCCCCAGGCATACTTGATATTTCTGCAGAAACTATGAACTTTGTCTTGATGCAAGAAGTAAAGAATAACTATCTTGTGGAAGTCAACAAGAGCAGATTCCAGCCTTGGGAAAACCAAAGCTTTACAGTTGCACCTATTATGGGGTGGGAGACCTACTCAGCCCACCATGCCCATTGGCTTGCACAGTGCCAGCACATAGCTGTGGAGGGCTCTCTGGATCTTGGAATGGCTCTCGCATCAGGGAACAGCCACAAGAGTGATGGCAACAGACTTGGGTTCAAGACCCCAGCATAGTAGGGGATTGATTAAAGGCTTCATTAGCACATGCTTGTGTTTCGATCGCATCACTTACAAGCTTCAGTAAAACACACCACTCTGTTACTCAGCCTTTCTCTGCCACATCACTATTCTGTAAAATACTTTATGAAGTGGTTTAAGTTTTCCTGTCATCTTTTCCCCTTGCACCTCTTGGCCATAAACCCAGGGTGGGTTAACAGCAAAGAGCTTAGCTGAGCAAAACTTGCTGGAAAGGGGAAGCCACCTTCAGGTTTCCACAGTCTTAAAAAAATTCTGAGCTCTGAAAGCATGAAATCATGTGAAATCATGCAGTGTCTTCTCCAGAGTAAAAATACGCAAACCAAAGTGGTGTCTCATGAGCTCAATGGTAAAAGTTTGCATTCACTGTTTGCAGATGGTGTTTTGGTGACTCTTCAACTTTTCTGGGTTCACAGAGCAAGGCAGAGGATGCTCCTGGGCTTCAAGTCTATTTTTACTATAGACACCAAACAGGAGAAACAGGAGTTCTCATCTCCAGCACTGACAGGAGTTATTTTCAAGTCATCAGGGAAACAGACTAAGACACATCACCAAATCTGCAGTGGTGGAGACCTTGAAACCTACCCTGCCCTTATCTCCTTCTTTGCCAGAAGGCTTTTGGCATGGCAGAGGGCTGAGGAGAGACACAGTCCTCCCCAGAGGGCTTTTGAATACACTAAGGTCAAAGAGCCACAGCCCTTGAGGTTTCAAGTTAGGAGGACAGACACCTATCACAACCTGTAGCAAATGTACAACACAGCAAGGACCACAGAAAGCATCGTCTGTGTATCAGCAATGCATGTGTCCCATGCCCAGCTTTCCTTCAGACCTTCACGCCCTCACCCCCTCCCTGGTCTGCCTTGCCTGAAGTTGAGACATATCTTTATCAAAGAACCAGTTTCAAAACTCTTCTTTTTTCTGCAACCTTAGAATAATGCTCCTAGCATGTTGCTCTATTGTTGTTTTCTGTCCTTTATTTTGTATTCTTTCAAGAATTGCCACAGTTGAGAGAGCAAAGAAATTAAGCCTTGCATGGTTGCCTCCTGCATTGATAGATTCTTATTCACAGACAGACTTTAAAAAATAAATCATTGGAATCTCTCCTTGCTCAGTAACTCCAGCATAAGGCACAACAGAAACCAGAAGAAAGAGAAGCTAACATCAGTGGGTATCTAGGAAACAGGCAGAGTAAATCATAGAATCATAGAATGGTTCAGGTTGGAAGACACCTCAAAGATCATCCAGTTCCAACCCCCCACCATAGGCAGGGACACCTCCCACTAGATCAGGTGTCTGAAGACCCCATCCAGCCTGGCCTTGAACACCTGCAGGGAGGGAGCAGCCACAACCTCCCTGGGCAACCTGTTCCAGTGCCTCACCACCCTCACTGTGAAGAACCTCCTCCTAACATCCCACCTAAATCTCCCCTCCACCAGTTTGAACCCATTCCCCCTCATCCTGTCATTACAAGACCTTGTGAATAGTGTCTCCCAAGCCTTGCTGTAGGACCCCTTCAGATACTGGAAGGTTGCTATAAGGTCTCCTCAAAACCTTCTCTTCTCCAGGCTGAAAAGCCCCAACTCTCTCAGCCTGTCCTCATAGCAGAGGTGCTCCAGCCCTCTGATCATCTTCGTGGCCCTCCTCTGGACTCTCTCCAGCAGTTCCATGTCCTTCTTGTGCTGGGGGCTCCAGAACTGCACACAGTACTCCAGGTGGGGTCTGACAAGAGCAGAGTAAAGGGGGAGAATCACCTCCCTTGCCCTGCTGGTAATGCCTCTCTTAATGCAGCCCAGGACACGGTTGGCTGTCTGGGCTGCATGTGCACACTGTTGGCTCATGTTGAGCTTCTCATCCACCCAGACCCCCAGGTCCTTTTCCTCAGAGCTGCTCTCCAGCCACTCACCATCTGGCCTGTATTTGTGCTTGGGATTGCAGCGACCCAGGTGCAGGACCTTACACTTGGCCTTGTTGAATTTCATGAGGTTGGCCTGGGCCCACTTCTCCAGCCTGTCCAGGTCCCTCTGGATGGCATCCCTGCCCTCTAGCAAGTCGACTGTGCCACACAGTTTGGTGTCATCTGCAAAGTTGCTGACAAAGATGTTAAACAGCACTGCTCCCAGCACTGACCCTTGAGGGACACCACTTGTCACTGATCTCCAGGTGGACATTGTGCCCTTGATCACTACTCTCTGTGTGCGACCATCCAGCCAATTCCTTATCCAGTGAGTTGTCCACCCATCAAGTCCGTGTTTTCCAATTTGGTGAGCAGGATGTCATGTGGGACAGAGTCAAAGGCCTTCCTCAGGTCCAGGTAGATGACATCAGTTGCCCTTCCCTTATCCACCGCTGTTGCAGAATATCTCTGAGAAGCAGAATTGGGGCAGTGAACAATCCACCACTGCAAGTATGAAGTACAGCGGAACACCTATGAAGTGTATGTGCAGCCGGAACTGGGAGGAGGGAAAACAGAGATGCAGAGGAAGAAAAGTTCCTGCTGACCAGAACTTTCTTGGAGGATTGCAAACTCATTGTTATTGTAACAATTGTAACAATAACCAATCATGGAGTTACACATATGATCCTCTTTACCAGTGACCTTGTAATAATTGGCAAACGCCCTCCAGCTGGCAGGGTATAAAAGAGCTGTAAATTACTAATAAAGTCGGAACTTGCTTTATCACTCATATTGATTTTGGCTGCAATGCTTCCCCCCGTGCCGACACACCGCTGATGTGACTTCATCATAAAAAGCCACCAAATTTGTTAGGCATGATTTGCCCTTGGTGAAGCCATGCTGGTTACCATCAGGCACCTCTGCTTTGTTCTCCATCTGCCTCAGCAGAACCTTCAGGAGAATCTGCTCCATGATCTTGCCAGGCATAGAGGTGAGGCTGACTGGTCTGTAGTTGCCAGGGTCATCCTTTTTTCCCTTCTTGAAGATAGGTGTTATGTTTGCCCTTTTCCAGTAAGCAGGAACTTCACCAGTCTGCCATGACCTTTCAAATACAATGGACAACGGTTTGGCAACTTCATCTGCCAGTTCCTTCAGGACCCTCGGGTGGATCTCGTCAGGCCCTATGCACTTGTGCACGTTCAGGTTCCTTAGGTGCTCTCGAACATGATCTTCAATTACAGTGGGCAGGTCTTCACTTCCCCAGACCTTACTTTTGCCCTCTGGAATTTGGGCATAGTGGCTGGAGCACTTGCTGCAGAAAACTGAGGCAAAGAAGTTATTGAGCACCTCAGCCTTATCCATGTCCCCTGTTGCCAGCTCTCCATTTCCCTTCTGAAGGGGTCCCACATTCTCCCTAGTCCTCCTTTTCTCACTGATATACCTGAAGAAATTCTTCTTGTTCCCCATAATGTCCCTAGCCAGATTCAACTCCAGCTGTGCTTTAGATTTCCTGACCTGATCTCTGCTTGCACGAACAACATCCTTGTATTGGTCCCAGGTTACCTGTCCTTTCCTCCACTCTCTGTAGGCTTTTTTCTTGTGTGTCCAGGAGTTCTCCATTCATCCATGGAGGTCTCCTTGCATTCTTACCTGCCTTCCTCTTTTTTGGGATGCATTGCTCCTGGGCCTAAAGGAGGTCATCCTTGAGCAATGAACAGCTTTCCTGGACCTGAAATGCCTTAGTACTTCTCCTATGGCAATGACCATGTAAGTGAGTGTGATTCAGGATCATCATGAGGTTAGGCGTTAAAAGCGTCAATCTTCCTAGAGAACAAGGTCCTCCTATTACACGAGATGGTATGCCTGGCCAAGCTCGGTCCCCACAAATAAAAAATACACCCTTTGGGAGTACACAGGGGTGGGCAATTATTCCTGTTTATATGTTTGATTACACCATGTGGTACTATTTCTAAAGATAAGCGCACATGGGGTTACATTCTGCTTTCTAGCGCTACTGCTTTCTAAAGTGTAATTAAAATACACACAAGCAGGCATTCTTATACTACCTAAGATATAAAGCTCTTGGGGTTCGAGGTCAGCAAAAGGCAGAAATTGTATCAAATCACTCCAAATTTTTGTCATGAAATTAAGATCAAAGGTGAGTTTTGACCTTTGTACTTCCAACTCCAAGAATAAAAAATTTTTGTACATTCCCTATGTAAGGTCAAGATGCATTAAGAATCCCATATAAAATCCATACTTATTTTTTTGGGCTCTATATTCTCTACTATTTCTTTCCAACTACCCACAGATATTCCCACTAAAATATCCAATTATCAGAGGATTTTCATCTACTAATGAGCAATTTTTTTTTTTTAATTTTATAAAGCTTTCTGTAACCACTCTTCTTGGCTAGCCTTTCTGTGCTAGACACCTGTTCCCCCTTTTTTCTTTATTTTTTTAAATCAAAGGTGTCGAGCTAGCATAAGCAGATGTTTTACCTATGCTACAAGTGAAATCTCCGTCTGAGTGTGAAAACTGAATCCAATAATCTTTGCTGTTTAACTTTGCCTATATGTTGTACTAAAACATTTTTTTTTCTTTAGCTTAACATAATACCTTATACTAAT
>VWZI01013899.1:226088-237716 GCA_013396835.1 Psilopogon haemacephalus | reverse complement strand
CCCCCAGTTTTACTCTATTCTATTATTCTCCACCTTCTCAATATCTCTGAGCACTGAGATTTTTTTTCTCCTTCCTTAAACCTTCAGTTTGGAAAAAGACTCTCGAGATCATAAAGTCCAAAACTTCTTAAAACAGGGAGGAAATGGAGAAATTTAGGGTTTTTTTTTCCTTTGTTAAAAGAGACTGTTCTGCTTTTATTGGTTGACTCTAAAGATTTTAGGGCAGTGGAGAGCTGGGCAAAGGGACACCTCATGAGTACTGGAAGAAGTTGCCCAGGGAGGTGGTTGAGACTCCATCCCTGGAGGTATTCAAGGTGAGGCTCAACAGGGCAACCTGATCTAGTTGAGGATGTTCCTGAAGGGAAGGCTGAGTGAGATGACCTTTAGAGGTCATTTCTGAGCCTAACCATTCTATGAACTTAGAAGCACAAGCAGAATTTTTCTTTCTCTCCTTCCTCTGGAAGGACATTTTAGGGTATCCTTAAGAGCAATTTCTCATCTATTTTCTTCATGAGAGACCTTGGGCTTCAGGACAGCAATGAACAAAAATACAAAGTGTATGATGTCTCTACACCTTTTTTTTTTAAGTCATTGCTGTGTTGTAGTATCTGAATAAAGATCTGGAGTTTTGTAGGTGGTGTAGAACACAATGTAGCTGTTCTTCAGTGGAATAATTAGGTGTAAGCTCTAAAGCTGAATGATCTCATTTAATGGCCACTGGATAGCCTGATTAAGGTTTGGGCTGAAGCTTAATGGCAGCAGGGAGAAAGTGGAGCAGAAAATGAGAAACAGAAAGCCTGCAGCAATAAGGAAAGAAAGGAACAGCATCAACATTATATTCAAAGATTTTATATTGAAATACAGTTCCTTTTATTTCTATAGTAGCAGTTGTATGAAATGGAATTAGAATACCTGGGATACATTTCTATTGCTTTCGTAGAACATTACCAACCCCTCTTAGGGGTGTTTAAGCCCCTTCAGCCTGCAATGTGCTGTGGAAATGTGCAAAATGGTAGTGGATAAAAAATAACAAGAAAATCAAACATCTTCTTTGGGTAATTTCAACTATTTCCTATGATGTGCCATGCTCTGAGTATGACTCTGCATGTGCTGGACACACACAAAAAACTTAGTTCCAAGGAATCAACAGCTGAATTCCCTTTCACAGAAGGGACCTTCTCTGGAGCCTTTCAAGTCCTGTCTGGATGTGTTCCTGTGTGATCTGTGCTAGATTGTCTGGTCCTGCTCTGGCAGGGGGCTTGGGTGACCTCCTTGGGTCCCTTCCCACCCCTAACATCCTGTGATACAGGAGGGCTGGGGAGAGGCTATTCTAAGGTTTGGTATTGACAGGATGAGGAGGAATAGGTTTAAACTGGCAGAAGGGAGATCCCCACAGCATGTTAAGAGGAAGTTCTTGACAGTGAGGATGGTGAAACACTGGAACAGGTTGCTCAGGGAGGATGTGGATCACAGAATGTGACTGAAGATCTGTGCTTCTGTCCTCCACAACCTCCCTGGAGGTGTTCAAGGCCAAGCTCGATGAGTCCTTGAGCAACCTGTCCTAGTGGGAGGTGTCCCTGCCTATGGTGGGGAGATGGGACTGGATGAGCTTTGAGGCCCCTTCCAACCTAAACCACTATGTCAGAGGGGCTGGAACAGGATGAGCTTTCAGGTGCCTTCCAAACTAATCCACTATGGTAGGGGGGCTGGGACTAGATAAGCTTTGAGATTCCTTCCAACCTAAACCACTATGGCAGAGGGGTTGGAACAGGATGAGCTTTGAGGTGCCTTCCAAACTAATCCACTATGGTAGGGAGGCTGGGACTGGATAAGCTTTGAGGTTCCTTCCAACATAAACCACTATGGCAGAGGGGTTGGAACTGGGTGAGCTTTGAGGTCTCTTCAATCCAACCTTAACCACTCTATGATTCTATAAAGAACTAAGAAGGCAGTTTTCTTTTTTGTCCCTTAGGATGGAGCAAATAGATCCTACTTCCACCATTGCTCCACTGCTAGCACAGAAAGAGTTCAAACCTGCATCCCTGCTTTCATTATTCCCAATAAATAATTCAGATTGTTTCCCATTCAGCTGGTGAGTTTACTTTCAGCAATTGGCAGCACAGGCTGGTGTGGTTTTGCTTTTGATAGGGGGGGGACTCATAAATTATCCACTGGCTTGTTAATGCCACACAGAACTAATCAGACATATAATCACGCGTGGTAGATCATAAATTCTCCCCTACTGAAATAATGTTAATTATGGGGCTTTCATTCATTATTAATGTGGAAATATGTGGCTCTCCTGTAAAACTGAAATTAATGGACTGTAATTTTGAAGGGCTTGCGAACATCATCTTTAGTGTTTCTTAATTAGTCACGTGCTGGTTCTTTTGCGGCTGGCAAAGCTTCGCCTCTGTTTATATTGCACATTCTTTATTGCCAGAGATCGGAGCTGGAAGGTCAAAATGAAGGATTTAAGGGCAGGACAAATTAATTTTTTTTGGAGGCCACCTCTCAAAGTCAAGAATTTGTCTGACTTCTGCGGAGACTGAAGTTAGCAAGCACGGGGAAGGGACAAATACATCACAATTGGATTTATTTGGCAAAAAGAGCTATGATTTCATTATTGTTGCTGCCTGCAAAATCCAGTTCAAAGTCACTACAAAACAAATACTGAGGTTCAGCTGGTACATAGGGCTAACTTAAGAGCAATGCAAGCAACAGTTCTCAATATTAAGTGTGGTAGGAGCACACACATATGGTCCTTCTACCCTCTGTTTGCTTTTTTTCCCTCACTACATTAGGAAAAAAAATAAAAGGAAATTAGACCATGACAGGATATATTTTTGTCTGACTTGGATTTGTTCAAAAAACCCCATTAGGCACTTATCAGCATCTTAACATGTCTAATAGCCCATGAAATTTCTTCTAAATGGCTTGTCCAACGAAACACAGATCAGCTCTGGCATCATCAGCCACTAAATGTAAGAGAAGTTTCTCTGTCTCCTTACAAAAGAACATCCACAAGATCTGGGATCAGAACCCTTAATATACCATCATGGGAAGCTAAGGATTAATTAATTCATTTATTTATTTATGATTTGAAAGCTACAGCTTGCACTGAAGCCATGAAAGATTGTGCTTCAGATCCATTTTCATAGGTGCTGAGCAGAGTAAATTCTGATTAGTCCCTTTTTTGAGAGTATCATGTCTGAAAAAGGAACAAAAGATTTAGAGCTTCTTACCTACATCCCTTGTTTCTGAAAATCATCCTTGCATTTGCCTCTCACAGATTTTTTTTCTTTTAAGTGGTCTTAAGGATGCCTTTGTACTTGTTTCTCATAGGCTTTCTCTTTCCCCTGGCTTTCAGGATCTTGGTGTGGTATCATGTCCCAAGTGCAAGTCATGGCAACCATAGAATCATTAGGGATGGAAAAGACTTTTAAGATCATCAGGTCCAACTGTAACCCCTTTTAAGATCATCAGGTCCAACCGCATAACTCTCTACGATGATCAAGTCCAACTGTGTAGCCCTTTAAGATGATCAGGTCCAACTGTGTAACCCTCTGTGAAGATCAAGTCCAACTGTGCAATCCTTTTAAGATCATCAGGTCCAACTGCGTAACCCTCTATAATCATCAGGTCCAACTGTGTAGCCCTTGAAGATCATCAGGTCCAACTGTGCAACCCTTTTAATATCATTAAGTCAAATTATGCAACCCTTTTCAGATCATTAAGTCCAACTGTAAGCCAGCTACTATGGCCATTAAACCATGTCCCCCAAGTACCATGTCCACAGGTTTTTGTACCCCTCCAGGGATGGTGACTCCACCACCTCCCTGGGCAGCCTGTTCCAATGCCTAAACACTCTTGCAGCAAAGAATTTTTTTTTTTCCTAATCTCCATCCTAAACCTCCTCTGGTACCACTTAAGCAACAGGGCCAAAGTCAAGCGTAGAGCCAAACATCCGACCGTAATTCACCTTGAAAGAAAAGCTGAGCAGATCTATTATTAGGAAAAGTGGCAAGGAAAATGTGATTGCTGAATTAATGATGAAACAGAAATTGCAGCCATCCGAGGCACTGGTTATGACGTAGTGTTCCTGTTGTGCTCTACAAACTCTACAAGTTGCGCATATTAAGCGCTGCAAGCACCGCAAAATGGATTAGGCAACAAAACACCAAGCCCTGGTGAGAGCAAAGTACAAAGTTATTATGATTTTTTTATTTTCCCAAACAGTTACTAAATCAGTCTCTTCCATGGCTGCTTGGCCAGATGCCAGATACCAGGTTCCCATAAATATGTATTTAGAGTGGAATTATAGTTGTAATGGAACAAAGGGTCAAGAAACCAGCTGAGGGAGCTAGGATTGCTTAGCCTGCAGAAGAGGAGGCTCAGGGCAGACCTCATTGCTGTCTACTACTACCTGAAGGGACGTCGTAGCCAGGTGGGGTTGGGCTCTTCTCCTAGGCAACCAGCAAAAGAATGAGGGGGGGTCTCAATTGTCCTAGGGGAGATATAGATATAGGCTGGATGTTAGGAGGAAGCTCTTCCCAGAGAGAGTGATTGACATTGGAATGGGCTGCCCAGGGAGGTGGTGGAGTCCCCATTCCTGGAGGTGTTCAAGCAAAGCCTGGATGGGGCACTAAGTGCCATTGTCTAGGACTGGGTGATAGGTTGGAGTGAAGGAGCTTGGAGGTCTCTTCCAACCTGGCTGATTCTATGATTCTATGAGCCACTTGGCAAATTATGAAAATAAACACAGCACTGTTTAAAGGTCAAAAAAAAAAAAAAAGAAAAAAGAAAAATTAAAAAGAGAAATAAGCAAAATATTGCTCTTACTTTGCTTAGGCTTTGTATTCAACCCAGAGATACTGAAGCCTCCCAGAGATAACCCAAATCCCTTTTAGTCAGACATAGTGAGAAAGCTCCAGCTCAGGAGAAAAACGCAATGCTCCTGAGTTCATAGAATCAGTCAGGATTGGAAGAGACCACAAGGATCAGCCAGTCCCAACCCCCCTGCCATGCCCAGGGACACCCTACCCTAGATCAGGCTGCCCACAGCCTCTGCCAGCCTGGCTGCAAACACCTCCAGGCATGTGGCCCCAGACACCTCCCTGGGCAACCCATTCCAGGCTCTCACCACTCACACACAGAATTGTATTACCTTAAAACGTTTCACCAGTTAATGTGGCTAACAGCATTGAGTAACGTGAAGCAGAGCACATAAGGGGATTATTGTTCATGGCATAAATTTTGATAGTCGAGAAGAATACAAATTAAAAACCAACCAAACAAATAAAAAGCACAAAAGAAAAAAAAATCAACAGAAACCAGAAAGTCCAACCAAAAACCAAATGACTAAGTTTTTGTACAAGAGAGTAGAGCAAGTTGTCAAGAACTACAGATACGGAGCATTGTTTATTTGAAGACCTGTAAGCAGGAGCTGTCAGGCAGAATTGGCAAGCACAGCACACAGCCCTGTCTTTTCAGAGGTTCCTGACACTGAAACACCTTTTATTTTTTTTTTTAACAGAGCAGCTGTGGAAAATCAAAGCAAAATATGAGAATGTGGAGACAGCAGGGTTCAGTCAATTGCTCTTAGCAGCAATTGCTCTGGAGAGTTACAATCAAGCTCTCCATTACCTGGGTTTGCAAAATTGGTACCTATGGAAACTAGAGGTAAACCTGCATGGAAACATCAGATCCATTTTTTCTCCATATTCATGGCTTCTATTTCAGGGAGGTGCAGGTTGGTTTCCAGATTTTGGCTTTGCACACTAATCCTCTCTAACAAACCTGAAGGCAGAATGGGAAGTTCTCATTAGAATCATAGAATCAGTCAGGGTTGGAAGGAACCACAAGGATCAACCAGTTCCAACCCCCCTGCCATGCCCAGGGACACCCTACCCTAGATCAGGCTGCCCACAGCCTCTGCCAGCCTGGCCAAAAACACCTCCAAGGATGTGGCCCCAAACACCTCCCTGGGCAACCCATTCCAGGCTCTCACCACTCTCATGCTCAACAACTTCCTCCTCACCTCCAGGCTGAATCTCCCCACCTCCAGCTTTGCTCCATTCCCCCTAGTGCTGTCACTACCTGACAGGACTAAAAAGTCCCTCCCCAGCTTTTTTGTAAGCCCCCTTCAGACAGTGGAAGGCCACAAGAAGGTCACTTGGGAGCCTCCTCTTCTCCAGCCTGCACAGCCCCAACTCTTTCAGTTTGTTCTCATAGCAGATGTGCTGCAGCCCTGTGAGCATCCTCGTGACCCTTCTCTGGACACCTCCAGCATGTCCACATCCCTCTTTTCCCAGGGGCTCCAGTACTGGATGCAGTACTCCAGATGGGGTCTCACTAGGGCAGAGTAGAGGGGGAGAATCACCTCTGTGGCCTTGCTGGCCTCACTGCTCCTGATGCAGCCCAGGACAAAGTTTGGATTTGGATCCTGATATGATTTTAATTACATCTTCTGAAAATGCCTCAAGTGTGGAAGAAAAAAAAAAAAAAAGGTTTATGTTTTAGGGGTTAGGCTTTGTGGTGATTATTCAAGACCTTTCCTAGGCACAACATTTTCCTGCATTGTAGTAATATTTAGAACCACTCACAAGAATAATTTCAATGTAGGTTTTTTTGCATTTGCACCAGGGTTTTGCCTTTACTGATGTCTTGCAGAAGTAAATAGGAGATCCTCTCTTGTTTACAGGGGTCTGGTTCTTATGATAAAACCCTGACTGAAAGGCATTGCAGATATCTTCCTTCCAAATTAAATTTCTGCTTCAAATCGGGCTTTGATTAAATGAAAAGTGGCAGAGAAATTGTGATGGTGGCAAAAATTATCTATAAAATGGAAAGAAAAAAAAAAGTAAAAGAGAGAGAGAGAGAGATGTTCCTCTTTCTCCTTCCATGTGTGACTATTTCGAAGGAAAGCTGAATAGAATAGGGTACGGAAGGATAGAATAGGGTAGGGTAGGATAGAATAGGGTAGGGTAGGGTAGAGTAGTGTGGGATAGTAGGATACGATAGGGAAGGGTGGGATAGTAGGACAGCATAGAATAGGGTAGGGTAGGGCAGGATAGGATAGGGTAGGAAAGGATTGGGTAGGGTATGATAGGATAGAATAGAATAAGCCAGGTTGGAAGAGACCTCCAAGCTCATCCAGTCCAACCCAGCACCCAGCCCTAGCCAATGGCACTAAGTGCCCCATTCAGGCTTTTCTCGAACACCTCCAGGGATGGCAAATCCACCACCTCCCTGGGCAGCCCATTCCAATGCCAATCACTCTCTCTCTGTGAAGAACTTCTTCCTAACATCCAGCCTATACCTCCCTTGGCACAACTTCTTCTTTTGCTGGTTGCTCTGCTTGAGAACTGAAAGCTCTTTATTCACGCAGTCTTTTGTCACTGAGGAGACCTGTGCATGTAGACTACCTTGGGGTGCTGAGGTATGAAAATTCCTTCTGTCAAACACCCCCCCACCCCACCTGGTAAATTACAGGAAGGAATCAGTCACGAGAGGAAAAGCATCAAAAAGTTTTGTGCAAAAGAATCGAGAGTGACAGATGGTCTGGGGCTGGAACATATGGATTTTGTCAGGCAACAGAAAAAAATATATAAGATCATGTTGTGGAATGTACTTGTAACCTGTGTGTGCGTACTCTGAAGAGAGAAAGGAGGAGGCAGAGTGTTGCAAAACTTACCTTTTTTTCTTTTTCTTTTTTTTTTTTCCTTCTTCTTCTTCTTTTTTTTTTTTTTTTTTCTTTGACAATGATTTAGAGAAAAGTGGACAAGAAAATATTTGGTCCTCAACCTTTCTAACCTCCCAAGAAATGCTGGTGCCAGGAAAAACAGATGGCACTCAGGTCTCGTCTGAAATGAGAGTTATTCCATTCCTGCCAGATCTCTGTGGTGTGCAAAATATATGGGATAAGTCGCTAGCAGAAAACAAGTCATTAATTAATAACATTTCACTGCTCAAGGATCAGGCAGGTGAAGGTGTCAGTCAGGCACCTGCCTCTAAGAAATCTGCTCAGCAGAGGAGGAGGAAGAGGCACAGTAAGAGATCACTCTCCCCACCTCCTCTACCTGCACGGTGGGCATCCATCATTACAAGTAATCAAGCCTAAAAGTATTTGTCATCCCTGGGGCATGGAGCTGTTTGCAGTCCAGAGTATAAAGAGAACATCAGTGAAACAACAAAATGATCAGTCAAGAGAAAAATAAAAGAAATAATAAAAAATAAAAAGAAGTGAGAAAAGCAGACAGTAGAATAACAGAAAAAAAAAAATCTAATTAAAGCCTTAAGTGTGATTAAATTCAGAGTGAAGTGACAAACAGCTCCGGCAGAATGATTTTTGTTCTTGATGAGTTTACTCTATAGCTTGCATCTGTTTTTTTGCCCTTGGTGGATGCCATGCTAGTACTGTTTGAGTTGGTTTTGAGTTACGCCCCACCAGGGGCATGAGTAACTCCTCCACTTTACTCCAAGGATTTTGGTGGGTGCAGCTCCAGAGGTGGTTTGAAAGCAGGGCTGGGAAAGGGAAGCCAGGATGTTTTCTGAGCCAAAGCAGAGACCCAAACACTTTCCCAGTCTCACACAGATGTGTGAAACTTGAAGAATTGTCTTTAGTGGGCAGAAAATATTGCATGAGGTTTCTGTGCTAAACTTACTGCAGTGCTCTTTGTGATGTGTGGTCACCAAGGGGTTGCCTTTGGACATCTATTAGAGAGGCTGAGTATTTTCAGCACCTGCTCCCCTTTTTTGACTGGTGATGTGAAATGTGTCCTGGACCACATCTGTCCCAAACTGGCTGATATGTGCAATTCTAAACCTGTTCCTCTGACAGAGCAACTTATCCTATGGGAGCTGGGGCTCTGCAGCCTGGAGAAGAGAAGGCTTTGAGGAGACCTTATAGTAGCCTTCCAATATCTGAAAGTAGGCTACAGGAAGGCTGGGGAGGGACTATTGACAAGGTCTTGTAATGACAGCACAAGGAGGTTTAAACTGGCAGAGGGGAGGTTGAAACTGGATGTTAGAAAAAAGTTCATTACAATGAGAGTGGTGAAACAGTGGTACAGGTTGCCCAGGGAGGCTGTGAACCACAGCATCTTTGCTTCTGTGCTCCACAACCTCCCTGGAGGTGTTCAAGGCCAAGTTGGATAAGTTGAGTGACCTGATCTAGTGGGAGGTGTCCCTCCCTATGGCGAGGGGTTGGAACTGGATGGTCTTTCAGGTCCCTTCCAACCTAAACCCTTCTATGATCAAGTAGCTCCTGGAAGAGTCAATTACCTTTTGTGCCTTGCCATCAGTATTTTCACATCCCTTGCCAGCTCCTTCATGCATCCTGTGGTCACTTTGTGAAGGAGTCTATCTGGCTTAGAAGCTGCTGTACAAGAATGTTTCCCAAGATCATTACCGTGCAAGCAAAGCTAAGTTTTGAAAGTGAGTTTCATGCTGATGAGGAAACCGTTTGCATGTAAATCAGCCTTGTGGGTATGGCTGGAGTCTTGCTGTAGAGTTGTGCTGATGGGAAGAATGGTTTGTGGGCTGGGTCTTAGTTATCCCTCCCCCCCAAAATCCACAGTAACAACAGGGTGCAAGCTTTGTTATTTAATGTGTTGGCCTTCAGAACTGAACTGTGAGCTTATTTTGCAGAACCAAACCAGCCAGGAGGGAAGAAGGGCAGCAAGTTCACTGCTGAGCGTGTTCTACTCTGGCCTCTTTAGCCCAAATTTCCACATTGGGAAGCTGCTGAACTTCTCATTCTCTAAAGAGAAAAAGTTGTCTGAGGCAGGTTTATCTTCCCTTCCCCAAACTTCCACACAAGTTTCAGCTCACAGAAAGTAAGTTGTTATTCCTCAGTTTCTTCTGGCTCTCAGTTTTATTCTGACTTGTGGAGGAGGATTTCTATCCCTGCACTGAGTTACTCGGGGAGGAATGAGAAGTAGACTGAGAAGCTAAAGATTTCCATGAGATGCTCTACTCCAAATCTCTTAGAAAAGAGTGTAAAAACATGGGGCCCCCGAGGCTGGGTCACTGGAGGTTGGCTCCCTCCAAACTCTTCTCATCAGCCTGGCAAAAAACATGCGTGGTAAGATGCTCACTGCATCTCTTCACAAGGGACACAACATATCTCCAAAGGGATAGCAGCAGCATAATTTAGTTGTTTCTTCCAGCAAGATTCCTTCAGCTGAAGTTTTCCAAAAATATATTTCCATGTTTCTGGAAGAAAAAAGGACATTGGGCAGCAGGTTTCTCAATCCTTGGCTTCCAAATGCAAAATAAATCCTTTCTTCTGGGCTGCAGAGAGCAAAGACAGGTCAGCAGTGGTGATGTGCTGCCATGGAAAATCTTTCTATGTAATCATTCTTGTTTCTTGCTGGATATTAAGAAAAAAAATCTTTCCCCAAAGAGTTGTCACATCCTGGAACAGGCTGCCCAAGGAAGTGGCGGAGACCCAATCCCTGGAAGCATTTGAAAGGTGTGTAGATATGGTGCTGAGGGACACGGTTTCAAAGTAGACTTAGAATCATAGAATGGTTTAGGTTGGAAGAGACCTCAAAGCTCATCCAGTTTCAATCCCCCACCATAGGCAGGGACACCTCCCACTAGATCAGGTCACTCAAGGCCTCATCCAACCTGCCCTTGAAAACCTTCTGCGAGGGAGCAGCCACAACCTCCCTGGGCAACCTGTGCCAGTGTCTCACCACCCTCACTGTAAACAACTTCCTCCTAACATCCCGTTTGAATCCTCCCTCTGCCACTTTAAACCCATTACCTCTCATCTTGTCATTACAAGACCTTCTGAATAGTCCCACCTCAGCCCTCCTGTAGTCCCCCTTCAGATACTGGAAGGGTACTATAAGGTCTCCTCAAAGTCTTCTCTTCTCCAGGCTGAAAAGCTCCAACTCTCTCAGCCTGTCCTCATAGCAGAGCTGCTGCAGCCCTCTCAGCATCTTCGTGTCCCTCCTCTGGACTCTCTCCAACAGTTCCATGTCCCTCCTGTGCTGGGGGCTCCAGAACTGCACACAGTACTCCAGGTGGGGTCTGAGGAGAGCAGAGTAAAGGGGGAGAATCCCCTCCCCTTGCCCTGCTGGGAACGCTTCTCTTAATGTAGCCCAGGACAGAGTTGCCGTCTGGATTGCTTGTGCACACTGTCAGCTCACGTTGAGCTTTTCACCAACCGAGAACTTGGTAATGTTGGGTTGATTGTTGGACTCTCTGATCTTAAAGGTCTTTTCCAGCCTTAACAATTCTACAGAAGTAGAAAAAGTGACCCACAGCTAAACTAGGAAGTGTCTTCTTTTCCTCTGGTGATGCACTCAGCTTTACAGAGGTTCCCCTATGATGGATTTTTGTTATTCTCATCCTTGTACAAAGCAATAGACTTGTTCAGCTTAATTAGGAGCAGGTACAGCCAAAGTTAGCTTTAACTTGATCTTCAAGGAATTTCCATTTTAATTATGCTTTTAGCAGTAAAGCTTCCAACTTGCAGCCAAGCCTTTTTGTGCACTGCTTGTTGGTACAGGTTCAATTATGGAGCTATCAATAGCAAACCACATAAAGAGAAGTTCAGGCCATGACCTCCCACCTGCTCCAGTCAGAGATCATCAAGACACGCCCCCCCCCCCC
>VWZI01013899.1:204497-217251 GCA_013396835.1 Psilopogon haemacephalus | reverse complement strand
TATTTTTTTTCATTTAAAAAAAAAAAACCCTTTTTTTTTTTTTTTCTTTTTTTCCCTACTGTTGAAATGTTACATTATGAAAAGCTTCAATTTTCTCCCCAGTCACTGGTAGTAAATAACTTAACTGTATCACATTATAGCCATTTAACTAAATATTCCCAAACCAGCAGCAACATTTAGCTCTGTGAAATAGATTTGTTCTGGATATAAACTAGAGGGGATATATATATATAAANTGTGTGTATATATATATATATATATATAAAATATATGTATTTCTTGGTCCTTGTGAGTATGTGTGATGGAGTTGTGCTAGGTGACTTGAATGAAGATGGAGAATGTGGGTGGTGAATATCCCCTGGACAGGGATCACAGGATGTCAGGGATTGGAAGGAACCCAAAGAAATCATCCCGTCCAACTCCCCTGCCAGAGCAGGATCAGACAATCTAGCTCAGGACACACAGGAACACATCCAGACAGGCCTGCAAAGGCTCCATGCAAGGAGACTTCACAACCTCTCTGGACAGCCTGTGCCAGTGCTCCAGGACCCTTATAGCAAAGAAGTTCTTCTTCATGTTCAATCACAGAATGCCAGGGGTTGGAAGGGGCCTCAAGGGCTCACCCAGTTCAATCCCCCCACCAGAGCAGGATCACCCACCCCAGATCACACAGGAATGCATCCAGGTGGGTTCCAAATATCTCCAGGGATGTTTGTATACATTTCCTCCCAACCTCCCCTTTTCCCTCTCTCCCAAATGCTTCCTATTATGGCTTGGACTTTCATTTTTTTGGTGGTGTTATTTTTTTTCTCCCCACTGTAAAGGGTTAAACCCTCCTGGGGGGTGGTCTCAACCTGACCCCAGGTCCTTCTGACTCCTGGAGGTGGTCTCTGGCAGGGGGGTTGGACTCGATGATCTCCCTAGGTCCCTTCCAATCTTTGACATCCTATGATCCTTCCTTTCCAAAGGGGCGAGAGGGGAGAGCATCCTGTTATTACATTGTTCTGTTAGGTTTTGGGGCTCCGGGAAGCTTAACCTAGAACCAATACACCCACCATTGCTAAGTGAATTCTAAAGTCAGGTTGCAGTTTGCTCAGCACCAGATAAATGTGTGTAATATGTCTCTCGTAAAATGGTAGTAGGCAGACGGGACTAAGGAAACTTTATTTACCGCCTCCCCACCCCCCTCTCCAGTTTATGAAGCCATCCTTAGTAATATCTACCACTTATGAATAATAAAAGAAAATGGCCTTTGGCAAAGCCAAGAGCTTTGTTTTGCTTTCCGTGGAAATCCTTGAAGGAAATGAAAGCTGTGCTATGAGGACAGGCTGAAAGAATTGGGGTTGTTCAGTCTGGAGAAGAGGAGACTCCCAGGTGACTTTATTGTGGCCTCTGGTATCTGAAGGGGGCTACAAAAAAGCTGGGGAGGGACCTTTTAGGCTATCAGATAGTGACAGGACTAGGGGGAATGGAGCAAAGCTGGAGGTGGGGAGATTCAGACTGGATGTGAGGAGGAAGTTCTTCACCGTGAGAATGGTGAGACCCTGGAATGGTGTTTGGGGCCAGATCCCTGGAGATGTTTGTAGCCAGGCTGGATGAGGCTGTGGGCAGCCTGCTCTAGGGTAGGGTGTCCCTGGGCATGACAGGGAGGTTGGAACTAGATGATCCTTGTGGTCCCTTGCTGACTGATTCTGTGATTCTAAAACAAGTGTTGGATGGCCTCACAGTCTGCAGCTCTGTCAGACAAGTCTCCTATTTTAGTGACATCAGCAAACTTGCTGAGCAAACTCTCTTCCATCATCAATGTCATTGATGAAGGTGTCCCTGCCTATGGCAGGGGGTTGGAACTGGATGATCTTTGAGGTCCCTTCCAACCTAAACCATTCTATGATTCTGTGTTGAACAGCATCTGACCCAACATTGATCCCTGGTGGACTCCACTAGTTAGATTCCACTGTCTAACTGTTCTCACGAGGGAAAATTATCTTCTGGATTCCAAAGGGAATGTCCTCAGCAGTAACTTGCACCCATCACCCTTCTCTTTTCCATGTGACTCCTTGCAAAAAAGGAGTATCCATCCTCTTAGCAGCCGCCCTTTTTGTGCTGGTATATAAAGGTCTTCCCTAAAGTTCTCTCCTCAAGGCTGAGCAAGCCCAATTTCTCCCAGCCTTTTTTTTATATGCAGGGCTTCCAGTCCCCTGATCATTCCTGTGGCCCTTCTCTGGACAATTTCCAGCCAGTCTGCATCTGTTTCATATAGCAGGAACCAAAACTCAATGGCATTAATAAGAGTGTATAATCCTGAGATATTAATAATATATGGGAACAGTGAGCAAACACAGTCTGGAGCAGAGGAAGAAAAGCAGATGTGAAAACTCTGCAGTTGTACTTTATTAGGAAATAAGTGGTGGTGAAGATTAATTGTTTCCCTTATAACTGGAGCTATAAAATAAATGGAGAAGTCTGGAGTGCATTAAGAAGGCAGTGAGCAGCAGGCCAGGGGAGGTTCTTCTCCCCCTCTACTCTGCTCTTGTCAGGCCATAGCTGGAGCACTGGATCCAGTTCTGGGCTCCTTATTTCAAGAGGGAGAGGGAACTACTGGAGAGAGTCCAGCAGAGGCTGCAAAGATTGAGGGGCCTGGAGCAGCTCTGTGAGGAGGAAGGGCTCAGAGACTTGGGGCTGTTTAGAAGAGAAGCACAGACCCAAAGGGGATGTACTCAATGATGATCAATAGTCAAAGGGTTGGGGGTAAAGTGGTGCCCAATGCTAGGGCAAGGGGCAATAGACACAAACTGGGAAGTCCCACCTAAACTTAAGGAAAACCTTCTTTATTGTGAGGGTGCTGGAGCCCTGCAGCGAGCTGCCCAAAGCGGTTGTGGAGTCTTCTTCTCTGGAGAGCTTCCAAACCCACTTGGATCCTGGGCAGGCTGCTGTGAGTGATTTTGCTTTAGCAGAGTGGGTTGGAGTAGACCTCCTTTCCAGCCCCTACCATTCTGTGGTTCTGTTTGTGATGCTGTGACCCTGAGCTATCCCTACCTCAGGGAGCTGTGGGAGTCTGTTTTAAGTGTACATTGCAAAGCCTTCTTTGAAACAGATATAAGACTTTGGAGGCAGAAGTGAAAGGAAGCAATGAGGCCTTGAGCAACCTGTTCTAGTGGGAGGTGTCCCTGCCTGTGGTGGGGTGGGGGGTGGGAACTAGATGATCTTTGAGGTCACTTCCAACCTAAACCATTCTATCATCTATCAAATTCTTGGGCTGCTGTCAGCAACATGCTCCTACAGCTTGGTTTCCAAGAGCTCTCATCTGAGCTGTGCAGGTCATGGTGTTTGTAGGAAGGAACTTGTGATTTGGAGCTACTTGCCAGGAGTTTGAAGCAGATGAGACTGTGGTAGTGACATCAAAACTAGAGAAAAGAAACTTGGAAGAGTAGCTGAAGTTTGGGATTTCTTATTTGTGCCTCCACATGTGGCGAAGAACTTCTTGGCTCCCAGGTAGTTCCTGGGCATGCAGAATTGATGGAGCTGTGAGATGTCATGGGAAGCATTTCTTTGGCATGTGAATGCTGCTGCTCTTTGTCATGTCTGAGGTGCTGCAGTCTGGGTGGAGCTGCATGGGACCACTTTGCATTTGCAAGACTTCAGGGATGTTAGGAAGAAGTTGTTCAGTGTGAGGGTGGTGAGAGCCTGGAATGGGTTGTCCAGGGAGGTGGTGGAAGCTTCATCCCTGGAGGTGTCTAAGGCCAGGCTGGATGAGGCTGTGGACAGCCTGATCTAGGGTAAGGTGTCCCTGCCCATGGCAGGGGAGTTGGAACTGGTTGATCCTTGTGGTCTCTTACAACCTTGACTGATTCTATGACTCTATGATTTTATGACTCTGTGATTCTACAATTTTATGACTCTATGATTCTATGTCGGTAAGGAGGGAGAAAAAAAAAATCTCCGGTTGCTCATCCAGAGGTTACCAATGGAAACACCAAAGAGTAACTCATCACAGTCAATGGCAAATTACACCAGAGATGTACTGACTGGTGGCATATGATGAAAGATTTAGCAAATGAATACTTTAACTTGGAGCATGTGAATGCCAAGGAGTAAAGATCCTTGGCTATCAAACAGTAAGCATCAATGTTTCAGCAGGAAGGCAAGCAAGGAAGAGGCTGAGGTTTGCATCATTATCTGCTGATAATCCTCAAGAACTGGAAGACGATGAAAGGGAATTTTACAAAGAATCTGAGGTTTCATTGTTGCTTTTAGCCGCGAGATGGCCTGGAACTTCCTGCAGACTTCGGAGATTTCAACCAGTTTGGGATATGACCAAAAAAAAAAAAAACAACCTCTTTGGTTTCTGAAAAAGAGAAATGAAATACATGCCTCATTCTGTCTTTGGCAGTGAACAGAGTTGCTTTTGTTGGTGTTTTGATTTACAGAGCTAGTCTGTATCAGACATCTGTTGCTGGATGGATTAACAACGCGCGGTATTTATTTCTCGGTGTGGTTATGCAAACTCCCCGGTGAAAGAAGAGGGAAACATCAGCCACTATAAATTGATGCAGTATTTCAAGTACCAAGGAAAAAAAAAAAATTACAAATCATAATAAAAAAAAAATCCCAGATGCACTAATAACGCCATAAATTATTTAAAACCTTCCTTTCACACGTCGCAACAGCAAAGGACAAGAGGCAAAATGATATACTTCTAAATATATATGTGTGCCTGTGTGTGTGTGTCTGCTGCTAATTTACTGGGTATTGTGAGGAAACCTACAATAAAACCAAAATCACAGCTCAGCAGTCAAGGATCTGTACCTAAATTTAAGCATCTGAGTAACACAACTAACTCAAACAGGCTTACGCAGAGGCTTAAAGTGGTGTTGCGTTTTCTTGCGAGAGCTGGAGCCTTCTTTGCCTCCCAATCCACAAGTATATGGAATATCAAGCTTCCATCTAATTTGATTTAATTAGTATGAAGTGAAATGAAAAGTGTCAATATGTGAGGTGAGAGGGAGGAGAGGTTAAAAATATGGCACTTGAGGCAGATATCGAAGTGTTCCGACTGAAAACTCAGAGCGAGTTGGAAGTGTGCATCATCTCAGTATTGATTTCTGATTTATTCTCTGCCAGGGTTGTCTGAAACAGACTTTTAGGAACAAGTTTTACCCAGTTTTATCCAAATAGTAATTCTGGAGATTCTTTTAATTCAATGCAAAGAGATAAAATAACTAGCACAGGTTAGATGACGTTTGGAAACTCCGGGTGCTTCCTGCTGGAAGCTGTCTTACAATGTAAAAATCCCAATATAATCCTTTATGTCATTTTTCTTCCTTAAAGAAAAAAAGGGGAATATTTGTGCATATTTTGGTGACTGGGATTTAGCTGATGGCAGAACCATCTTTGGGTTCCTGGTGGATTAACAGAGTCATAGAATACTTCTGTGCCATTACCTGAAGGGAGGCTGGGGCAAGGAGGGTGTCAGACTCTTCTCCTTGGTGGCAAGACACAGGACTAGAGGAGATGGCTGCAAGCTGCACCAGAGGAGGTTTAGGCTGGATCTTAGGAAATACTTGTTCACAGGAAGTGTTACTAAACATTAGAATGGTCTGCCCAGGGAAGCAGTGGAGTCACCATCCCTGGAGATGAGGTGGGGCTGTTCAGTCTGGAGAGGAGAAGGCTCCCAGGTGACCTTATTGCGCCCTTGCAGTATCTTAAGAGGGATACAATAAACCTGGGGAGGGACTTTTTAAGATGTCAGGGAGTGATAGGACTTGGGGGGGTGGGGATGGAACAAAGCTAGAAATGGGGAGATTCAGAGTGGATGTTGGGAAGAAGTTGTTCAGCATGAGGGTGGTGAGAGACTGGAATGGGTTGCCCAGGGAGGTGGTGGAAGCCTCATCCTTGGAGGTGCTTAAGGCCAGGCTGGATGGGGCTGTGGACAGCCTGATCTAGCATAAGATGTCCTTGCCATTGCGAGGAGGTTGGAACTGGATGGTCCTTGTGGTCCCTTCCAACACTGACTGATTCTATGGATCTATGGTTCTATGGATTCTAAGGTTCTATGGATTCTATGGTTCCATGATTCTACAAGTCTATGGTTCTATAAATCTATGAGTCTATGGTTCCATGATTCTATGAGTCTATAACTTCATGATTCTGTGGCTCCATGGTTCTATGATTCTGTGGTTCTATGGTTCTGTGGTTCCATGATTCTATGAGTCTATGATTTTGAGTTGAGTCTGTGGTTCCACGATGCTATGATTCTAAGTGGCATGTGGACCTGGCATTTAAGAACACGCTTTAGTGTTGACCTCTCAGTGCTGGGTCAGAGATTGGACTGGATGATCTTGAAGTCCCCTTCCCACCAGATACATGTTCTGTGATTCTGTGATCACAGATCAAAGGAGTTAACTGCATTCACAGGCAGAGTTAATTGCTTTGCCTGCTCTTTATCCCTTCTGTGCAACCTGCAGAGCAGCTCGACTCTATGGCAGGATTTCTCGTAAACCACCTTCTCCATCCTGCTACAACTGATTTGTTGTAAACCAAAATTATTTTCAAGAAGGGCTACTTACATTGTTTCTAGTCAGTCTTTAATCACTTTTAGGCTTTCCTGGATGCCTTGATATAAATTTTCAGGTCTGGGAGGATTTATATAGTCAAAGGCACTGAAAATCTTGTGTGATGGATTCCCATGTTCTTTAAAACTACTAATCAATGAAGACACATTTTCAAAATGACTTCCCATAACATAGGTTTTATGCCACTTGCTTGAGAGAGATTCTGGAGATTTATTTGAAACATAATTTTCAGACTTCCCCCTGACTTCAAAAGTTACAGATTACCTTAAGAGAGACAGGGTTGTGAGTTGGTTTGTTTTTTTTGGGGTTTTGTTTTTGTTGCCCCAGTTGCATTACAGCTGTATGGAGGCAGACTTATGTCTGCTTTGTGCATGAACATGAGCAGAAGCTGGGGTAAATTATACTTAGCTTCAATAAATTCCATTCAAAGTGAATGCTGGTGGAAAGAACAAAAAAAAAAAATAATTATTTTATTAATTTCCAATCCTTCTAATAAAAAGAAAAACCCAAATCTTCCTAGAACCAACAATGTTTCCTTGAGACCCCACCTGCAGTACTGCATCCAGTTCAGGAGCCCCTATTACAAGAGGGATGTGGACATGCTGGAGTATGTCCAGAGAAGTGCCACGAGGATGCTCAGAGGGCTGCAGCACCTCTGCTGTGAGGACAGACTGAGAGAGTTGGGGCTGTGCAGGCTGGAGAAGAGAAGGCTCCCAGGTGACCTTCTTGTGGCCTTCCAGTATCTGAAGGGGACCTACAGAAAAGCTGGGGAGGGACTATTTAGGCTATGAGGTAGTGAAAGGCCTAGGGGGAATGGAGCAAAGCTGGAGGTGGGGAGATTCAGATTGGATGTGAGGAGGAAGTTGTTCAGCATGAGAGTGGTGAGGGCCTGGAATGAGTTGCCCAAGGAGGTGTTGGAAGACTCATCCCTGGAGGTGTTTGCAGCTAGGCTGGCTGAGGCTGTGGGCAGCCTGATCTAGGGTAGGGTGTCCCTGGGCATGGCAGGGGGGTTGGAACTAGATGATCCTTGTGGTCCCTTCCAACCCTGCCTGATTCCATGATGCCATTTTAACAGCGCTCCTCTGAGACACTCAACCAATGGTGAGCCTTTTATCGACACGTTGGTTTGTCATTTGGGTCCCATTTTTAAATTCCAGACCACATTTGGATTAATTTTTGACAAAAGCCCATCCCTTTGGGTATTTATTGAACAAGTAGGGTGCTTTTTACAAGCTTGAAGATAAACACACATGCATGAATGCAGAAACTTAAAAGCAAAACCGGGATTAAAAGACGATAAAGATGAGCAAGGGGAAGAAAATGAAATAACCACAGCTTCTGCACCGTGGGGATTGTGGGAACACTCAGATGCATTTCTCACAACCAACAGCCCCTCTTTAGAGCTGAGACACAATTGCCCCATTGAAAATTCTTCTTCATAAAGAATGAGAGGTTTCCTTTCAGGATCTTCTACTACGTTGAGTAACGATGGCAATATCCTTTGACCAGCAATGCTGATAAAATGGATTTGGAAGCTAAGCTGATTCAACTCCTGTGGGGGGGAGGGGGGAATCCATTATCTCATTAGAAATAGGATGTCAAGGAGAGGATAATAAGCACAGCAACCATGCAACATCTGTGCTGCATCAGCAAAGGGTACAGTCCTGGAGGTGAAGGAATACACATTAGGAAAGAGAAAGGGAAGAAGGGAGAGAGACAGGTGGGATGGGAAAGAAACTAAACCAGCTGGAATGGAAAGAAGAACAATTCACAGGTTCACAGAAATTTTTAGATTGGAAGGGACCTTAAAGATCACCTAGCTCAAACCCCTCCTGCCATGGGCAGGGACATCTCCCATCAGGACAGGTCGCTCAAGGGCTCACCTAGCCTGGCCTTGAGCACCTCCAGGGAGGAAGCAGCCGCAACCTCCCTGGGCAACCTGTGTCACTGTCTCCCAACCTGCACTGTAAAGAATTTTGTCCTAACATCCAGTCTAAATCTCCCTTCCTCCAGTTCAAAGCCACTGTCCCTCACCCTGTCCCTGCAAGCCCCTGTACTATGTCCCTTCATATCATTCTTGTAGGCTCTCTTTGGGTAACAGAATGTTACTCTAAGTTCTCCCTGGAGTCTTCTCTTCTCCAGGCTCAAAAACCCCAACTCTCTCAGCCTGTCCCCAGAAAGGAGGTTCTCCAGCCTCTTGATCATCTTCATGGCCCTCCTCCGGACCCACTTCAACAGCTCCATGTTCGTCTTATGATGGAGACACCAGAAGTGGATGCATTACTGCAGGTGGTCTTACAAGAGCAGAGAGAGAGAATCACCTCCCTCATCCTGCTGGTCACTCTGCTTTTGATGCAGCCCAGGGCGCAGTTGGCCTTCTGGGCTGCAGGCACACATTGCAGGCTCATCAGACCTTTGCCTTGACCACTCTGAAATGGTGACTCAATTCCATGAAATGGAGACAAAGAGACATGAACCAAGAGCTAATCCTAAACTCAGTGTCAATGACATCATCATTGGTGCCACTAGTGCTGGCGACATGTGCTGGGCAAGTCCCAGACTGGACTCAGTAGCAGATGGGAACTGGTCAGGTGGTGATAGGAGTGGAGGGAATGGAACAAAGCTAGAAATGGGGAGATTCAGAGTGGATGTTAGGAAGAAGTTCTTCACCATGAGGCTGGTGAGAGCCTGGAATGGGTTGCCCAGGGAGATAGTGGAAGCCTCATCCCTGGAGGTGTTTGCAGCCAGGCTGGATGAGGCTGTAGACAGCTTGATCTAGTGTGAGGTGGCTCTGCCCATGACAGGGAGGTTGAAACTGGCTGATCCTTGTGGTCTCTTCCAACCCTGTCTGATTCTATGATTCTTTGATTTGGGAGCTAGATTCTAGAATTGGATTCACTGGCACACAGACCAGGATCATGGTCCTCCTGGGACACTGGCAGTCGAAGACAAGGGTTCACCTTAGGGATCCCTCAGCTTTCTCCTGAAGATTCCATCCATGGGATGCAATCTTTTGTTGGTCCTGTCTGCTTCTCCACACAGGTGAGGCCTTATAATCTGCACCTTCAATGCAATGCATAAGATTTATCAACCACCTCGGTCTGCACCCCAGTCTCTGGCAGTAACTCTTCTCACCACCATTCTCACTGCTCAAAGAAGGCACTGAGTGTGCAAACCTACCCTGAGCTTCAGAAAGTGCCTGTCTGAGTGTGCTGGCTTGAGGCTAATTGGCATATTTTAACGAGAGAAATTAGATTATTGGCTGTGAAAGGAAAATAATGGTGATGTCTATGTCACCCATTCGTTCTGCTGGGACATATGAAAATGCCCAAACCACTACAGTGAGCAGAGCCTGAGCTGAGGAGTCACAGCACTGACCACAATTAGGTCTGGTCTAGCTCAAACCTGAACACCACATATGAAAAGTAGCTTCTCTTCCACCATAAAAGGCAGCTGACTTTTAATAGGGAAACTTTGCTTTGACCTTGCATGTCAACAGTCTTTGTTCTGATGAAATTCATCATTATGGGTGCCTCATTTTGATGATTCTTGTTCAATTGAAAAGGCAATTTTCTTTGATGATGCGTATTATTTATTCGCCACAGAAAAGAGAGAAACCAACTAATTTGAGAAGCAGGTAGTTTTCCAGGAAACTGGGCATGGATGCGTTTCCATTAGCAAAACAAATCTGCTTTTGAGAGAGAAATAAGGGTACCTTTGCATAATTTACTCAAAGCAGTGCTGCTAAACTTAGATTTGCTCTCATAGAATCATAGAATGGTTTAGGTTGAGAGAGACCTCAAAGCTCAGCCAGTTCCAACCACCCTCCATAGGCAGGGACACCTCCCACTAGATCAGGATGCTCAAGACCTCATCCAGCCTGGCCTTGAACACCTCCAGGGAGGGAGCAGCCACAACCTCCCTGGGCAACCCAAGCTAGTGTCTCACCACCCTCATTGTGAAGAACTTCCTCCTAACATCCAGTTTCAATCTCCTCTCTGCCCCATTACCCCTCATCCTGTCATAACAAGACCTTGTGAGTAGTCCCTCCCCACCCCTCCTGCAGTTCCCCTTCAGATATTGGAAAGTTACTATAAGGTCTCCCCGAAGCCTTCTCTTCTCCAGGCTGAAAAGCCTCAACTCTCTCAGCCTGTCCTCACAGCAGAGGTGCTTCAGCCCTCTGATCATCTTTGTGGCCTTCTTCTGGACTCTCTCCAGCAGTTCCATGTCCTTCTTGTGCTGGGGGCTCCAGAACTGCACACAGTACTCCAGAATACTCAGGGTATTCTGAAGATTTTTTCAACTCTCACAAGGTTCCAAACCCAGCACTTTTGTTTTATCATTAAAGGTCTTCAAGATCTACCCAAAACACAGCTAATTACATTCTATTTTTGTTTGCCAATTTAGTAGACTAAGATTTTGGCAGTATATGTTCAGTGCCAGAGAACTGAGATCTGTGAGCAGGTCATCATGGAATCACTGAATGGTTTGGGTTGGAAGATGATCAGAAGTTTGGAAGACGATCAGAGGGCTGGAGCACCTCTGCTATGAGGACAGGCTGAAGAGTTGGGGATTTTCATCCTGGAGAAGAGAAGGCTTTCAAGAGACCTTATAGTCGCCTTCCAATATCTGAAGGGGGCCTACAGGAGGGCTGGGGAGGGACTCAATGACCTCTTTGGGTCCCTTCCAACCCCTGACATCCTGTGAGCCTGTAAAGGATCGTAAAAGTTAAGCTCTTCTTCGTTGGCCAGTGTCCAAGGACAACCCTGTCCATTCTGACTTTGACAGAGCTTGGTGCTGGTCTCTTCTCACAGGTAAATAGTGAGAGAACAAGAGGGAATGGCCTCAAGCTGTGACTGAGTAGAGTAGACACTAGGAAAAATAAAAATCATGGAAAGAGTGGTCAGGCATTGGAATGGGCTGCTCAGGGAGGTGGTTGAGTCACCAACCCTGAACGTGTTTAGAAGTCATTTTGGATGTGGTGCTTGGGGATATGGTTTAGTGTGAATCTTGTAGAGTAGAGACATGGGTTGGACTTGGTGATCCTGAGGGGCTTTGCCAACCTGAATGTTTCTGTGATTCTTTGATATGCCTCCAGGGACTGAGGCATCCACAACTTCCCTGGACAACCCCTTCCAGTGTCTCACCGCTCACATAATACATCAGTCTGTGGTTTCAAACACTGCATTGCTCACACTGCACAAAGGCAGTAGAACCAACTGCTGCCAGTAGGAGTAGGAGGCTGCTCTTACCCCCTCGGTTTCAAGAGGTTTACTCTATTCTACACCATGACACACAAGAAGGAATCCAATTCCACAAACGCACCTTTCTACCAGACCTTTCATCTACTCAACCTGACCTTTAGCTTCAGTTTTTCCACACTCTAATATCTCGGCGTTGAATGACAGGTTTATGATTAGGGGGCAACAGAAATGTTCCAGGAAACACAAAAGTTAGCTCTAACCTTTGGTATTATGGTACCAAGAGGGTTTTTTTTGTTTTGTTTTTTTTTTAGGGTTTTTTAAGACCTTCAGATGTTCTGTGACACATTTGAGAGGGTAAAGTCCTATCTAAAAAAATGTTTAATAAAGTTTGAATAAGCATAGCATTTGGGGAGGGGAAAAAAAAAAATATCTTCAAAATGTCTGGACCCTGGGAAATTTTCCCATCCCTAATTGTGATTCAGTGCTTCCTTCACTGTCAAACGTGTGATAAATGCCAAAGCAGCAGAGGCACGTTCTGCTCAGGATGAAGTTAAAGGCATGTTTGCCTTTAGACCTGTCAATTTAATGCACAAGTTTCTAAGTGAGCCTTACTTTTTCTGCCTTAACATAGGTCTGAGTGAAATATTAAAAGCTGATTTTTAATTTTTTTTCTCCTTCCTTCCCCTCCCCCCACCCTGCCATACACTATTAACTTGTCTGCTGGGAGCAAAGGCACAGCTTGTACATGAAGGGGAAAAAAAAAATTAATAATATATCTTCCCTTGCTGCCCTAAAGTGTGGATCCTTTAATAGCACAATATTGAAAGTTCAACGTCAGTAGCGCTCACGCTCAAGATGATCAAGAATTCAAAGAGCTCTCCCTGTGCCTGTTTGCATATGCAACTGCCAAAATGACATTTCATCTGTCCCAGTGAACAGAAATTAAAGGCTGAGCATTAATTCATGTTTTCCTGGGGA
>VWZI01013899.1:177648-202630 GCA_013396835.1 Psilopogon haemacephalus | reverse complement strand
TTCTGTCTTGCTTGTCTGAGCTGTCTCCCTAGAAGCTTAACCCAGCTGCAGACCAAAATCCACTCAGATATTCAGCAGCACAGAACTGGCCACTTAGCAAACAGGCACACGCTTGTACACACGCTTAGATGAGCCTGCAGAGCTCATTTGGCTGCAGGTTGCTTCTTTTTTTTCCACTTGGTCTCAACAGTTAAAGCATAAAAGCCTAAGAAGACAGATCAGATGAAGAAGAGGATGCTTGAAAGTGAAGAGCTCAATGGAAGAAGAAATGCAAGTTGTTAGAGGGGGGAGAAAGAGGCTGATAGCAGTTTCCCCCCTCGGGTCTCACCTTCTGCACCCCTGCGTCTCCTCGGGCTGTGTGTTGAGCTAAGCTGACTGATGGAAGCAGACACATGCTCTGCTGCTGCTGAAGGGGAAGCAAGGGATGGGAAAGGTTTGTCTCTTCTGATTACCTGAGAACCTGCATCCAGTAATGTGCACTCTCAGAGCAGACTGCGAGACGTAGGTTTGGAAATAATCCGCAGAGAGGGTTAAGCATCCTGACAGTGGCCAAACGTTTCCCTTGCTTTATATTCTTGTGGCTCTGCTCTTCCCCACACAGCAGAACACTTTCAGTGGCAGAGGAATGAGATTATTACTAACAGCACCTCCACAGACCTGTTAAAATGCTTATTAAGATGTGCTCTGGGAAGGAGGCATTCGAATCTGCTCAGGCAAATAAACTTGGGTAAATACTGAGGAGTTTTGTGAATGAGAGACATAAACTTGGCTGTTGGTTAAGCAGAAACAGCTATTTAATTTTTTTTTTTTTTTCATTTTGTTTTGTTTTGTTTTACATCTGTGTGCTCAGAAAAGCCTGGTTCCTGCTGGGAAACCCTCAGGCTGCAGCAGAGGCAGGGGAGGGTTAGTCCTGTTCCACTGGTTAAAATCTCCCAGGTCCTCTCATTGATAAAGGAGGTCTCCACAAAATGATAAAGGTCCTCTCATTGATAAAGGAGGTCTCTACAAAATGATAAAGGTCCTCTCATTGATAAAGGAGGTCTCCACAAAATGATAAAGGTCCTCTCATTGATAAAGGAGGTCTCCACAAAATGATAAAGGTCCTCTCATTGATAAAGGAGGTCGAGGTCTCTACAAAATGATAAAGGTCCTCTCATTGATAAAGGAGGTCTCCACAAAATGATAAAGGTCCTCTCATTGATAAAGGAGGTCTCTACAAACCCCTGAACTGGGTCACAGGGTGGCTGTCACCCCTCACACTCCCTCTTTAGGTGCCCAAACCGGTTTGCAATAGTGAAACAGGCTCCAAGGGTGGGTGGGCTGTCTTATAGGCATTTCCCCCAGGTTTTAGGAAAGGTGAGGTCATCTGGGGTGTGTTGAGGGCTAGAGGAGATGGCAGCAGCCACTGGGTGCTGCCCAGCTGTGGGGAAAAGCCCTCACACAGCAGCCTGCAGGCTGGGGGTGTTGTGGAGCCCCCCTCAAGCCACATTGTTATCACAGGATTAACCAGGTTGGAAAAGACCTCTAGGATCATGGAGTCCAGCCTATCACCTAACCTTTCTAATTAACTGAACCATGACACTGAGTGCCTCATCCAGCCTCCTATTAAACACCTCCAGGGATGGGTGACTCCACCACCTCCCCAGGCAGCCCATTCCAATGCCAATCACTCTTTCCATGAAGAATTTCTTCCTAACGTCCAGCCTGAGCCTGCCCTGGTGCAGTTTGAGACTGTGTCCTCTTCTGTCACTGGGTGCCTGAGTGAAGACCAACCCCCACCTGGCTACAACCTCCTTTCAGTTGTAGCTCTTTTTCTTTCAAGGGTAAGCAATTTGCCATTTGTGAGCTGTGGCTATGTGTGATGGGAAGCCAGGTGGCAGGAGCTGGCAGGGTTCATGCTGTTAGTGTAAGCCACCACAGTGATGTACTGCTGGCTCCTGCTACACGTGTGGGTAGTTTAGGTTACTCCATGGGACATCAGAGAGAAATCTTTCCCTTCCCAGGCAGCACTGCCCTGCCTTTCTCTTAAAAAAAAAAAAACAACCAAACCTAACTTCAGCAATGACTTCCCAGATGTGAATGCAAGGGAAGGAGGTGGTGTGTGCACTCCAGAAACACATAAAACTGAGATTCTGCTGTAAACCAGCCACCCCACTGACCCAGCTCTGCCTGAGGAGTGCCACACGTGGAGCCAGTTCTTGTAATTTCTACCAGCACCCTGCTGCAAAACCCTCTGCATTATCTTCTGTCTTCTCAGATCTCACCTGCAGCTCAAGTTATATGCCTGAGCAGCGGCCCCAGACTTCATCAACAAATTAAAAAAATAAATAAAAAGGAGTTACTTTTATTTTAGTTTCAAGATGGGAAAGAAAACAAACACAAAAAACATTAAAAAATCCCTTCCACAGCTTCACTTCTATCCTATCCTGCTCCTATTCTATTCTATTCTATTCTATTCTATTCTATTCTATTCTATTCTATTCTATTCTATTCTATTTTCTTTTGCAGCCCAAACTTAGAATCATAGAACCAATCAGGGTTGAAAAGGACCACAAGGATCATCTAGTTCCAACCCCCCTGCCATGCTCAGGGACACCCTACCCTAGATCAGGCTGCCCACAGCCTCATCCAGCCTGGCTGCAAACACCTCCAAGGATGTGGCCACAACCACTCCCCTGGGCAACCCATTCCAGGCTCTCACCACTCTCACGCTCAACAACTTCCTCCTCATGTCCAGTCTGATACTCCCCACCTCCAGCTTTGTTCCATTCCCCCTAGTCCTTTCACTACCTGATAGCCTAAAAAGTCCCTCCCCAGCTTCTTTTTGTAACTCCCTTCAGATCCTGGAAGGCCACAAGAAGGTCACCTGGGAGCCTCCTCTTCTCCAGCCTGCACAGCCCCAACTCCTTCAGTCTGCCCTCATAGCAGAGCTGCTGCAGCCCTCTAAGCATCATCGTGGCCCTTCTCTGGACGCCTCCAGCATGTCCACATCCCTCTTGCAATAGGGGCTCCAGAACTGGATGCAGTTCTCCAGGTGGGGTCCCACCAGGGTGGAGTAGGAATCCCCTCCCTAGCTCTGCTGGCCACACTTCTGATGCAGCCCAGGATCTGGTTGGCTTTCTGGGCTGCAAGTGCACACTGCTGGCTCATGTTGAGCTTCTCCTTAATCAGCACTCCCAAGTCCTTCTCCTCAGGGCTGCTCTCTAGTCTGTCACTCCCCAGCCTGGATTTGTGCTTGTGATTACCTGGACCCAGCTGCAGGACCTTGCACTTGGCCTCGTTGAACCTCATGAGAATCACCTGCCTCAACCTGCTGGCTGCACTACTTCCTTAAGTGATACAGAAACTAAGACAGGAAGGGTCTGGATCCTTCTTTGTTCCATTGGCCTCAAATGATAAAGATGGTAGCGGAAAGGCACAAAGATGTTAACCATTTGCAACGGTGTGTTGAGATTTCTGTGGGGGAAGGAAGGTTCGACCAGCTCCCTGAGGAGATCTCCTCACTTTCTATCCCACAGGTGGTACAGATTTCAATTAAGGGCAATGGAAAAAAAAAAAAAAAAAAAAGAATCAACCCCATTTAAAGTTAGTGAACCTGGTGGGTGTTGGTTTGGCTTTTTAAGTGCTTGATTGTTTTCATTTGCAGCTGGAGGCATCCCTGAGAGGGAGATGGTTTTGGCTCTGCTGAAGAGAGGAGCACTGGTGGGTGAGTAAATTGTCTGTGGGTTGTTTATGTTTATTATTTCTTTTAACCTTTAGGGAGCTGTTTTAAGGAAACTTTCAATTTTGGGATGAGTAGATGTGGGGGTTTTTTTGTGTTTTGGTTTGTTTTATTTTTTTTTAAGCTGGGAGCTGCATGGTGCTTTGTATTCCTGCCTGCTTTTCATCTGCTGCTTGCAAAGCGCCTGGGTAACAGTTCTGATTCCCCTGAAGTTAAAAACTGTAACGTGCTCCTTTGTAAAGGAATGAGAGAAAATGCAGCCCCAGGAAGCAGCATCCTAGGTTGCTCTCTTCGGGGCTTAATGATCCTGATGACAGTAACTGGAAAGGCAAAACAGGCAGGAATTAGAATTGTGTAAACAATGGGGCTTTGGGTTACCTTTACCTCTGTCTTGGGTGAACTCAACCTGCTCTCTTACAAGCCTCTCTCCCTGGACACAGATGGGAGAGAAAGTAACACCAGAATAAAACCCCAACCAAATCCAAAGCCTTTCTGTTAAGATAAAGAGTTTTACTGGAAGTGATTCAATGCACAATTCTCTTAGGTCTGTAACTAGCAGACTGAGTACTGGGACCAGTATTATTCAATGTGTTCATCAATGAGCTGGCTGAAGGCACAGAGTGCACTGTCAGCAAGTTTGCTGAGAACACCAAGCTGGGTGGAGTGGCTGCCACAGCAGAGTTGTGCTGCCATTCAGACAGACTTAGGCTGAGAGTTGGGCAGGGAGAGATGGGATGAAGTTCAACAGAGGCAAGTGTAGAGTCATGCCCCTGGGAAGAAACAATCAATGTAGCTTGGGGACTGAGCTGCTGGAGAGCAGTGAAGGGCAGAAGGAGTTGGAAGTCCTGGTGGGTGGCAGGATGGCCAAGATCTAGCAGTATACTCTGGTGGCCAGCAAGGCAAATGCTATTCTGGGGCAGATTAGAAAGGTTTTGGTTATTAGGTCGAGGGAAGTTCTCCTGCCTCTCTACTCTGCCCTGGTGGATGAGGGCTCGTCTGGAATGTTGTGTCCAGTTCTGAGTTCCCTAGTTCAAGAAGGACAGGAAGCTGCTTGAGAGAGTCCACTGCAAAGCCACAGAAATGATTAAGGAAGTTGAACATCTTCCTTATGAGGAGAGCCTGAGGGAGCTGGGAATTGGAGAGAAGAAGACTAAGGGCTGACCTCATTTGTGTTTATAAATGTGTGAAGTTGAGAGCCAGGAGGCTGGAGCCAGGCTCTGCTGCGTGATGCCCAGTGCCAGGACAAGGGGCACTGGGTGGAAAATAAGGCATAGGAGGTTCTAAGAGATGCTGAGAAAGAATTTTTATTTTTTTTCCCTGTGAGGGTGACAAAGCACTGGAACATGCTGCCCAGAGAGGTTGTGGAGTCTCCCTTTCTGGAGATATTCAAGAACTATCTGGATGTATTCCAGTGTGGTCTGCTCCAGGTGATCCTACTCTGGCAGGGGGGCTGGACCAGATGATCTTTCAAGGTCCCTTCCAGCCCCTGGCATTCTATCATTCTATGATTTTTAGCCTGTTTGCAGAAGAGCACAGCTAAATGTATCAACCACCCCCCTGCCTCAATACCCCAAACCTCAAAACCAGCAGCAGCAGACAGAACAGGGAGCCTCTCTTGTTACAATCTGAACTCTATGCTCCAGCCAGCACTTTCCTTTTGAAGCTGGCATGATGGCAGCATGGTATTGAATTCCAGCAGCCTGTGACAACATCTGAACATGCTTTTGCTGGCACTGGCTCCTTGCACATCAGATTTTTCATTTAACCTCCAGGTTCTGCCAGTAGCATAATCCCAGAAACAAAATGACACAATTATCTGGGTTCTGCACTGTCCTTGTACCTTCCTCATGTTTAAGTGAACTGGAGTAAATCCTTGTGACTTTCTGGCTTGTGTGACTGCTTGATACTACCTGACCCAGCTGACAAAAGCATCTGCTGGGAAAAAAAAAAATGAAGTGCTTGCTAAAGTGTGTCCCTTTTGAATCACAACAGCCTGGAATATATTTTGGGTGTGTGGTTCTCCTGGGTGTGTGTTTCTGGGGACCGAAAAAGGGTGCTGCAAATATTGAGGATTTTTTTTTTTTCTTTCACTTGCTCTGTGCCTTGCTCTGATTAGTGTAAGCAAAGGAGTTGTGGTAGTTTAAGCTTGTCGTGGCGTAGAGATTCTGGAAGTTACTTGTCTCACACATGCAATGAATTCACCCAGACTAGACTCAGCTGGCTGGAAGTTAAGGAATGAAGCTTTCTAGTCACAGCTTAGCACAATTTACAAGCAGATATTTGCAAGATATTACAGATATTTACAGCTATATACAGGAATATACAAGTTAAAAACAATACAGAAAGACAATGGCCCTCCCAGAAATCAGAGTCCCCAAGAGAGGTTCCCAACCACCCTTCCACCTGCTTTTCACCTCCCTCCCTTATCCCAGAGTCTGCGTTATATGCAAGGGGGGTTAGAAGCAACATTATTAGTTGGGCTGTGTGCAGGGTCAAGCAAAAGCAGTTAATACAGCAGAAGCCAAGGAGAGAGTCAGACTGGCCTACCTGTGTTTGTGCCCTTGCTTTTATACATCTATGAGTGAAAGAGACATCACTTAATTTTCCTTTTCCACAGCCAATGATCTAATTTTGTTCATTAAAATATTCCAGCTGTGCTGGTTTGAGGGTAACTGGAATATTTTAATGAACAAAATTAGATTATAGGCTGTGAAAAGAAAATGATGATGTCTGCTGCACTCATAGGTTTACTGAGATGTATAAAAGCAAGGACATAAACCTAGATAAGAGACTCACTCTGTGTCTGGCTCTGGTCTCTCTCTCTCTCTCCTTGGCTTCTAGCTGGATCTGTGTAACCAAACTAATCAATTCTTCTTCTAACCCCTCTGGCCAATCCTTCTAATTCACCTTACATGTAAAACAGATTCTGGAATAAGGTTGGAGGGTGGGAAGAAGGTGGAAGGGTGGTTGGGAGCCCCTCTTGGGGACTCTGATTTCTGGGAAGGGTCATCGTATTTCTGTATTGCTTTTAACTTGTGTATTTCTGTATATAGCTGTAAATATCTGTAATATATTGTAAATATCTGCTTGCATATTATGCTAAGCTGTGACTATAAAGCTTTTCATTCCTTAACTTCCAGCTGGTTGAGTCTAGTTTGGGTGAATTCAAAAGTGTGGGGAGGGCAGGTAACTCCCAAACCATCACAGCAGGGTCAAGCAGAAGCCAGGGAGAGACTCGCAATGCCCTACTTATGTTTGTGTCCTTGCTTCTATATGTCTCAGCAAACCTATGAGTGAAACAGTCATCACTTAATTCTCCTTTTCCACAGCCAGTGATCTAGTTTTTCTCATTCAAATAACCCAATTAGCCTCAAAGCAGCACACATGGCTAACCAGGAGATCTTGCACTCTTTCTTTCTGATGCCATATTTTTTTTCTTCCTCCACAGTGTCTGGGTTGAGGGGGCATTGTGAAGCAGAAATTATTAGAAGGGATTTTGCCCTTGTGTCTAGGAGAGCTCAGAGGCTCTTCAGATCTTGCAATGAAATGCTGATCCAAGGTGACAGGTCTGTGTTGCTCTGCAATGGTGAGCTCTTTTTGAAGCCCCCAGTGAGTAAAAGGGTGCCCAGCAAGGCTGAGCCTGTAGCAGTTCACCCACAGCATTCAGCTAGATGGTGGATGCTGGAAGGTGAAGAACTTCTTCCTAACATCCAGTCTGAATCTAGCTTTGTTCCATTCTCCCCAAGCCCTCTCACTACCTGACAGCCTAAAAAGTCCCTCCCCAGTTTTCTTAAGATACTGCAAGGTCACAATAAGGTCACCTGGAAGCCTTCTCTCCAGACTGAACAGCCCCAATTCACTTTGTCTCTCTTCACAGCAGAGCAGCTCCAGCACTCTGATCATCCTTGTGGCCCTTCTCTAGACACCTTCCAGCACATCTGTAGCCCTCTTCTCCCAGGGTCTACAAAACTGGATGCAGTATTCCAGGTAGTGTCTCAGCAGTGTGGAGCAGAGGGGCAGGATCACTTCCCTCACCCTGTTGCCCACACTGCTCTTGCTGCAGCCCAGGTTCTGGTTGCTCTCTGGGCTGCCAGGGCACACTAACAGCTCACATTGAGCTTCTCCTCCACCAGCATCCCCAATCACAGAATTAATCAGGTTGTAAAAGACCTCTAGGATCATCAAGTCCAACCTATCACCTTCTCATTAATTAAACCATGGCCCTAAGAGTCTCATCCAGCCTTCTCTTGAACACCTCCAGGGATGGGGACTCCACCACTTTCCTGGGCAGCCCATTCCAATGGGCAGTTACTCTTGCTGTTTAGAACTTCTTCCTAATATCCAGCCTAAGCTTGCCCTGGGATCACTGTAGCAATTCACTCAGAGCATTCAGCTAGATGGTGTCTGTCACGCTGGGTCATGGGGGAGAAGTTATCTTTGAGGTTGCCCCACGGTGGGGCTTGTGCGTGAGCATCGAGCAGGTTTGCTGCCTGCTAGAGCAAGCTGCTCCTTGTTTGCTCCAAGCAGCTTCTAAGTCTGTTGAAAAGTCTCCAAAAAAATCCACACCAAAAACAAAACAACCAACAAACTCTGCCCCCCCTTTTTTTTTTTTTTCCTTTCTTTTTTAATGCTACTAAATCAAGTTTCAATTTGCAAAGAAACCCAATGGCAGCTCGTTTTTAATCTTGTTTTATATTTGATTTCATCTCAACTTCAAGATTCTGGCTTCGATAGCATTCATTCTTTTCTTTCTTTCTCTTTTTTTTTTTTTTTTTTTTTTTTTTTTTTTTTTTTTCCCCCTTTGGTGAAAGAACCATCAAATACCTCTCACAAATAATTCAGTGGAGCACAGCCACATGTGAAGGGATCTCTGTAGGCATATTTAACCTCGTGAATTGGTTTCATTTCCTCCCTGTTTAGTGCTTTACGAAAATTCATGGGTTTGGGGGTTTTTTTTAATCTGCATCTTGCGACTTCTTCGTTGTGTTGAGGGTTTTTGGGTCTGTTTTTTTTTTTCTTTTTTTGGTGGGGGGGGAAGGAAGTAGTTAAAAAAATTTGACTGATATTCTAATGAGCTCTTCTGCTGAATGCTGATCAGCCCAGCATTAATGGGCAGACTTTAGCTGGGAGCTGCTGTTTCACTTGAATGCTGTCAAAATAATAGTGGCTGCTGCTGGTGCACCTTCAATTTTCTCTCCTTAATGGCGCTTTAGTTGTTTCTGAAATCATCCTTCAGAGGTGATTTTAAGTGGCATCTGTGTAGGCCTAAAGACCTGGAGTGCCTGCTAAATCATATCCACTTGTGCCCAGGGATTTAATTAACTATGTTGAAATACGGCAAAAGGGAGGGGTGGGAAAGCTTTGGAAGATTTAGAAGTAAGATTTTTACTCTTTTTTTTTTTTTTTCCCCTCCCCATCCCCATTTGGCAGCCTGCTCAGAGAGGCAAGGGACTGTTCATAAATGCATTGTAATTGCCTTAATGAAGTACACAATCATGTGATACTGGCAAAAATAGGATGGAGGTATCGAGTGCACTTTCAGCAAGCTTGCAGCTGGCACCAAGCTGTGTGGCAAAGTCAACTTGTTAGAGAGCAGGGATCCATCCAAAGAGATTTGGCCAGGCTGGAGAGGTGTGCCCAGGCCAACCTCATGGCATTCAACAAGGCCAAGTGTAAGGTCTTGCACCTGGGTGGGCTTGATCCCAAGCACAGCTCCAGGCTGAGAGCAGCCCTGAGGAACAGGACCTGGGGGTCTGGGGTGATGCAAAGCTCAAGATGAGGCTGCAGTGTGAGTGCAGCCCAGACAGCAACTGTGTGCTGGGCTGCAGCAAGAGCAGCTGTGGGCAGCAGGGCAAGGGAAGAGATTCTGCCCCTTTGCTCTGCTCTCCTCACACCCCACCTGCAGCACTGTCTGCAGCTCTGCAACACAAGCAGCACATGCAAGTGGTGGAGCCAGTGCAGAGGAGGCCACCAAGATGCTGAGAGGGCTGCAGCAGCTGTGCTCTGAGGACAGGCTGAGAGAGTTGGGACTCTGCAGCCTGGAGAAGAGAAGGTTGCCAGGAGACCTTGGAGTGGCCTTCCAGGATCTGAAAGGTGCTCCTGGAAGGCTGGGAAGAGACTATTCACAAGGTCTTTTAATAACAGGAGGAGGAGGAATGGGTTTGAAGTGGCAGAGGGCAGATTGAAACTGGATGTTAGGAGGAAGTTCTTTGGAGTTAAGGTGGTGAGACACTGGCACAGGTTGCCCAGGTTTTCTTCAATCACATTCTGTGATTCTGTGATGTAGGATTGATTACTTGAAGTGAGTTTGGTTGCTACAATATGTTGGTGTGGATGGGTGTTTTCCTAGCAGTATCAGAGCTTTGTGTCTTTCTAATTAATCTTTCTAAACTCACAGACACCCTAGATCAGTGTTCCCCTTTAAAACATATTTTTTTCCCTTCCCTTCCCTTTCTTTTTTTTTTTTTTTTTTTTTTTTTTTTTAATTTGTTCCTTTGAATAACAATTTTCAGTAGAAACCAGCCCCCCCTCTAAGATGAAGGAACTCTCCTGCTTATTTTCATAGCTACTCTCATGTTGGCTGGAAGTGCATTGGGGTTTCAGTTGTAACATCCTCCTTTCATTCACCTCTGATATTTTCTCCTGCAAACTTCTCATTCATCCTGACCCAGTGTCTCAAGCACTTAACTTGGAGGAAGTTGCAAGTTTTGATTTGGTGACTCTGGCCAGGGTGAATCTAGTGCCATCTAGCACGGTGGAAATCATAAGGTTATTTCAGCCCTGCTTTATTCCTCCCTTTCTCCTCACTGCAAATGCGACTCTTAATAAATTAATAGTCAGCAGCTTTGGATTCCTAATGATGTGAGTCTCTCTAATGTAGTGATAATGATGTGATATCTATTTCAGTCGTGCCCTCTATGGTTTATGCTGTTGGAGTGTCAGCTGTACAACTCAGTGCTATGTTTTGACCCCCATCTAATGTGTTCCACTTCTGTTTAAACTCAGTGATGATTCCCAAGTGCCTGCCATATACACATTCAGCTGCTCTGGTAACGCAGCTTCTGTTCTGGGAGTTATTCTGGAGCAGCTAAAGATGGGGAACTTCCCAGCTGTGTACAGACTGCAGATCTGGCATTAAGGTGAGTTGCACAGCTGTCTTCTGTGGTCTCCATGAAGACTGCTCTTTGCTTTTAGGGGTATGCAGATTGGCCAAGGTTGCACAACAGCAGTGCAGGTGACACTGAGAGCTAAAGGTAGCATCTGATGTCTGCTGTCAGCAGATAAGTAGAGGGACAGTTCAAGGGGTCTGTCAGTCTATACAGGAGGTTTCCCCTGGTGATCCATAAAGCTCAGAAATTTTAATTCTTGCTTGAATTAAATGTATTTAACAAGTCAGCTGGGCCTTTGAGCATAGAATCAGTCAGGATTGTAAGGGACCACAAGGATCATTCAGTTCTAATCCCCCTGCCGTGAGCAGGGATACCTCACTCTAGATCAGGCTGCCCACAGCCTCATCCAGCCTGGCTGAAAACACCTCCAGGGATCAGGCTTCCAACTCCTTCCAGTCTCTCACCACCCTCATGCTGAAGAATTTCTTCCTAACATTGTCTGAATCTACCCATGTCTAACTTTGTTCCATTCCCCCCAGTCCTATCACTGCCTGACATCATAAAAGGTCCCTTCCCAGCTTTCTTGTAGCCCACTTAAGATACTGCAAGGCCACAATAAGGTCACCTGGGAGCCTTCTCCTCTCCAGACTAAATAGCCCCAACTCCCTCAGTCTCTCTTCATAGCAGAGCTGCTCCAGCACTCTGATAATCCTTGTGGCCCTTCTCTAGACACCTTCCCGCACATCCATAGCCCTCTTGTCCCAGGGCTTGCAGAGCTGGATGCAGTACTCTAGGTGGGGTCTAATGAGAGCATAGTAAAGGGGCAAAATCCCCTCATCAATGCAGAGCAGAGGGGCAGGATCATTTCCCTCATCCTGCTGCCCACACTGCTCTTGCTGCAGCCCAGGCTCTGGTTGCTCTCTGGGCTGCCAGAGCACAATGACAGCTCAGATTGAGCTTCTCGTCCACCAGCATCCCCAATCACAGAATTAATCAGGTTGGAAAAGACCTCTAGGATCATCAAGTCCAACCTATCACCTAACCCTTCTCATTAACTAAACCATGGTCCTAAGAGTCTCATCCAGCCTCCTCTTGAACACCTCCAGGGATGGGGACTCCACCACTTTCCTGGGCAGCCCATTCCAACGGGCAGTTACTCTTGCTGTTTAGAACTTCTTCCTAATGTCCAGCCTAAAACTGCCCTGGCACAGTTTGAGACTGTGTCCTCTTGTTCTGTCAAGTGCCTCTCCTTAGGGCTGTTCTCAAGCCACTCACTGCCCAGCCCATAGAGGTGCTTGAGATTGCCTCAACCGGGATGCAGGACCTTGCACTTGCTCTGGTTGAACTTCATGATGACTGTGAGACACATAAAGATCTGTGAACAAACAAGGAATAGGAGGTATAGTTTGAGATGAGCGACTGAGGTTTTTTTTTTGTGTGGTAGTGGCAATTGCATTTTCCATCTCTCCTACTTCCTCAGATATATTGGGCTGAGAAGTCGTTGTTGGGTCTATTCCTTCTCCTGACACTTCATTCCTCAAAACCTATCCTTGGACAAAGTTATAACTTGTCTTTTTGCACTTGAAAGACTCAAGTGTGGGTTGCACAACAGCCCAGTTAAAAAATGTTTGTCTGGAAGTCCTTCAGCTGAGGCTGTGGGCCAGAGCTCTGCGACAAGCTGCATGAGCCTGTCATACTAAGAGCATCCAGCTGAACATCTGGGCTGTGGTGGCTGCTCTGATGTGACAAAATTGGCCTGGTGGGGAGCCCATCTTTTTGTTTCTGTACTTGCCTAAGAGCACAGTAGGGAGCAGAGGCAGGAAAATGGGCCATAGCAGAGTGGCATGAACCAAAGCTTTTGAGCTGCATTAGGGACCCCAAGTGCCTCCATATAGCCACACAAGCAGAGTCATTAAAAAGTGCAGGCAAAAATTGAAGTGGGGTGGGGGGGGAGCTGAAGTGATGAATCAGCTGAAGCTTGTGCTTTGCCTTTGAGCATTGCATTACCTGCATGGCAGGTAAGCAATGGACACATCTTCATCATGTGTTCAGAAGCAGAGGGTAAACTTGAGGCAGAGAAAATGCTTTTTTTTCTGTGTTTATGTGGCACTTGAGGGAGTTTCTTGGTATTCAGCCTCCAACCTGGGAGAATGTAGTGTTTCCCATGGAAAGCTGTGAGGGCATTTTTCATGTGTGCTCGAGTGGACCCTCTGTGGAGGGTGCTCATTCCTCTGAGAAAGGCTTGCCTGCTCCAGCAGCCTGTTTCGTGTTCTTTCTGAAAGGAAGACAGATGTTTGGTTTAAAACTAGTGAATGTAGGTATGATGATGGAAATATGTTGGCAGGAAGTTTGAACCACGGAATCACTTTGGTTGGAAAAGACCTTCGATGCCAAGTTCAGCTGTTAAGCTGCCACTGCCAAATCACCTCCAAACCACGTCCCTCAGCAACACATCTCCATGGCTTTGAATTGTAGAATCAGTCAGGGTTGGAAGGGACAACAAGGATCACCTAGTTCCAATCCCCCTGCCGTGGGCAGGAACACCCTACCCTAGATTAGGCTGGACAGAGCTTCATCCAGCCTGGCCTTAAACACTTCCAGGGATGGGACTTCAACCACCTCCCTGGGCAACCCTCAGTGACACATCTCCATGGCTTTTAATAGAATCATAGAATCAGTCAGAATTGGAAGGGATCACAAGGATCAGCCAATTCCAACACCCCTGCCATGCCCAGGAAAGCTCTACCCTAGCTCAGGCTGCCCACAGCCTCATTCATCCTGGCCTTAAACACTTCCAGGGATGTGGCCCCAACCACCCCCTTGGGCAACCCATTCCAGGGCCTCACCACTCTCATGGTGAAGAACTTCCTCCTCGCATCCACTCCTTACTGTTTGAGAAAGGAATGGGAAGGGAGGAGTCAAACTCTTTCTTTGTAGTCTCATCCCATTTGCAGGGTGTTATTTGCCTGTTTCTTTTTCATCTAATGGCCCTGTGCAGCAAAACTTCCAGGATTGCCTTAGTTTCTTATTTATATATTTTAAGGCACTGTTGGTTTAACAGAAGTCCTCTCAGGATATTCTATTCCTGAACTATATATTTTTACCCATATCTATAGAACAATGTTAGTTTGTTGGGTGGTTGTTTTTGGGTTTTTTTTTAAGTTTGGATGTTCATCTTATCAGAGAATTGCTTGAAATAAAATAAGAAGAAGAGGAGATTCAAGCTTAAGATACAGAACATTTTTTTTGTAGAGTGTGGCACAAAAAAAGGATATTAATGTTTGAAGTGATTTTTTTTTTCTTTTTAGCTTCCCTGCACTCTTTGTGTGTCTTTTAGCATTCTCTGCTCTCTCTAATCTCCACTGTATCACTCCGTTCTTTTAATCTTAATTCTTTGTGCTGCACTTTGAGCATCAAAAAGCACATTTGATACCCCCCCCCCACAANAACCTCCCTCTGCCTTGACTGCTCAGCATGCCTGGCACCTCCCCCCCCCCCCCAAAAAAAAAAAAACCAAAACAAAAAACCTACCTTCAGTCTTGGGCATTTGCTCTTCAACAGAAGAGTTTTGATACAGAGATGGAGAACAAGAATAAAGAAGAGCAAACAGTGTAAGGAGAGTCAAGAGTGAAGAGAGAAGAAAGAGGCTCTAATGAGAAAGACGGTGGAGGTACAGTGACTGCATTGTAAGGGGAAGATGAAAGCCCCTGTAACACAGAACTAAAACTCTATTTGTTATTCTAAGAAACCCCAACAGCATCTGATGCAAAGCAGTGGTCCTGCAGCTCTCCTAGGCCCACCCAAAGGATTTCAGTTCTCTCTCAACTCTTCCCTAACGAAGCAAAAGGTTCGCTGATGCTTCTTGGTCAAATCTGGGACAGGTGTGAACGTTGTCTTCCCTGATCTGATGTGAGGCCACATAAATTTATGCATCAACACTGTTCACAAGGCCTTGTTACGGACAGGATGAGGAGGAATGGATTTAAAGTGGCAGAGGGGAGATTTAAACGGGATGTTAGAAAGAAGTTCTTGACAGTGAGGGTGGTGAGATGCTGGCACAGGTTGCCCAGGGAGGTTGTGGTTGCTCCCTCCCTGGGGGTGTTTAAGGCCAGGTTGGATGAGGCCTTGGGCAACCTGTTCTAGTGGGAGGTGTCCCTGCCTATGGCAGAGGATTGGAACTGGCTGAGCTTTGAGGTCCCTTCCAACCTAAACCACTCTATGATAATACTTGACCACAGCCCTGGTCCTGCTCAGAGCTTTGCTCTATGATGATGCTTTGCAATCACTTTTGAGTTCCCTTGACCTGCTTACTTTCTAACTTAAATCTGAGAGGGTTTTGCATCCTTTGCCTTTCAACCAGCTCCTTGTAACCGAGAGTCTCTCAGCATCAAGCCAGCAGCTTTGAATCCTTTGAACTCCTTCCCTTGTAGTTTCTGAGGTAGACCTGCTATGCTCTACAGACTTCTTCCTTAAAATAGCATCCCAAAGCAGCTCTGTCATCTCTGGGACCATAACATTTCAACACCTGCACACAGCATGGCTGTGAGGTGGTGTCTGACCTCAGGCTCTGTGAGATGTGAGGCTGAGTCATGCACCCCCAAGACCAGGAGAACTGCTGCAGGAGCCTTGCCTCACATCTCTGTTCAAACACAAGCACTTCTTTTGCTGATTTAATGACTCAGGCACGGTGGGGTAGTGGCTTTTTAGTATTCCTGCCTCCAAGAGAGACAAAACTGCCCCCTTGAAAATAATCTCTCGTAAAAGATGGGCACGAAATTAAGATCTCAGGAAACGTTTAGGAGCCTAATTAAGGCCCACAGAAAAGGTTTATCATCTGGATTATAAAGCTGATCGTGCTCGTGCCACGGGAAGAAAATGTGAATTAATTGAGGGAGCTGTGATTTTTAATTATACTTTTTATCACCTGGAAAGGTCATTAAAAAAGCCTTATAAAAGTCATAAAAACTGTATTAAAAAAAAAAAAATTCTAGGAGATTTTCCTTTTTTAAAGTTGAAAAAGGGAGCAAGACATGGAGAAAAATTTGGTGAGGCTTTCTTTTTTGTCTGAGCTTGCTATCTGCAGGTGAGTGCTTTACTGGGCTCATTTCACTTTTAATTCTTAATCTATATTCAAGCCTAAGTGTAATAGCAAGGGGGCAAAGAGGGGACTATTGGAAAATAGATCATCTGAAAAAGTGCTGCTAGGTGTGGTGCTTTTTCCTCCTCACCTGGAGTGAGAATTGGTCTGTAAACCAAAGGAGCTTCTAAAGCTTTGCATTAGAGTTGAGGCTGGATTTTTACCTTGCCCAGGATGTTAGGGAGGTGATCACAGGATGTCAGAGGTTGGACGGGACCCAAAGAGGTCATTGAGTCCAACCCCTCTGCCAGAGCAGGACCAGACAATCTACCTCAGGTTACACAACAACACATCCATGCAAGCTTTGAAAGTCTCCAGACAAGGAGACTCCACAACCTCTCCGGGCATTCTGTGACAGTGCTCTTGGACCCTTCCAGTCAAGAAGTTGCCCCTTTCAAGAAGTTCCCCCTTGTGTTGAGCTGGACCCTCCTGTGCTGCATCTTCCATCCATTGCTCCTTGGCCTATCCCAGGGAGCAAGTGAGCAGAGCCTGTCCCCCTGTTCCTGAACCCCATCCCTCAGATAGTTAGAAACATATCTTACATTTCTTCTCAGTCTTTTCTCCAGACTAAGCAGCCCCAGGTCCCTCAGCCTCTCCTCATCAGGCTGTGCTCCAGTTCCCTAGTCATCCTTATAGCCCTCTGCTAGACCTTCTCCAGCAGATCCCTGTCCCTCTTCAACTGGGGAGCCCAAAACTGAAGGCAGTATTCAAGCTGGGCTTGCAACAACACACACACGTTAGAGAAAAAACACAGAAAGCAAGGCAGAACACAAGAGCTTTTCCTTCTCCAGGAACAAAAAATGAAGCTAAATTAAGAAACTACTAAAAAGGATTTAAAAAAAAGGGGGCCAGTCCGTCAATTCTCAGCATCAGAGTGTTCCCTGGGGGGGATTTCTTGGAGCAGATGCAGAACATGAGTGAGCCACAGCAGGAGAGGCAGAAGTTGCTTCCAAAGGTGTCTGATCATGGTGGCCACTTGCGTGGTGTGAAATGCTGAGTGCCTCCAGCTCCTGGTGATTTCAGTGGCAGCTGAAGGCACTTGGTGAGGCTTTCCAAAGATGCTAAGACACTAAGCATCGTCAAAAGGGAAGCAGCAGGCTTTTAATAGGCTTTGGATTAGGTTGGAAGCAGCGAGGTGAGATGCTGAGGCACTTTGCTTTGAAAAGGTCATACATGGAGTCGAGTGCTTTTTTTTTTTTTTTTATGTGTGACACTTGGGGGTATGTGCATGTTTCAACACCTTTATTTGTCAGGCCCTAAAAGTTAACGCTGCTTGCTCCCCCTGAGCGCTGCAAATAGTTTTGTTCTTGCTCGTGAGTCACCTTTCTGTTATCAGGACTGTTACAAGTGCACGGTACAGGTTTTGTAATGAAACTGTGCCCAGGAATAACCTCTGAGGTTGGAGTAGAGTAAGGTAGAAATATTGTACAGAATGAAATTATTCTGTGCAGTCAGGCAGGGACCGTTTCTCTCTTAAATGCTCTGCTGCAAAATGCAGAAATCATAGAATCACTCAGGGTTGGAAGGGACCACAAGGATCAGCCAGTTTCAAACTCCCCTGCAATGCCCAGGGACACCCTACCCTAGATCAGGCTGCCTACAGCCACCCTGGCCACACAAACTCACCAAGCAGAATGGCACTGTGCCAAACCTGATCATATGAGGTGAAGTCTGAGGAAAAGGACCTGGGGGTCTGGGTGGATGAGAAGCTCAACATGAGCCTGCAGTGTGCACACGCAGCTCAGACAGCAACTGTGTGCTGGGCTGCATTAAGAGAGGCATTACCAGCAGGGCAAGGGAGGGGATTCTCCCCCTTTACTCTGCTCTACTCAGACCCCATCTAGAGTGCTGTGTGCAGTTCTGGAGCCCCCAGCACAAGAAGGACATGGAACTGTTGGAGAGAGTCCAGAGGAGGGCCACGAAGATGCTCAGAGGGCTGGAGCACATCTGCTATGAGGACAGGCTGAGAGAGTTGGAGCTTTTCAGCCTGGAGAAGAGAAGGCTTCGGGGAGATCTTATAGCAGCCTACCAGTATCTGAGGTGGGCCTACAGGAGGGCTGGGGAGGGACTGTTCACAAGGTCTTGTAATGACAGGACGAGGGGGAATGGGTTCAAATTGGCGGAGGGGAGATTTGAACGGGATGTTAGGAAGAAATTCTTCACAGTGAGGGTGGTGAGGCACTGGAACAGGTTGCCCAGGGAGGTTGTGTCTGCTCCCTCCCTGAATGTGTTCAAGGCCAGGCTGGATGAGGTCTTGAGCGTCCTGATCTAGTGGGAGGTGTCCCTCCCTGTGGCAGGGGGTTGGAACTGGATGATCTTTGAGGTCTCTTCCAACCTAGACCATTCTATGATTCTATAAGTCAGGAGCTTGCTTGCCCTTATTTGGGAGGAACAAGTCTGGGCAAGTCTTGGAGCCTCAAAGTAGGAATCTCCAAGCCTTTTGTCCTCTCCTGTGCACTGCTTCCTCTCCCCCAGCAAAGGGAAGGAACCATGGGATCACGTCTGGGCTAGCCTGGACTACAAGACAAAAGGAAATTATTTGAAGTTTCACCCAGGGAGATTTCAGATGGACATTAGTGGTGAAAAGAAGATTCTTCCTCAGAAAGTTGTCAAGCCCTGGAACAGGCTGCCCAGGGCAGAGGTAGAGCCTCCATCCTTGGAGGGGCTGAAAAGCCATGTGGATGTGGTGCGGAGAGACATGACTTAGCAGCGGACTTGGTAGTGTTTTGTTAATGGTTGGATGTGATGATCTTTAGAGGTCTTTTCCAGACAAAACTGCTCTATGATTCAATGAGCTCTAAGTTCTCAGGCTTCACACATTTTTAGCTAGCTCTAGGGGCAGTGGCTAGAAATAGTGAGAACTGGGGGTGGTGGTCAAGCTTTGCAGTTTTAGCAGTAGTGACTTCACGCAAAGAAATGAGACAAAATTATCCAGCGGGAGAAATGCTCTAATTCAAAGTCAAGGAGCAGCAAAACTCTGCCATTCCTGTTGATTCTTCAAAGGGGGGATATCAGCTAGAATATTAATCCACTGCAAAAAAAAACCCAAAAAAACCCCAAACCAACAAAACTCTAGGTCTTTTCAGAAAAGCAACCAAAACTTTCTGGGAAAGAGGATAGTGTTTGTATGCTAATAAAAGCGCGGGACCGCCTGAAAGTGCCTTTCATATTTTTTGCCTGCTGCTCATCAAAATGACACTTCAGGAAAGATTACCCTGCTGAAACCTTCAACGTGTTCCATGAGCAGGCAGGCTCATGCTGTTTTCTACCTTCTGAACGCTTTCCGTTCCTTCACATTTCCGCTTTTGTCGGCAGAACAAAAGGAAAATTGCAGGTTGATTCATAAAGGGTTGGGTTTCTCTGTCCACGAGCAGCCCTGTTTTAATTGACTGCAGTGGGACTCCTCTTAGTGGCAGAGAAGGCTTTGTGTGTGCAGAGGAAGCGATAGAAGAAGGGAGAAAGTTATTCTTTGCGTGTTTGACTCTCTGCTGTGTCGCAGTGCTTTGTCAACTCCTGGTAAAACATATTTTGGGGAGAAATGGTCTGGAGTGGGTGTCCATGAGTACCCCTTCAGAATGTTAAGGTTTAGAAGAGGTGAATCTAAAGGTGCTTGGGTGAGTATGGGTTAGGTTTTTCCTTTGGGCTCCCGGAAGGCAATGTGTGAGAAATCAAAAGATATAATGATAGGGGACAGTGTCTCCTCAGCAAGTTTGCTGATGACACCAAACTGAGAGGCTTGGCTGATCCAGCTGAAGGCTGTGAGGCCACCCAGAGGGACCTGCACAGACAGAGCTGGGCAGAGAGAAACCAAATGAGGTTCAACAAGGACAAGTGCAGAGTCCTGCATCTGGGGACAAAGATTAAACTGCATCAATATGGTTGGAAGGTGATCTGCTGGAGAGCAGCCCTGTGGAGAGGGACCCAGGACTGCTGGTGAAGAACATCCATGGCACAGCAATGTGCCCTTGTGGCCAAGAGGGCCAATAGGATCCTGGGATGTATTAGGAGGAGTGTGTCAGGCAGATCAAGGAGGTTCTCCTCCCACTCTACTCTGCCCTGGTGTGACCTCATCTCGAGTACTGCCTTCAGTTTTGGGCTCCCCAGTTTAAGAGGAACAGGGATCTGCTGGAGAAGGTCCAGCAGAGGGCTGTGATGATGGGATTGGAATACTGCCTGATGAAGAGAGGCTGAGGGACCTGGGGCTGATTAGTCTAGAGAAGAAAAGACTGAGAGGGGATTGAATCAATGTTTATAAATATCTGAGGGCTGGGGGTCAGGAGCAGAGGGACAGGCTCTGCTCACTTGCTCCCTGGTATAAGAAAAGAGCAATGGATGGAAGCTGAAGCTCAACACAAGAGGCAACTTCTTGATTAGAAGGGTCCCAGAGCACTGTCACAGGCTGCCCAGAGAGGTTGTGGAGTCTCCTTCTGTGGAGCCTTTCAAGGCCTGTCTGGATGTGTTCCTCTGTGATTTGTGATAGACTGTATGGTCCTGCAGGAGGATTGGACTCAGTCATCTCTTTGGGTCCCTTCCAACCTCTGACATCCTGTAATTTACACCAGCATTTGAATAATACCCATGGTGTGCTAGGTTGTGGGTTTTTACCTTTTCCATTGATTGTGATACAGAGAAATCCTGTGGGAATGTCTAGAAATAGGCTCTCATATTGATTCTCTATCACTAATATTAGTTTGTTCAGAGGTAGTCCCAAATGTACATTATACTTCTATTTTGGATATTGCTTTTTACTACCCGCAGAGTCCTCCTTTCTCTCCACATTCAGTCTGCCCAAAATAAAGTCAGCTGGCAGCAAATGGTACCAAAAATGGTTTCCCTCTGTAAAGAAAAGGCAAAGGGGGACCTATTTCAAAGGAATACCTAGAGAGGTACTGGAGAACACAGCTCAGGGCAACAGCAGGGCCTTCTGTCTCTACAGGCAATCCTTTTTGAGTGCCAGAATGTGGCCTTGAGAAGGCCAGTGTGGGCTCTTAGGCATGAGAAATAATCATGTTATGGAATGAAGTGACAGGATCCCAGCATGGTGGGGGTTGGAAGGGACATCCAGTCCAACCCCGCTGTTAAAGCAGTCATCCACAGCAGCTTGCCCAGAGTGTCCAGGTGGGTTTGGAATCTCTCAAGAGAAGGAGAATCCACAAGTTTTCATGCCTGCTGCAGGTCTCCAACACCCTCACAGTGAAGAAGTCTTCCTTATGGTGTTGGAAGAGTTTGAAAATGTATTAAAAAATATGATTGAGAATCTGAAATTCACTTACTGGCACGTTAAAACCTTCCTGGTTGTCTAAGCTGGCTATAATGAAAGGGTTACCATTGCTCAATATACTTCTGTATATATACCTGTAGAATATCCAGGGTTGAGTGTTAGAAAATAACATTTAAAGCAGGCAAGTAGCCAGCAAACCCCAGGGCAAGAGAACAAATTCAGCATCTGTTCAACTTTTGACCATACTAAAGGTAGGTCAAGAGGTAAATCTTGCTTATGGTCTACAAGACACCAATTAACTTTCGTTCCAGTGTCCGCAGACACCTCAAAGGTAGTTTATGGCTCCAAGTACATCTTGGTGGTCAAGTACTGGGTATGGAGAAAAAAATATTTATGGCAAAGGTGGTGAGGCATTGGAACAGGCTGTGCCAGTGTCTCTGGAGGCATTAAAAAAAACGTGTGGCCATGGTGTTTTAGGATGTGGTCTCAGGTTGATACTTGGATTTGATGGTCTGAAACATCCAGCCTTGAGAGCCTGGATGGGTGGGCAGAGGCCAATGGGATGAGACTTAACAAGTCTCAGGGCAGGGTTCTACACTTTGACCACAACAACCCCAAGCAGTGCTACAGGCTGGGGACAGAGTGGCTGAGAGCAGCCAGGCAGAGAGGGAACTGTGAGTGCTGGTTGATAGTAGCTGAACATGAGTTCAGAAGTGTACCTAGGAGAGCCAATGGCATCCTGGCCTGTATTAAGAACAGTGTGGGCAGAAGGACAAGGGAGGTTATTCTGCCCCTGTGCTCATCATTGGTTAGGCCACAGTTTGAGTGCTGTGCTCAGTTGTGGGCCCCTGAACTCAAGAGAGATGTTGAGGTGTTGGAAGGTGTCCAGAGAAGGGCAGCAAGGCTGGGGAGGCGCCTGGAGCACAGCCCCAAGAGGAGAGGCTGAAGGAGCTGGGGGTGTGCAGCCTGCAGAAGAGGAGGCTCAGGGCAGAGCTCATTGCTCTCTACAACTACCTGAAGGGAGGTTGTAGCCAGGTGGAGTTGGGCTCTGCTGCCAGGCAACCACCAACAGAATGAAGTGATAGTCTCAAGCTGCATCAGGGAAGGTTCAGGCTGGATGTTAGGAGGAAGTTGTTGCCAGAGAGAGTGATTGGCATTGGAATGGGCTGCCCAGGGAGCTGGTGGAGTCCCCATCCCTGGAGGTGTTCAAGGAAAGCCTGAATGGGGCACTTAGTGCCATGCTCTAGTTGATTGTCTAGGACTGGGTGCTAGGTTGGACTGGATGAGCTTGGAGTTCTCTTCAGACCTGGCTGGTTCTATGAACTTCAGCAAGAGCCTCCCTGAGCAGAAACTGAGCTGAGATGTCAAACCACCTAACAGCACTTGCCCCTTGTTTCAACTCAAACCAGGACAAGGTTTCAGTTGAAGATGTGGAATACCTTCTTTACACACGTAGAAAGGATCTGCAGTTCTGTATCAAGAGCCTGCTTTCAGATATTTGCATTTCTTGGGAAAAGTGTAGGAAAAAAAAGACAGTGGCTTTCTCAATAACTTTGACCAGATGCATTGTGTTCATGTGAAGCCTCCAGCCAGGAGCTTGCTGAGGGGGTTATATTTAGCTGTTGCTAGACTGTCCTTAAGGTTTGGTTGTTTGCTTGTTTGTTTTGTTGTTTTGGTTTTGTTTTTTTTTCTTCTTCCTACTCCCCTTGTCGTGTAGGCTCTTGGTACAAGATTGAACACGACTGTTTTATAGTGGTTTAACAAGTTCCTGCTTGCCAGCTGAGCTTCTCTCAGTGGTTTTTACAAGTGCTGTTAGCTCTACCTCGCTGAGCAATGAAATGCATTCACCTAAGCCATCCATGGTGATGCCAAAGTGAATGTATTTCAACTCAGGGTTGCAATGGGCGAGTGCTGGCCGTGTGTTCAGACAGAGCAGCTTGGCAGGCAGAGGAGAATTGTGTTGAATCCTGTGCCTTTGAAAGACTGTGGCTGATTGAATTTTGGAGGGGAGTGGGGAGAAACAAAAAAAAAAAAAAAAAATGGTTTTGCTTTGGAAATTAGCAATTTTTTTTCCCCCCTTCTTTTAACTCTGAAAGCAGAACGATGAGAAATCCAGATGCAGTTGCTCCAAGAATGTAGGCAGCTGGCATCTGGGCTCTGACACCAACAACTATCTTCCATATGGCCTGGTTTTAACACCAGAGAATTTTAACAAGTGAGAAGGACAAACAATCCATCAAGCCTAAGTACTGCTCATTTCTGATTTTTTTTTTTTGTATTTTGGGGTTTTTTTGAGGGCAACAATTTATAGTGCATTAAGACATGTTGTTTGCAGTGACTTCTCTTCAGGGGCATTTCTCCTAGCCTGAGCTGGAGAAGCAACAAAGGAATGAACACTTTGGCAAGGCATTCAGACCTTTGGTGGAATAACAAGTGTGGATGTGTGGTGAAGAGTTCTCTATCTTATGATGGAACACACAATTTAATACTCAAGTTAAATAAGCTTCAGAACAGCAGCTGAGATACTGGCAGAGGCCAAACACCATGCTGGAGAGCAGCCCTGTGGAGAGGGACCTGGGAAAGCTGGTGAAGAACATCCATGGCACACCAACGTGCTCTTGTGGCCAAGAGGGCCAGTGGGATCCTGGGGTGTATTAGGAAGTGTATCCAGCAGATTAAGGAGGTTCTCCTCCCCCTTTACTCTGCCCTGGTGAGAACTCATTTTGAGCACTGCCTTCCATTTTGGGCTCCACAATGTTAAGTGGGACAGAGATTTGGTTGAGAAGTTCCAACAGAGAGCTCAGAGGATGCCGAGGGGACTGGAGTGCTGCCTGATGGGGAGAGGCTGAGGAACCTGGGGCTACTTAGTCTGGAGAAGTTTCTAAGTATCTGAAGAGGGGGAGGACAGGCTCTGCTCACTTGCTGCCTGGGATAGGACAAGGAGCAATGAATAGAAGCTACAGCACAGGAGGTTCCACCTCAACACAAGGGACAACTTCTTGACTGGAAGGATCCCAGAGCACTGGCACAGGCTGCTCAGAGGGTTTGTGGAGTCTCTTTCTGTGGAGCCTTTCAAGGGCTGTCTGAATGTGTTGCTGTGTGACCTGAACTAGATTGGATGGTCCTGCTGTGGCAGGGGGGGGTGGACTGGATGATCTCCTTGGGTTCCTTCCTACCCCTGACATCCTGTGATGGTAAGGAGCTTGCTGTTAGCACTGTCCAAGCTAGATTTGTATTTTACTTCGATTTTTAGTGGATGTCTGAAACCAACCAAATGATTGCTGAGTAGCCATCCTTAGTGTGGATGTTCACGCTGGTAAATATTTCCTTTAGCCACAGAATCAGAGTCATTTTCTTTGGAAAAGCCCTCTAAGATCATTGAGTCCAAGCATTCTTTAACTCTATCAAGTCTTGTGCTAAACCATGTATCTCAGCACCACATCTCTGCCTCTTAAACACCTCCAGGGGTGGAGATTCAACCTCCCTGAGAACCTTCTCAGTAAGCCTTACCCAATCCTCAAATATTTTCAATTTCTAACACAAGCTGTTTCAAACTTCTTTTTTTTTATCCCCAACCTTCCTTCAGGAGCTAATGAGTAACAAATAGATCACACAGTGGAGAAATGTGCAAGCAAAGAGATTTTAATTTCTCCATCCCATTATAATAAAAATAGAAGGTGTGAAGTGAAACATCCAGCAAAACTGCTGAATTTTCTGCAAGTAAAAAGGGACACAAAATTCCTCCCTCTTGAAACTGCTGAACTCTATCTGCAAGTAAAATTTGCAACTAAGTT
>VWZI01013899.1:137624-151362 GCA_013396835.1 Psilopogon haemacephalus | reverse complement strand
TTTCTTTGTTTTTTTTTCTTCATTTTCATTTTTTCTTTTTCTTTCTTTTCTTTTTTCCTTGTTCTTTGTCTTCTTATTTTTTCTTCACTTTTTTTTCCCCCTTCTTTGCTTTCCTTCTTTTCTTTTCCCCTTTCTCCTTTTTTTCGATCTGCTGCATGCTCTTTTGGTAAGAACATTAAGGAAATCACTTTTAAAATATTAGATAAATCTCAGTCACCTTGGTGACAGAGTGGCCTCTGCTACATTGCGCTCTGTGTAGCCCACAATTTTTTATCCTTCCTGCTTTGATATATTAGTACTAAAATATTGAAAGCTTTGTCTTATCTATCTTCCTTTTTCTCCCTACCAGACAAAGAAAGTAAAAATAGCCTGAGCAGTAGGCTGGCTGTTGCAGCTGTGGTTTTCAGGCAGCTTATTTTTTGATTTGTGTGATCCAAGACTGTTTGGGGCAGGAGGTCTAAGTTTGAGAGGAAGTGAAAGCAAGCCTTAAATCTTTTAGTAAAACACTCGTTCTGCTCTTTCTGCTGGAGAGGGAAGAAGTGGACCAAGAAAAAGAAAGAAAAAGATAAACAGCAGAGCTATTACAACTTGGCCTGAGTCCAATCCCTTAGTTACATCTACGCCTTTAACTCTGCCTGAGAAAGTCATTTTAAAGAAATACAGTTATTACATGCATTAGTCCTCGCATCCTGGGAGGTACATCTGTACTCTTCAATCTTTCTGGATTACCTCCAATGTTTCCTGAAGGCTTTTGAAATCCAGCAAAGACCAATCTGAGAGAATTCTCTCTGCAATCTCTTTTTTTTTTTTATTTATTTTTTATCTTCTGGCTTCACAGTCAGGGAAAAACAAAAAAGCCAAGCCAAAACAAACAAACAAACAAAGAAGTGGTTTGCAAACTGTATTTTCAAAACTGGGAAAGCCAGCAAGAAAATTCCAAATGGTCTGCAAAAAAAACCACCAGAGATAGGGCACTCAGCAGAAGCAGAGCATCCCTCTAGAATGAAGTGTGGTTAACTTAGAATCATAGAATGGTTGAGGTTGGAAGAGACTTCAAAGATCATCCAGTTCCAACCCCTTGACATGGGCAGGGACACCTCCCACTAGAACAGGACTCTCAAGGACTCATCCAACCTGGCCTTGAACACTTCCAGAGAGGCAGCAGCCACAACCTCCCTGGGCAACCTGTTCCAGTGTCTCACCACCCTCACTCGCTGCAAACAACTTTCTCCTAACATCCCATTTAAATCTCCCCTCTGCCAGTTTAAACCCATTACCCCTCATCACAACACCTTGTGAATAGTCCCTCCCCAGCCCTCCTGTAGGTGCCTTTCAGATGTTGGAAGGCCACTATAAGGTCTCCAGGAAACCTCTTCTCCAGGCTGAAAAGCCCCAACTCTCTCAGCCTGTCCTCACAGCAGAGCTGCTGCAGCCCTCTGAGCATCTTTGTGGCCCTCCTCTGGACTCTCTCCAATAGTTCCACGTCCTTCTTGGATTTTGATCTTGAAACCATGTTCTCTGAGAACACAGTCCCCCAGCTCAGCTGGCCAAAATGATGGTGCTTCCCTGATTTCAGGTCTGTAACCAGTGGGGTCCCACAGAGTTTTGGTACTGGGACCAGTTTTGTTCAATATATTCATCAACGACCTGGCTGAGAGCACAGAGTGCAGTCAGCAAGTTTGCTGATGACACCAGACTGGGTGAAGTGGTTGCCACAGCAGAAGGCTGTGCTGCCATTCAGCCAGACTTGGACAGGTTGGAGGGGTGGGCAGGACAAAATTTAATGAAGTTGAACAAGAGCAAGTGGAGAGTCTGGCACCTGGGAAAGAACAACCCCAGGGATCAGCATAGGTAGGAGACTGAGCTGTTGGAAAGCAGCAAAGGGGAAAAGGGTCAGGGGCTCCTAGTGGATGGGAGATTGACCATCAGCCAGCAATGTGCTCTGGGGGCCAGGAGTGCCAATGTCATTCTGGGGTGGATCAGAAGGGCTGTCAATAGGTTGCAAAATGTTTTTCTGCTCCTTTACTCTGTCCTGGTGAGACCTTATCTGGATTAACCACGTCCAGCTCCGGGCCCCTCAGTTCAAGATGGACATAGAACTACCAAAGAAAATCCAGCACAGAGCCACAAAGCTGCTGAAGGGAATGGAACAGCTCTGTTAGGAGGAGAGCCTGAGGGAGCTGGGGCTGTGCTGCTGGGAGCAGAGGAGATTGAGAGGTGACCTCAGCAATGGTTATCAATATGTGCAGGTGAGTGGCAGGAGGCTGGAGCCAGGCTCTGCTGGGTGATGCCCAGGGATAGGACAAGGGCCAACGGGTGGAAGCTGAGGCATAGGAGGTTTTATTTGAACACGAGGAGGAAGAGTGATAGAACCCTGAAACAAGTTGCCCAGGGGGATTGTGTAGTCTCCCTCTCTGGAGATACTCGAAACCCAGCTGGATACCTTCCTGTGTGATCTGATCTAGGTGATCCTGCTCTGGCAGGGACCTTGGACTGGATGAGCTTTGGAGGTCCCTTGCAGCCCCTGACATTCTGTGATTCCGATTCTGTGTGATTCATATGTAGCAGTTTGCTGCTGCTGAAAACGTAACCCAGAAGCCTAAGGATCCACAGCCTTTAAAAAAAAAAAACAAAACAAACCACTCTAAATCATGCACCTGATTCTGGCAGTGCTTTGATCAGTCTTCCACTGGTGCAACTCAGTGGTGCTGCTCCCAGTTTGCTGTTTCAGTTCGTGCTGATGCATCGAGTCCGGCGTCACCGATCACTTGGATGCTGGCTTTGGGCAGAGGTCTGAAATATGAGCAGAGATAATTGCCCACAATTTGATGTTCCGAGGTTAAAAATAAGCCCCAAACGGAACTCTTTGTTATAATTCATTTTGTTCTAATGCATTTCCCAGTAAATGCCTCTCTCTTCGCTCAGAGTCGCAACCAGACCACAATTATCTTCCGTAAAATGATTCTTTCAAAAGTCAGTTGCTTGCTGCTGCTTCTGCTGCTGGTTGTGCTGATGCCGCTCGCAATGCCCATGGAATTGTTCCATCCTGCATCCCCTGCTATTGGTACTGCTCTGCATTTGACTCCTGGATTTGGGCCACGCTGGATTTGCCATCTGCATAGCCTCTGTGGCTTGGCTCCTCTCTTTGATGCTCTTCTCCAGGAGGAAGCAACTAATGAGCAGGCCTGGTGGTAGTCAATTGGGCCTATGGAGAAAATGGTTAGGACACTGAGTTCCCCACCATGGCACACACATCTTGGAGCTAACAGTGCCAAGAGCAATCTCTGTATGGCTTGCTGCTGAAAGCAGATGGTTTGCCTCAACTAGTAGAGAAAGAGGAATGAAACCCCAGCGGTCAGGGTTTTATAAGTGGAAAGAATGAGAAGAGCTTTTAAAAGATGTATTGGGTTGGGGTTTTTTTTTGTGTGTGTGTCAAATGTTGCTTCCTCTGTTCAAGCTTCCCAAAAAGCTGTAAGGGACTTGAGTTTTCCTGCAGCGTAGCCACTTCCCAAGTGATCACTCTTGACAGGTTGGAGGCAATCTGGTGGAGAGCAGCCCTGTGGAAAGGGACCTGGGAGTGCTGGCGAAGAACATCCATGGCACAACAATGTGCCCTGGTGGCCAAGAGGGCCAATGGGATCCTGGGGTCCATTAGGAAGAATGTGTCCAGCAGATTGAGGGAGGTTCTCCTCCATCTCTGCTCTGTCCTGGTGAGACCTCATCTTGAATATTGCCTTCAGTTTTGGGCTCCCCAGTTGAAGAGGGAGAGGGATCTGCTGGGGAAGGTCTAGTAAAGGGTTCTGAGGATGATTAGGGAACTGGAGCACTGCCCAATGAGGAGAGGCTGAGAGACCTGGGGCTGCTTAGTCGGGAGAAGACAAGATTGAGATGGGAACTAATAGATGTTCATAAATATCTGAGGGCTGGGGGTCAGGAGTTGGGGGGCAGGCTCTGCTCACTTGCTCCCTGGAAAAGGACAAGGAGCAATGGATGGAAGCTACAGCACAGGAGGTTGCAGCTCAACACAAGGGGCAACTTCTTGACTGGAAGGGTCCCAGAGCACTGGCACAGGCTGCCCAGACAGGCTGTCTACAGCCTCATCCAGTCTCCAGGGATGTGGCCCTGACCACCTCCCTGGGCAACTCATTCCAGGCTCTCATCACTCTCATGCTGAAGAACTTCCTCCTCACATCCAATCTGAATCTCCCCACCTCCAGTTTTGCTCCATTCCCCTTAGCCCTGTCACTACCTCATGGCCTAAAAAGTTTCTCCCCAGCTTTTTTGTAGGCCCTCTTCAGGTACTGGAAGACCACAACAAGGTCACCTGAGAGCCTCCTCTTCTTCAGACTGAACAGCCCCAACTCTTTCAGTCTGTCCTCATAGCAGAGGTGCTGCAACCCTCTGAGCATCTTTGTGGCCCTGCTCTGGATATGCTCCAGCATTGCTCCATCCCCCCCTATCCTGTCACTACCTCATGGCCTAAAAAGTTTCTCCCCAGCTTTTTTGTAGGCCCCCTACAAAATATCAGCATGGAGCTTTTCCCCTTCCAGTTTAGCTTATGTGCAATGTTTTTTTGGTTTTTTTTTTTTCCCTTGCAAATTGTAGAATTCAAAGGTCAATAATGATCTCATGCATCACAAGCCACTTGCTCTGCCACCTAAAGCTTAAGGGCACGTGTTTTAATGTGACTTGTCAGCCCCTTCTTAATAGATTTAGTATGTACTTTGTAATATATTAGTAGTTTCTTTTTTTTTTTTTTTTTCAGATGTAGGTTTTCACCCAAATAACAGTGGAGAAATTAATTGCCAGCTCAGTGGTGTCAGGATGGAAGCAGATTGGTGGGCATGAGTTAGATGGCTCCAGAAATCTCGGCGAGATCCTGGATGGGGCATGATAAATGGGAGCTGCTTTGTGCTCTCCCCTTCGCTGCTCTCTAACAGGTCAATCCTCATCCTACACTGGTCCATGGGGTTGTTTTCCCAGGTGCAAGACTCTGAGCTTGCCATTGCTTCATTAAATTTCTCCCTGCCCAACTCTCCAGCCTAAGTCTTGCTAAATGGCAGCACAGCCTCTGGTATGTGTCAGATACTCCACTCAGTTTTGTGCCATCAGCAAACTTGCTGACAGTGCCCTTTGTGCCCTCATCCAGGTCATTGATGACTATTTGGGTAGTACTGCTCCCAGTACTGATCCCAGCCTGAGGGATTGCACTAGCTACAGAGCTCCAAAGAAGTGTGGCCAGCAGGGCAAGGGAGGTGATTCTCCCCCTTTGCTCTGCTCTCATCAGACCCCACCTGGAGTACTGTGTGCAGTTCTGGAGCCCCCAGCATAAGAAGGACATGGAACTGTTGGAGAGAGTCCAGAGCAGGGCCACGAAGATGATCAGAGGGCTGGAGCACCTCTGCTATGAGGACAGGCTGAAAGGGTTGGGGCTTTTCAGCCTGCAGAAGAGAAGGCTTTGAGGACACCTTGTAGCATCTGGAAGGTCTATACTCACAAGGTCTGGTTATGACAGGATGAGGAGGAATGGTTTTAAACTGGCACAAGGGAGATTTAAACTGGATGTTAGGAGGAAGTTCTTTACAGTGAGGGTGGTGAGACACTGGCACAGGTTGCCAGGGAGGTTGTGGCTGCTGCCTCCCTGGAGGTGTTCAAGGCCAGGTTGGGTGAGGCCTTGAGTGACCTGTTGTAGTAGGAGGTGTCCCTGCCTATGGCACAGGGGGTTTGGAGCTGGATGTTTGTTGAGGTCCCTTCCAACCTAAGCCATTCTATGATGTGGGGGGGTCTCTTAAAACCCCATATTTCTTCTAGTTTGGTTAAGAGAGTAAATCCCCCTGGTTACAAAATGATTGGCTTTTTTTCTCCTTAAGCTACCTAAACTCTAAGCAGAGCTTGGGTTTGTGGTTTGTTGGGGGGGTTTTATTCCTCTTTTTTTTTTTTTTTTAAGAGGCAAACTGATCGCTTTACAGGGAAGGAAATAAAGATGTTAGAGATGGTTCCATTCTGCTGAAATTAAAAGGCTCCTGGCTAAGTTTACAAAGAGGAACATTCCCTCATGAAAGAGATGCTTGTGCCAAAACCATTCCGCTGCTATTTGGCTTCAAACTGTCTTTTATCATTTATGCTCTGCTTGCCGCTGCTGCTGCTCTTCCTTGGTGCTGTCAGCTCGTCCTCTTTCATGAGCTGGCTAGAAGGCTCAGAGATCTTGTTAGGAACATAAAATCCTGGATAAATTGTCAGCAGTAAAATATTATTTGTTTATTTAACCATGGAAGTTCTATAATGTAACTCATCCAGCCGTAACACGCTCGAGTGGACTTTCGAGACCATTACCCTCCATCAGTTATATATAGGCTGGGCCTTTCTTGCTTTTTCTTGGGCTGCCTTTGAGAAGTTAGGGAATGGAAGAGAAGAAAACCTGTTCAAAATGGCTTTCTGGTTATGATGGGGAGTGGGGTTGCCTGCTCTTTGTTAGAAAAGACCCTGTTCACTTGTGACTTAAGAAGCAGATCTGAAGCTGTGCTGAAACACAGAAGATTTTGCTGTGTAGTGGATTCTGCTGGGACACATCTTTAGGGAGTACAAAATAATCTGGGTTCTGAATGGTTGTTACTTCACTGGGAGCAAACTCTTTCTTCCCCTACCTGTAGCTGAGATCACAGGATCTTTCCAGAGATGACTCCACAACCTCTCTGGGCAGCCTGCTCCAGAGTCCTCACACCAAAGAAGTTTGCAGGCTCACAGGATGTTAGAGGTTGGAAGGGAGACAAGGAGGTCATCAAGTCCAGAGCAGGACCATCCAGTCTAGCTCAGGTCACAAAGGAACACATCCAGATAAGACCTTGAAGGTCTTCAGAGAAGGAGGCTCCACAACCTTTCTGGGTAGTCTGTGCCAGTGCTCTGGGACCCACACAGTCAAGAAGTTGCTCCTTGTGTTGAGCTGGAACCTCCTGTGCTGCAGCTTCCATCCGTTGCTCCTTGTCCTATCCCAGGCAGCAAGTGAGCAGAGCCTCTCCCCCCCCCCTCTCCTGAACAGCCCTCAGATGTTTATAAACATTGATTAAATCCCCTCTCAGTCTTCTCTTCTCCAGACTAAGCAGCCCCAGGTCCCTCAGCCTCTCCTCATCAGGCAGTGCTCCAGTGCCCTCAGCATCCTTGTAGCTCTGTGAACTCATGGATCACAGAATCCCAGCACGGTGAGGATGGGAAGGGGACTCTGGGTATCACCTAGACCCAAGTCCAGCCCCTCTGCTAAAGCAGGGTCACCTAAAGCAGGTTACCCAGGATCACAATGTCCAAGCAACTTTGGAATCTCTCCAAAGAAGAATCCTCAACCTCTCTGGGCAGCCAGGCATACAGCAGCAGTGACAGAACAGCTGGTTGAGCTTCAGAACTCACCAGCAGAGTGCAGAACACAGAGAAAGGTGCTCTGAGGGGTGCCTGGTGGCGTCTCCTTGGCTGGGATGAGGTGACAGCAGAATCTGCATTTGGAGAACTGCTCTCCTTGGGAAGCCAGAGGTGCTCATGAGCACAGGAATGAAGCTATTCTAAGCAGCTCAGCTGGAGCTGCTCTATGTATTTATGAAGCCCAGCTCTGCACTAGGTTTCTGACTACAACTTAGAAGTGAGAAATGTCCTGTGCTGAGTGGACTCATTTTCCAAGTCCCTTCAGTGAGTGAGTCAGCCCTTGTTTGGTTTTTTTTTTCTTTTTTAAAAGAACTATTACTAATATCTCATCTGTTTCTTTTGCTTCTGGGTAAACCAGGACCTCTTAAATCCCCAGGTCCCTGCAGGAAAATTGGAGAAACTGGCTTATCCTGAGTTCCATAAGTCATTTGTTCTCCCCAGATTAGGTCTATTCAGCAACTTGTAGCCCTTTAACTATCAATTCTTTAAGAGCAGATGTACCCAAACTATCCTCTTGTGTCCTTAGCATGCGAACCATAAGGCACAATACAATAAAAGATAGTCATAAGCCAGTACAGAGAGCCATAAGATGTAAGAGTGCAGGTAGTTCATAAAAGCACGATGGAATTCATAAATCACATTTAGACAAGTTCCCCCAATTCGTCACACAGCCAAACCCTGCTAAATGAGATTTATTTTTTTTTCCTCTTCTGTTGGCTTGGGGGACTGAAGTTCATTGCTTCAAAGAAGGTTGCATGGCTCCTCTGTCACCACCGACCTGGCTACATATTAATAATGAATACTGCATGAAGTCCTTGATGGCTGTGGAGTTAGTGTTGCTTTCCTTAGAAATAAACATTGATTTCATCCCTGCTGGGTGTTTGGTTGGCAGCCAGGGCACAAGCTGAATGTGGAAGGGCTGTGCTTTTTGTGTGTGTCTGTATGTTGGAAGCACTTCAAGATTACTCCTGATGTAAGCTGAGAGAAGTAGGAATATAGAAGATCTGTGCTTAAGAAATGAATTTGCCCAGAAGTATTTACATCTCTTTCTAGAGTGGTAGCCAAGCATTTTGGTGGTCAGGAAAGAAAGTTGGTCCAAAGTATCAGTAATTTCTCCCTAGCGTAGGCATGAAAGTCAAAGGTGCCACATCCAGTTGGTGACCAGTCACAAGTGGTGTGCCCCAGGGATCAGCGTTGGACACAGCCCTGTTCAGTGTCTTTATCGATGATATGGATGAGGGGACTGAGTCTAGCATCAGTAAGTTTAAAGATGATAGCAAGTTAGGAGCAGGTGTGGATCTGCTGGAGTGTAGGAGGGCCCTGCAGAGGGACCTGGCCAGGCTGGATGGGTGGGCAGAAGCCATTGGACTGAGATTGAACAAGGCTAAGTGCAGGGTTCTACACTTTGGCCACAACAACCCCAGGCAGTGTTGCAGTCTGGGGACAGAGTGGCTGGAGAGCAGCCAGGCAGAGAGGGACTTGGGGGTTTTGGGAGAGCATTGCTGAACGTGAGCCAGCAGTGTGCCCAGGTGGGCAGGAGAACCAATGGCATCCTGGGCTGGAGCAGGAGCAGGGAGATTATTCTGCCTCTGTGCTCAGCACTGCTCAGGCCACACCTTGAGTGTTGTGTCCAGTTCTTGGCCCCTCAACTCAAGAGATCTCTCTGGAATGTGTCCAGAGAAGGGCAGCAAGGCTGGGGAGGGGTCTGGAGAACAGCCCTGTGAGGAGAGGCTGAGGGAGCTGAGGGTGTACGGTCTGGAGAAGAGGAGGCTCAGGGCAGACCTCATTGCTCTGTACAGCTACCTGAAGGGAGGTTGTGGCCAGATGGGATTGGGCTCTTCTCCCAGACAATCAGCAACAGAACTTTGGGTCCTTTCAAACCCCTGACATCCTGTGAGCCTGTGACCTCAGCAGAGACTGGACCATGTGGCTACAAGAGATGTGCTTTACTCCAAACTTCCTTCTCTTTCAGCAGCACTTATCTTCCTTATTCACTACTGCTCCCATCTGTAGCGAGCCCTGATTCAGTGGGTTTTATTGGCATGTGGCTATGGAACTGCTTCGTGTTCTTCCTTGCAAAGGGAGCAAAGAGGTGCAAGGGCTCCTGGCAATCTCTGCCTCTGAAGGCTTTGCAGAGCTCACCCAGGTTTGTGTGGCATCATGTGCTCTAAATCTTTCCCAAGTAGGAAATTAAATTCATCAGTCATCCTAAAGAAGCCTGCAGAAAAAGAGGAGATTGCCACAAACATTAGGAAAGGAAAAAAATACTCTGCACCGAAAGGGCTGTCGAGCCCTGGAAATAGGCTACTGAGGGCAGTGGTGGAGTCACTGTTCCTGGAGGGGTTTAAAAGATGTGTAGATGTGGTGCTGAAGGACATGGTTTAGTTGCAGGCTTGGTAGTATTGGGTTAGTGGTTGAACTGAATGATTTTAAAGATCTTTTCCAGCCTAAACCATTCCATGATTAGGTTTGGGGGAATGTCACACAAATAAAGAGTGGCCTCAAGGGATCCTTCCATCACGAGGTATGAGGTGTGTAGAGTCATGCTGTGTTCTCTGCAACTACTGCTGCAGAGGAAAGAGCAGAATTTTGAAAGCAAACATAACAGCATGGCCAAGAGTCTCCTGTGTAATTTAGAAGCTGTGTGAGTCTGATGTACATTGTTAGTGTTTTACTCACTGCTCCCTGCATCCTGAGCCAAACCTGCAAGCTAAAAGCCAAGCCTTCAGCTGGTGTAGATGGACAAGGAGGTGAAGCTTAGTCCTCCAGAGATGGCTACTGAAACTGTGAACTAGGTAGACCTTTCTTGCTGTCATTCCTGGATTCAGCCACTTGCTGTGAGTCCAGTCACAGCAAACCTGCTGCTCATGCTGCTGGTTAAATCTGCATTTGCCTTGCATGGGTAGAAACGTGCACAGGAGTTCATCTAAGGGGAAACTATTGAACAGGTTCCTGCCGCCTTGCATCTCTATGCTTTTGTTTTCTGCATTCTTGCTGTCTCTGGGCTCTCTTTCTTGTCCCCATTCCAGTGGGTAAAGGGCAGTGAATAGGGTAATCTACCCTGTGCTCTAATCTCCCTTCTATAATAACATGGCTGGTAATGATGGAGTGCTTTGCTCAAGGAAACTCAGGCAAGGGAGGCTAAATGAAAATCCCAGCTTTAAGTTACGATTCCTTAAAGAGCAACGGGTGCAGAACGTGCAGCTGAGCTGAGGAATGTGATATAGGTATAACGTGGCTCTTTCTATTTTTTAAATTTATTTATTTATTTAAAATCATGAAACTAAATTAACTACCAAGTGCCATCATTTTAAGGCCATAAACCAGTGTAACCTACAAAACATTTTCTGGGACTCTAACTCTTCTCTCTTTTTTTTTTTTTTTTTGATATCTTGGTGAATGGAACAAACATAAAACCGAAATCAGATGCTTTAGGATTTATGAAGTTGATAGGATATTTTATTCCTCCCCCCTCAGTGAGTGCTTTAACAGCCTATTAACATCTTCCCCACAGCAAATATATAACAAAATTGATATTGCAGGATCGAGTTGGGATGGTTCCCATGAGTGTACTTAAATATACCGTAAACATCTAGCGCTATTCATCTGTGTTATGGACTCTGCATATAAAGTACATCTCTATAAATTCCGCTAAAGCAAACCCTTCTGAGTTCCTCTTCCAGCATAAAAATTAAAAGGCCTGGCTCTGCGAAGGGTTGAGTGCTCCTCCTAAATTCCCAGCTCCCTTGTAAAAAAAAAGTAAAATAAAAAAGCTGGTTCTTGCTCGGCGCGTTCGGGGCTGCTCACAAAAGACTAATTTCCTTCCTTGCGAGCCAAAATCAGTTGTCGCTGCAGTAAAAGTCTTTTCCAGATGATTTGTGTCTTGTTAATTTCTTAAGTGTCAGACATGAGCGCGTCTAATTCATTGCCAAAGTGTAAAGGCTATTAAATGCTACTAATTAAAGGGAACTTTAGGACTGCTCTGCCCAACAGTTGCTCTGCCATTTATCTACATCCTGCATGCTCTGTTACATAGCATTAGCGCAGGCTCAACATGGTAGATAAGGTTTTAATTGTGCCCATTTTGTTTCTTGTCTCATCCCTCACAAAGGAAAAAGTAAACTTTAATTAGATAGCCCTGAACTTAGGAAATAGTGTTCTGTCATAGTTCTCATTTGAATTTTTAGAGTGTTAAGCTTGGGGATAGGGACAACCTGTCAAAAACAACACAGAGATCTTCTTTTTGTTTTCTGTAGCAAGAGATGATTCAGCATCCATCTCAGCTGCTCTCCTCTACCTTCTCTGTTTATCCTGTTAGGTTTTCCTGATCTAGAGAGAACACAGTCTGAGAACAGAAAGTTGTTTGGAACAGAAATAGCTGTGTTGCATCCAAAGTGGCATATCTGAGTGTTTCTAGAAAAGGATTTACAGAAAGGGTTTAGCCTTGACCTGGCTAACTTTGTAATTTCAAAAGAGTAGATTGATTTCTGTACAACTAAGAAAGGGCTTCTTTTGGACAGTTCTGGGCCTCTCAATTCAAGAGAGATGTTGAGGTGCTGGAATGTGTCCAGAGAAGGGCACCAAGGCTGATGAGGGGCTTGGAGCACAACCCTTTAAGGAGAGGCTGAGGGAGCTGGAGGTGCTCAGTCTGGAGAAAAGGAGGCTCAGGGCAGACCTCATTGCTGTCTACAACTACCTAAAGGGAGGTTGTAACCAGGTGGGGTTGGGCTCTTCTGACAGGCACCCAGTGACATAATGAGGGAACAGTCTTAAGTTGTGCTGGGGGAGCTATAGGATGGATATTAGGAGGAAGTTCTTGCCAGAGAGAGTGATTGGCATTGGAATGGGCTGCCCAGGGATGTGGTGGAGTCACTGTCCCTGGAGGTGTTCAAGGAAAGTCTGGATGGAGCACTTAGTGCCATGGCCTAGTTGATTGTCTAGGGCTGGGTGCTAGGTTGGACTGGATGAGCTTGGAGATCTCTTCCATCCTAGCTGCTTCTATGATTCTAAATCATGTAGAAATATGGGGAACAACAACAACCCAGCTAGGGCTGGGTGATAGGTTGGGTTGGATGATCTTGGAGGTATCTTCCAACCTGGCTGGTTGTATGATTCTATATTTATATGTATTATGATGCGTCAGTTCCATTTTACAGATAGAAATAAACTGCATGGTTGAAGACTTATCAATATGGGACATTGCTGAGGTAAAGCAATGAGTCCCCAGGCCCTTCTCTGAATGGAATCCTCTCCCTGAATCCAAACTGAATCTATTAATTTCTTCAACTGTTTTCCTGTAATAGATTAGTCTGAACAAGGCCTCCCATTGAATTACCTGCAGTTGCTCTCTGACGCAGCGAGCATAAGCGGAGGAACTTTGAGACACGATTAACTTGATTTGACAGAGCAAATTAGTGGTCCCGTCAACACCAAGGTCTATAACAGTACCCAACGAGGTGAATTTTTGTTTCTCCGTGTGGAGTAAATATAAACCCTTCTTGCAGTTTCAAGCAGCAGAGGGAAAGCCACCCCTCCTTAAATAGAAATTGATTTATTCACTTAGGACAGAGATTGGAGACTAAAAGCTTCGCATCGGAGAACAAATTGAGATTTATTCTGGGGTTTGAAGTGAAAACACCTGGTATTTGAAATGTGGTGACTTGAGGGAAGTGGTTGTAATGAATACGTACAAAAGTAAGAGTTTAGGTATATTGACAGCAAAAATTGCATCTAGTGGGGAAAGGCAGGAGCACCACTGCTCCAGGCAGTGTCTTTCATCAGGATCCTTTTGCCTGCTTAAAGTGGGGAGTTTTCTCTTTAGGTTCAGCCAGCTATGAAAAGGTCAAGCAAAAGCAGAGAAACAAAAGCTGCGGCTGCTTTGTCATCTCATCCTTTTGGATTTTAAAGGAATGTCAGCCGAGTGATAGAGCAGCTTGGCTGCCTCAGTGACAGGGAGATGGGAGAGGCAGCTCTTTTACATCCTTACGAGTCTCCTTAAATCGAGACACCCAGAGTGATCAATGAGGAACCAGCACTGGCAAGTCAAGGGTGCGGCTGCCTTCCCGGCGTCTGTATTGATTGTGGGCTATTGAAGAGGCTGAAATTATAAATTATGTAGCTTTTATAATTTCCAAAAGCCCCACCCGCAATCTGTGTGTAGATTAGTTTAAGTTTGGGTTCTTCACAATGATGCCTTTTCTTGTAATTCAGGAAAAATCAGAAAAATGGAAAGGTTTGGGCATGAAACTTGCCCTACTTACAGATGGGAGACTGTCTCAAAGTCCGTGCGAGGTTCGTGTCTCCAGGTCCGTGTTCAGGTCCCAGTGCAAGG
>VWZI01013899.1:125787-137526 GCA_013396835.1 Psilopogon haemacephalus | reverse complement strand
TCTTTTCTTTTTCTTTTTTTTATGAATTTAGTTCATGCCAAAAAAAAAAAAAATCTTTCAGCGAGGTCTGGATTAAGTGGTGATACTTCAGAAAATTATTGCTTTGAAGGGCTTTTGCGAGACTACTCCACATGGAAAAGTTAGAACCAGCCAGACTTAGCAAAGCACTCTAAATATTTCTCAAGGTCTCGAAGACTTAAGTTTTTCTACCTGCAGGTGAGGCTTCAGCTGCACCTGCCCTCTTATTCCATGTGCAAGTTTTCACGCTGTGCCAGAGAGTTAGGCTGCTTTTTCAGGGTCTAAATATATTGTGGTGGTGAAGTATTCACTGTGGTGTAAAACGCCCCATAATTAAGGCGGTGGAAAAACAGAGATCACAGGTCTGACTGTTCTTAGTGCTTGAGGAAATGGCATTTCATGTGGCAGACATTACACGTGATGGACTGAATCTCCTCTGCTCAGAATGGTCGGATGTTTTGTTTTGGTTGTGATTACATTCACGTGGGATGCTTGCAATTCAGGCTCCTTTGACCTCATCTTGGGAAGCAGTGGAATCTGAACTTTGGCAGGAAAGGTGGGCAACCCCAAGTCAGGTCACCTGTGGTGATTTGGCAGTTACCTGTCCACCTGCCCTTTGAAATAACCCAGGCTAGGACTCAGTCAGCTGCAAGTTGATAAATGAAGCTTTACATTTACAGCTCTGCACAATATACAAGCAGATATTTACAATGTATAACAGATATTTACAGATGTATACAGTGAAAAAGGTAGTGCAGAAACACCACACCCCTCCCAGAGATCAAAATCCCTAAGAGGGGTTTCTAACCACCCCTACCACCTTTCCCCCCCTTCCCCAATCTTATCTCAGCATCTGTTGGTGCAGCAGATAGGTGAAGGTAGATTGGCCAGGGGGATTAGCAGTAGGAAAAGAAGCTAGTAGAATTATTAAGAATCAGCTACAAAAGGCAGGGAAAAGGAGCCATGCAAGGAGCAGCCACAGCCCAGAGAGGCCTGAAGCACTCTGACTTATCTATATTTGGGTTACAACTCTTAAAACATTTTTTTGTTTTCTTTCTCAGTAAAGCTGTGAGTGAAGTGACATCCTGTGTTTTCATCTCTCAGCCTATAGTCTAATTTCTAATTAAAATCCTCCCATTAGTTCAAACCAGCACATCACTACAATGCAAGAGAGATGTGGAGGTGCTGGAGCAGGTTCAGAGGAGGGCAAGGAAGATGGGGAAGGGCCTCAAGAATAAATCTGATGAGCAATGACTCAGGGAACTGAGGATGGTTAGTGTGAGGAAGACGAGGCTGAGAGGAGACCTTATTGCTGTTTAGAGCTACCTGAAGGGACATTGTGAAGAGGCTGCTGCTGGACTCTTCTCACAGGTATTCTTCTACCTGCCTATGCCGGGGGTTTGGAATTGGATGATCTTTGAGGTCACTTCCATCCAAAACCATTCTATGATAACTGGAGACAGAATAAGGAGGAATGGCCTCAAGCTAAGGCTGGGGAGGTTTAGATTGGGCATTAGGAAATAGTTTTTCATGGAGAGAGTGGTAAGGGACTGGAATGAACTGCCCAAGGAGGTGGTGCAATTCCCCACCCTGTATGTGTTTAAAGGTGGTTTGGATATGGTGCTTAGGGATATGGTTTCAGGTGAATTTTGTAGAGTAGGCTTGTAGGTTGGGCTCGGTGATCCTGAGGGGCTTTGCCAACCTGGATATTTCTGTGATTCTGTGATTTTTCTGAGCCTTTGGTTAATTTAACAGCTGCAGAGGCTCTAGAGAGACCTGGCGAAGTTGACGTCTACCACTCTTGCTCTATGGCAGACATGGAGTAAGCTCCCAAAGCGCTCGAGTTTGCCCTTCGCTGCTTCCTGTGGATCATTTCTCAAAAGCCTGAGAGATTTCTCATTTTATAAGGACCACTTGGGCCAAAGTGGCATTAATATCACACTTGAGCAGCTTGCCTTGGTCGTTTCGCATTTCCCTTAAACAATAACATTTTATTTTGTTTTATTTTATTTGGTAATTTCAGATTATAAATTGGTACCCGAAAATACCTTGTTCTGAGACAAACTAATCTCTTTGCAACATGTATATTGTAATCAGTCTACCAGAGAAGGACAAGATGAATTGTAGCAGCTGGCTTTGAGAGTGGGTCCTCATTTCACCCCCGGTTCCTGGCTGGGTGAGATTGCGGAACAAGGTTGTGTAACTGCTTCAAGGTCACCAAATGAGTTACTCATACAAGGTAATGAAGGATTAGCTCCTGCCACCCCACGACATTTATTTACAGAAACTGATGCCGAACCAGGCCTTGGCGATTTGAGGCTGGAGGGGGAGGTAGAGGGGGGATTTAAGCTTCAGGAAGGCAAACGTCCAGAGGGATTATTCCTTCATAACCATCACTGCTGCTATCCCTAATCTCTGGCTTGCTTTCTCAAAGCCAGGCCTAGGGCAGACCTCTCCCTTGTTTTTGGCTCTCTGAAGTTGCCCTAAGGAGAGGGACTTGGGGCTGTTAAGTCTGGAGAGGGGGAGGCTCCCAGGTGTTGTTGCTTTTAGTGTCTGAAGGGGGCTACAGGAAAGCTGGAGAGGGACTTTTTAGGCTGTCAGGTAGTGATAGGACTGGGGGGAATGGAACAAAGTTAGACATGGGTAGATTCAGACTGGATGTTAGTAAGAAGTTGTTCAGCATGAGGGTGGTGAGAGTCTGGCAGGGGTTGCCCAGGGAGGTGATGGAAGCCTCATCCCTGGAGGTGTTTAGGGCCAGGCTGAATGAGGCTGTGGCCAGCCTGGTGTAGTCTGAGGTGCTCCTGCCCATGGCAGGGGGTTGGAACTGGCTGATCCTTGTGGTCTCTTCCAATCCTGACTGGTTCTCTGATTCTGTGATTCAAGTTAAGGCACCAGCTTGTCCTTTTTCCAAAGACTTTGACATCTCTAGGTTCTGCTGTTGGGGCCAGCAAAACATCTGAGAGGGAGCATTTGCTCCCTGAGCATTTTCAAACCGAGCAGTAAAGCTTCCACATCATAGAATAGTTTAGGTTGGAAGAGACCTCAAAGATCAGTCAGTTCCAACCCCCTGCATTAGGCAGGGACACCTCCCACTAAAACAGGTTGCCCAAGGCCATAGCTGTATCCCCAGCCTAGTGGAGGAATGACACAAGTGGTGAAAATAGGCATAATTTCATTTATATTTGGACAAGGAGAGATCTAACTGAATTCAATTTTATTGGGGTGAAAAAAAAGATTTCTATAAAGTTGGAGGGGTTTAATTTATTTAATTATTTTACCTTAGAATACACCAGCTTTGGTGGCAACCCACAACTAGGCTCTCCCCATTTAGAACACTCCCAGGTGCTTCCAGTTTTCAGAACCCTGCGATACATCAATTCTTAATTTCTCCAAAGTGCCATAAACCCCAATACAGCTACGCTTTCATTTGCAGTGTCTCATTTCTGATCCTTCCTGCTGCTAAAACACCTTTTACAGTGGTGTCTGAGCACCACATAGTCCCTTTCATATAGCAGATTAATATATTAATCTTTACATGAGCCTGTGATTTAGAAGAGAAGGCACCAGGGAGACCTCAGAGCAGCCTTCCAGGATTTGAAGGAGCCTCCAAGAGAGATGGAAACGGAGTTTTAACAAAGGTGTGGAGTGATAGGAGGAGGAGTAATGGCTCCAAAATAGAAGAAGAGGAATTTAAATCAGATATCAGCAAGAAATTCTTCCTCGTGAGGGTGGTGAGGAAATGGAACAGGTTGCTCAGAGAAGCTGCAGAGTCTCCAAGCCTGGAAGTGTTCAAAGCCAGCTTGGATGAGCCCTTGAGCAACTTGCTGTACTAGGAGGTGTCCCTAACTAAATGGTCTTTAAGTTCTCCTTCCAATGCAAAGCATTCTGTGCTTCTACAATTGCTTTGCAGATAGATCCATGAGAGCACAGAAGCCTATCAGAGAAATTTTCATAACAATCACACCCCTAAATCTGAAGCTCTGTCAAATGATAGCTTCAAAGGAGCTGAGGTGCACAACACCCATCTACAGCACTGTAACATGTTTATGTGCATATGCAGCTGCCTGGGTAGCCTGAATTATTTAGGCTTTCTTACCCAAATGAATACACTGATGCTGAAATTAGTTAATGAGCTGCTTTTGGAAAGGAATCTGGACAGGTGGGCACAAGCCAACCCCATGAGGTTCAACAAAACCAAGGGTAAGGTTCTGCAGATGGGTTGAAGCAGTCTCAAGCACAAACACAGGTTGGGCAGTGACTGGCTGGAGAGCAGCCCCGAGGAGAGGGACTTGAGGGTGCTGGTGGACAAAAAGATTGGCATGAGCCAACAGTGTGCATTTGCAGCTCAGAAAGTTGGACTGTCAATTCAAGGAGTTATGTTTCTCTTACAAACATACTTGGTGTAGAAGCACATTCTCCATCCCTGGAGGTGTTCGTTCAAAGCCTGGATGGAGCATTTAGTGCCATTGGATAGGGCTGGGTGATAGGTTGGACTGGATGAGCTTGAAGGTCTCTTCCAACCCTGTTTATTCTGTTCTATTCTATTCTGCTCTATTCTGACTGTCAATTCAAGGAGTTATGTTTCTCTTACAAATGTACTTAGTGTAGAAGCACCTTCTCCATCCCTGGAGGTGTTCATTCAGAGCCTGGATGAAGCACTTAGTGCCATTGGATAGGGCTGTGTGATAGATTGGACTGGATGAGCTTGGAGATCTCTTCCAACCTGGCTTGCTCTGATCTGTTCTATTGCTAAAAGATATTCCAAAGGGTGGTGTTCTTTTTGGGTTTTTTGTTGGTTTTTTTTTTTTTTTTTAATTCCAGGTAAATTCAGAGTCAGGCCTTAAACTTCTCCAAAAAAAAACCCCCAAACCACTTTTCAATATACCTTCTTAGAAGAATCGTTGATTTCATGGCCAAAACCCCCAACAAATCAACCTACCTTCTGCTCTTGCCAAGATTCCATGGACTCTGTGAAATGATATCAGGATCAAATGGGTTTAATTCCTTCCAAGTGAATGATAATGCTTTCCATGAGGAATTATAAATCCTTATACAAGAAAATGTCTCTGATGTTCAGAATGGCTGCTTTGTGAGTCCAGGACAACATGTTAAATCTTTAATCACGTCCTGCTTTATTTTGCTATTAACTACCTTGTTCTGTTGCGAGGGCTTTCTGAGGTCATTTTGGAATCTCCTAATATTCTTCATCCTAATTTCACTTAATAAATCCTGGGAGCTATTCTTCACATAGATATTTATCATAATATAACCTGAACTGAGCCTTGGAATGTTGTTTCTGAGGGGAAAAAAAGGGGGAAAAAGTAAACATCTCATGCATAATTTAAAAGTTTTCAACCAGCGTAGGACTGAGCAGCCTGAAGAGTAGAAGTCACTATCTTCTTTGCTGACTCTTTTGAATGAAGTTAAGCTTAGCTGTAAATGTGATTTTATCTTTATAGATGCCAGTGTAACCAGTGAGAAAATGTTGTGTCCCAAGCTCCCCTAACCAAAGCTTTTTTTGCCTGTAGTCTCTATCAACTGCTTGAGTTGAGAGAAGAGCAACCAAACTGGTGAAGGGTCTGAGGAATAGGTTGTGTGAGGAGCAGCTGAGGGTACTGGGGTTGTTTAGTCTGGAGAAGAGGAGGCTTGGGGAGAGACCTTCTTACTCTCAACAACTCTCACAGAAGGAATCTCTAATGTGGTGGGGTTCAATCTATTCACTCTATTATCAAGTGATTGATAGAATGAAAATAAATTACCTTAAAATGTGCAGGGGGAGGCTTAGGTTGGGTGTTAGGAACAAGCTCTTTGCTGAAGAAGTGGTCAGGCATTGGAACAGGTTGCCCAGGGAGGTGCTGGAGTCACCATCCCAGGAGGTGTTCAATAAACAAGTGAACATGGCACCTGGGGACGTGGTTTAATAGCCAGGGTTGTCTTAGGTTGATGGTTGGGCTTGATGATCTTAGAGGTCTTTTCTGACAGAAACAATTCTATGGTTCTATGATTCTCATGGACGATTTGAGCAGCCAGCTAAAACTTGTACCGATTTTAAAGGGTGTTTTCGCTCCCCAAAAATAAAGCCTTTCCATGTAGCACTTGAGGAAAACTGAAATGCATCTACCTGAAAAGTCATAAAGATATTTTGCTCAGGTAGCTGAGATGGGCTTACTTCATTAACCTGCCATAATCCCTCCGTACCATTAATCACAACGTCCATCATTTTGTCAGGCATCAGGTTTTTTGTTTTTTTTTTCAGGAGATAACTGTCCATCATCTTCCTGATCTATCAGACAACTTACCCTTTTGAATGACAAAGATTGTTTTATATCCTTTATTTTTTTTCCCCCATAAGATTCCATTTCCGCAAAGAGACTTGGAGCAAAATCCACAACGAACTGAGTCCTTAGAACAACTCCTTCATAGTTTGCCAGCTGTCAAATGCTCCCTGGTGATGATATAAAAGTTTGTCCTTCCGATGTCTTTCCCACACTTCAGGCTGCTGCTTTTGATTTGATTTGGTTTTATTTGTTTGTGTTTTGGTTTGCTCTGGACTTGCTTTGGTTTTTCTTTTCTATTGGTTTGATTTTCATTGTGTTTTGGTTTGCTTCTTTATTTGTTTGGTTAGGTTTTATTTTTTTTTTTTTGTGTTATGGTTTGGTTTTGGTTGATTTGGTTTTGTTTGTGTTTTGGTTTGCTTTTCATTGATTTGGTTTGGTTTTGTTTGTGTTTTGTTTTCCTTTTGGTTGGTTTGGTTTGATTTGCATTTTGGTTTGCTTTTGGGGGGTTTGATTTGTGTTTTGGTTTGCCTTTGGTTGGTTTTGTTTGTGTTTTGGTTTACTTTTGGTTGGTTTGCATTTTGGTTTGCTTTTGGTTGGTTTGGTTTTTGCTTTAGTTTGGTTTTGGTTGGTTTTTGTGTTTTGGGTTGCTTTGGTTTGATTTGCATTTTGGTTTGCTTTTGGTTGGGTTGGTTTGATTTGTGTTTTGGTTTGCCTTTGGTTGGTTTGGTTTTATTTTTTTGTGTTTTGGTTTGCCTTCAGTTTTATTTGTTTGACTTTTGATTCACTTTTGGTTTGGGTTGGGGTTTTTGTCTGCTTTTGGTTTGGTTTTGTTTGTGTTTTGATTTGCTTTTGGTTTTATTTTTTGTGGTTTGATTTGCTTTTGATTTGTTTGGTTGGTTGTTGGTTTGGGGTTTGGTTTGTTCTGCTTTTATTTTTTTTTTTCCCCAGCTAAACCAGTGAGAAGAGTTTAACAAGTAAAACTAAAAAGTTTTCTCATCTCATATATAGCTAGGAAGATAGACGAGAAAAAATTCTCTGATGAAGAGAATTTTCTAATTTAATTTATCTCTTACATGGTTTTAAAAAAAAAAAAGTTTAAAAAAAAATAAAAAGGTACTGCAGCTCTTTAGACTGAAATGCTCCTGTAGAAAGTCCCTTCCTATGAGCACAAGGATAGCAGAGATCAGTAATCTGCAACATGCATATGCTGTGGTTCTTATCTCTGCGCTGGGGAGTTGGCCAAATAATCAGGTGGAACAAATAATTTCCTCAAATATCTTTTTTTGGGGGGTGGGAGCAGCTTTCCCTGAGTATCCACAAAGGAAGGAGATGAGCAGCACTCCTGGAGTGGGTCCAGAGTTCTTGGCTTGTTTTATTTATACTGGATATTAAAGGCGCTTTCCAGTGAAGAGCTCTCAGCTCCACTGAAGCCTCTGTAATTAATTGCTTCTACCTTAGCACACAAACGTGAAGCTAAAGGACCCAAAACAAAGGACATTTAGAGGTGTCCTGATTTCGTGCAAAGAAGGCAGGATTCTCAAACAGGCTGCTGCTGGCTCTCTGTACTCCTATTTGTGGGACAAAGAGTAGTGGCAAACTCCAGTTTTCAGGCTGGTAAATAGCAGAACACAGCAGCACAAACCTCTGAAAGGGAAACTGCTGTTAATGAAGGCAGCAAGCCTCTGTCAAGTGGAGCTTCCCAAATTTCAATACTCAAATTTCAGGCTCATACTCTGTTATGATATAGAACCATAGAACCATTTTGACTGGAAGAGACTTTTAAAATAATCAGATCCCAGCAGGGCAAGGGAAGTGATCCTTCCCCTCTACTCTGCACTGGTGAGACCCCACCTGGAGTACTGTGTCCAGTTTTGGAGCCCCTAGGACAAGAGGGATGTGGATGTGCTGGAAGGTGTCCAGAGAAGGGACACGAGGATGAGCAGAAGGCTGAAGCTGCTCTGCTATGAAGAGAGACTGAAGCAGTCGGGGCTGTTCAGTCTGGAGAGGAGAAGGCTCCCAGGTTACCTTATTGTGACCTTTCAGTATCTGAAGGGGACTACAAGAAAGCTGGAGAGGGACTTTTTAGGCTGTCAGGTATTGGCAGGCCTGGGGGGAATGGAACAAAGATAGAAATGGGGATATTCAGCCTGGATATTAGGAAGAAGTTGTTCAGCATGAGGGTGGTGAGAGCCTAGAATGGGTTGCCCAGGGAGGTGGTTGGAAGACTCATCCCTGGAGGTGTTTGCAGCCAGGCTGGCAGAGGCTGTGGGCAGCCTGATCTAGGGTAGGGTGTCCCCAGACATGGCAGGGGGGTTGGAACTAGATGATCCTTGTGGTCCCTTCCAACGCTGACTGATTCTATGAGTACTAATGATTAGCCAAACAGTACCAGGTCATGACTAAACCACATCCCTCAGCATCACCTCTACATGACATTTCAATTCCTCTAGAGATGGGGACTCCAGCATGCCCTGAGCAGCATCTTCTAGGGCTTGACAACCTTTTTGGTTTCCAGGCAGAATTTGAGGCCATTTCCTCTCATTACTTGAGTGAAGAGATTGACCAATATCATCATTATACGTTGTGGTTTTGTCTGAGTTGTGGAAGAATCATAGAATAGTTTATGTTGGAAGAGACCTCAAAGCTCATCTAGTTCCAACCCCCCTGTGCCATAGGCAGGGACACCTCCCACTAGAACAGGTCGCTCAAGGCCTCATCCAACCTGCCCTTGAACACCTCCAGGGAGGCAGCAGCCACAACCTCCCTGGGCAACCTGTGCCAGTGTCTCGCTAACCTCACTGTAAAGAATTTCCTCCTAACATCCCATTTAAATCTCCCCTCTACCAGTTTGAACCCATTTCCCCTTGTCCTGTCATTACTGAGTTGTAATAATGATCTCAAGCTAGCAAATGTAGTTTGTAAACCCTCCTGGGCCCCCCAGTTCAAGAAGGACAGGGAGGTGCTTGAGAGAGTCCAGTGCAAAGCCACAAAAATGATTAAGGGTGTTGAGCATCTGCCTTATGAGGAGAGCCTGAGGGAACTGGGGTTGTGCTGCTTGGAGAGGACGAGACTAAGGAGTGACCTCATTCATGTTTATAAAGATATAAGGGGTGAGTGCCAGGAGGCTGGAGCCAGGTTCTGCTGGGTGATGCCCGGTGACAGGGCAAGGGGCAGTGGGTGGAAGCTGAGGTATAGGAGGTTCCATGTGAACTTGAGGAGGATTTTTTTTTCACTGTGAGAGTGACAGAACATCGCCCAGGGAGGTTGTGGAGTCTCCCTCTCTGGAGATACTCAAGAAGCATCTGGATGCATTGCAGTGTGATCTGCTCTAGGAGATCCTGCTCTGGCAGGGGGGCTGCACCAGAAGAAGCTTCAAGGTCCCTTCCAGCCCCTGACATTCTATGACTCTGTGATTCTGCTGAAGCTTATAAAGTGCTGTAGGGTAACAGGCTGATCAGCATCATATAAATGTTAGTCATTAAGAAAAATAATCATAACCACATTTGTTGGTCTAATAACCATTAGCCTGCTCCTTGGCTTCCTGAACACTCTGCTGCCTACCTTCAATGAGCTAGAGCTGGTGCACTGACTGAAGCCTCGCATAAGCAGCACAACTGATCAATAACAGGAGCAGAAGCAATCACTTCCATTGACCTGAGCAGGTAATTTGTGCTCATCTGGCGGCGCAGCTGCGTCCGAAGGCGGCGAGCAGCACGCAGATAAAAGTGGCAGCACATCAGTTGTTGCTGGTGGCCAGGGCCAATTACTGGAATTAAAATAACCTTCTTCAGGCTGCAGCCAGATTAGCTGTTGACCCTGGTGGCCCTAATGCTGTTACTATTATACTTATTATCATCAGTCCCTTTCCTCACCTTCGCTGGTGATTCTCTGTAATTGAAAGCATCTACTTCTACAGGGATTATTTCTGCTGCAGTCTCTGCATGTGACAAGTGCCAAGATCTTTCTGTTAACCAAGCTGGGGGATGCTGGTGCAGAAAACAGCAGGGATTCAGCTCAAGGTGTAGTTCATAAAGGAGGAAGGTCACTTTAAGAACATACTCATTGGAAAGCTATGCTGAGTATAGGAAATATGAAACCCAAATAGTCTAAATTCTGTGAATCTTGGCTGATCCAGCAGCAGGCTGTGAGGCCATCCAGCCAGACCTGGACAGACAGAGCTGGGCACAGAGAAACCAAATGAGGTTCAACAAGGACAAGTGCAGAGTCCTGCAGTCTCTTGGTGGTTGCAGGAAGAGGGCAGGCTCAGTGACACAGCTACCATTTCAGCCTTCTCCAGGATTGTTGGTGAGTATAATGTAGAAAACCATATAGACCATATCACAAAATTATAGAATCATTCTGATTGGAAGAGATCTTTAAGATCATTGAGTCCAACCTTTAGGGCCAAAAGATGCTCAGAGGGCTGGAGCAGCTCTTCTATAAGGACAGATCTGGTGGTAGGTGTCAAGGATCACATTCTGTGCTTCACAACCTCCCTGGAGGTGTTCAAGGTCAGGTTGGATATGGTCTTCTGTAACCTGTTCTAGTGGGAGGTGTCCCTTCCTATGGCAGGGGGTTGGAACTGGATGATCTTCGAGGTCCCTTCCCACCTAAACCATTCTATGATTCAATGCACTTCTAAGGGTGACGAGCAAATGTGACTGCTGTGAACGTTCTGAAATCCTCTGTGCACCTTTCTTTTCCTTCACAGAATTGCAGCTTGCCTTGTTTAAGTGGCCGTGTGTGGTCTGCAACTAGAAGGTCAGGAGGCAATTGCCAGTCCTGAGGGTGGATTTTGTGTTTTCTTTTGTGAAAAGATGTGGAGAAAAGAAAGTCTGGAAGCAAACAGAGGATCAAGAGGATGCTTAATTCTTCATGCAACATTTTGCATCAGCTCATCTTGTGGACTTCCAGAAGGGAGGTAAGCACAACCTTTGACAGAGGTGGAAGATGCAGAGTGGCTCTTTCCCTTAAAGATTCCTTCTCATGTCCAAGGCATTGAAATGATTGGCTGGGGGTGCGGGGGAGGCACCATCATAGTTAGACTAAACATGAGTTTTCTCTCAAGAGGGAGTTGTGCCAGCTGGGACCAGAGCATATGTAGTGGAAATAAGAAAGCATGAGCCATGCCTTGGCAGTGCCTTGTGAAATGAGCCACCCCTGGGAAATTGGAGAGTACAAGCACTGAATATGCTGGGAACACAAGCAGGGGCTGAAAACGTTTCCCCAAAGGGGAGATCCTGTTGAATCAGCATGGCAGAATATTGCAAGGGGAAATAAATTCACTATGCAAACCACCCAGGTTTAGGGAACTACCAGCTACTGTGTCATTAGCTGTGAATGAAATGTCTCATTTGCTCGTGGGGGATTGGAAAGTGGAATGTCACTGACGTAAGGAAATGTGAAATGTGGGATTTGTCTTTTTAATATTTCCCCCCCCCCA
>VWZI01013899.1:88632-125272 GCA_013396835.1 Psilopogon haemacephalus | reverse complement strand
CTATTTCTATTTCTATTTCTATTTCTATTTCTAATTCTATTTCTATTTCTAATTCTATTTCTAATTCTATTTCTATTTCTTCTTAATCTCTTCTTATTCTATTCATATTCTATTTGTATTCATATTCTATTCTATGCTATTCTATTCTATACAGAAGTTGCAATTAATTTGTATGGAGTGGTTTGGGCAAGAAGGTCTCCTACGCTTCTACAGTAGGAAACTGCAAGAGTTAGCCTGGAGAAGAGGAGGCTCAGGAGTGACCTCATTGCTGTCGACAACTGCCTGAAAGGAGGTTGTAGCCAGGTGGAGTTGGGCTCTTCTCCCAGGCAACCAGCAAAAGAATGAGGGGACACAGTCTCAAGTTGTGCTGGAGGAGGTATAGGCTGGATATGAGGAGGAAGTTTTTCCCAGAGAGAGTGATTGGCATTGGAATGGGCTGTCCAAGGAGGTGGTGAAGTTGCATCCCTGGAGGTGTTGAAGAAAAGCCTGTATGGGGCACTTAGTGCCATGGTCTAGGTGATTGACTTGGGCTGGGTGATAGATTGGACTGGATGAGCTTGGAGGTCTCTTTCATCCTGACTGATTCTATGTTTCTATGATAGAAAATTTATACCGAAGGATTATTTCTTTAGACAGGTTCTCTGAGTGGAAGAAACTGAGCATTTGGGGCCATATTAATGTCTATCCACTTTCTTAGTCAGACAGGGGCTGGCACTGCAGACTAAGATGTTATGTGTACGTGGGCTGCTTGACAGAGCAGTTATGGAAGGGAAATAAGGGAGATGAACTATTCAGAACAAGTAGATGAGATTAAGAATACAAGGTCAAATTTCATGAAATAACTCAAGTCAGGCATAATAAAAATGAAAGGAAAGACACAGAGCATAAAAGTGATTTGAAGGGACAGGATGTTTAAGAGCGAGGACTGGATGTGTGCTAAGCAGAAACCCAATAAACCCAATTACTCTGGTTATTACTTCCTTCACTACTGCTACAAAGCTAGTTCAGTTACTCATTAGTCATTCCTTGCAGAATTATAATCTATCATAGCCTCATCTTTTCCTTGCTCCCTCGGGAGCACAGCAAGGAAAACAAATCTATAAGCTATCTCCTCCCCGTGTCCCCCACAGACCATTAGAAAAGCTTCCTCATCCTTCAGAAGAACAATCAATATTAAACATCTTTTACTTTGCCAGTGATTGATTCTTCCTCATTCCCCATTACTCAGGGAAAAGAAAAAAGAAAAAAAAAAAAAAAGAGAGACATTTGGGCTTATTTATTTTTTAAAAATTTATTTTAGAGGTACAGACACCTGAAAAATTCATGAAAACTTCAGAGTTGTTCTTTACACACCTTTAACAGTAACCTTGAGGAATGCCCCTTCTCTTTGGATTCATCCTCTGAAGCCCATGAACACTCAACAGTAGAATCATAGAATGGTTTAGGTTGGAAGAGACCTCAAAGATCATCCTGTTCCAACCCCCCTGTGCCATAGGCAGAGACACTTCCCACTAGATCAGGATGCTCAAGACCTCATCCAGCCTGGCCTGGAACACTTCCAGGGAGGGAGCAGCCACAACCTTCCCAGGCAACCTGTTCCAGTGTCTCGCCACCCTCACTGTGAAGAACTTTCTCCTAGAATGGTTTCTCATAGAATGGTTTAGGTTGGAAGGGACCTCAGAGATCATCCAGTTCCAACCCCTTGCCATAGGTACCTCCCACTAGAAAAGGTTGCCAACCCCCAGATGTGGCACGGGAAGAGGAGATGATCACAATATCAAAACTCTCTGTACCAGCAAGGAAAAAAAAAAAAATGCTCATGAAATTCTAAGTTGCAACTCATATCTTGTTATTCAAAAGAAAATAAAGACCTCTGAGAGAGAGTCTACTTTTCTGACTTGTGAGGAAATTCTCTTTTCCATCTTAAAGTGGCAATAGCAAAGATAATGAAGTGGGATAAGCAGCCTGCTTTTATTGAACAGCTTTTGGAACTGTTTTGCTGCTAGGTCCTTGGCAACATGTTTCTATCCATACAGTTATTCCTTCTGACTGTAATAAAGTTAAATCAGAAAGTCTAGACTATTGTGTTAGGGATGTTCAATTAGTTCCACAGTGTGTCCCTGTGAGTTAATGTGATTTGAGGAAAGCAATACTTGGGTGCTCATGGTAAGATTTGTGTTCAGTTTTGTTAATTTAGACAGATCCTAGCAGATGTCTGATTGGACTAATTTAAAATTAAACGAGGAGGAGGGAAAAAAAAAAAAAAGAAAAAAAGTTTGCATTCATTTAAAATGATTGATCAAGAAATGGAAGTTCTGTAGCTGGTTGTTTGCTCAGTGTGGAGTGTTTCTGTCACAGTCTAGCTTGGCTTTCTCCTGTCCTCTCTTCTCACTGCTCAATGAAATATGCAGACACCAGGCAGTACATTTTCATTGCAAAGATTGTCTTTAAATAAGCAAACAGTCGAAGTCAAACAAACATCTGGTGAGCACAGCACTGCCAAATCATCACAGCTGCACAGAATTTGGTGGGTGTGGAAGGGACCTTTGGAGATCCCAGACCAGGCTGACCAGCACCACAATGTCTAAGAGAGTCAGGAATCTCTCCAGAGAAGGAGAATCCACAACCCATCCAGGGCTCCAGCATCCTCATAGCAAAGAATTTTCACAGTTCACAGGATGTTAGGGGTTGGAAGGGACCCAAAGAGATCATCGAGGCCAACCCCCCCTGCCAGAGCAGGACCATCCAATCTAGCTCAGGTCACACAGGAACACATCCAGACAGTTTCCTCCTCTGTGTTCAGATAGAACCTTCTGTGCTATAGTTTGTACCCATTTTCCCTTGTCTTGTCACTGGACACCACTAAGAATAGCCTGGCCCTATCCTCTAGCCTTGTCTCTTTAGAAAACTCTTGTGCCTTTCACTCAACAGCCTCAACCTCTTTTCTTTTTTTTTTTTTTTTAACATTTCCTTCCCCATTGTTACCTCTGGACTATTCTTCAAGCAGAATTAAAGGGTTGGCTCCACCATCTCAATATATTGCAGAAAATAGGAAAGCACTCCCTGTGATACCTAAGGCTAGGAACGTAATGGACGCAATTAAACCTCAGATAATAACTTGTTTTGTTTTGTTTTGTTTTTTTTTTTAATTGCCTTTAATGTCGAATGAGTTTTAAATTAAAATGTAGTTTCATCTAGTGGAATATCATGGAAGATATGCACGCATGCAGCCCAGACAGCCAACTGTGTCCTGGGCTGCATTAAGAGAAGCGTTGCCAGCAGGGCAAGAGAGGGGATTCTCCTCCTTTACTCTGCCCTCCTCAGACCCCACCTGGAGTACTGTGTGAAGTTCTGGAGCCCCCAACACTAAAAGGACATGGAACTGTTGGAGAGAGTCCAGAGGAGGGCTACAAAGATGATCAGAGGGCTGCAGCAGCTCTGCTATGAGGACAGGTTGAGAGAGTTGGAGCTTTTCAGCCTGGAGAAGAGAAGGCTTCAAGTAGACCTTGTAGTAGCCTTCCAATATCTAAAAGGGGCCTATAGGAGGGCTGGGGAGGGACTATTGACAAGATCTTGTAATGATAGGATGAGGAGGAATGGGTTTAAACTGGCAGAGGGGAGATTGAACCTGGATGTTAAGAGGAAGTTCTTGACAGTGAGGGCGGTGAGACACTGGCACAGGTTGCCCAGGAAGGTTGTGGCTTCTCCCTCCCAGGAGGTGTTCAAGGCCAGTTTGGATGAGGCTTTTGAGCTACCTGTTCTAGTGGGAGGTGTCCCTGCCTGTGGTACAGGGGGGTTTGAACTGGATGATCCTTGAGGTCCCTTCCAACCTAAACCGTTCTATGATTCTATATTAAAAAGGCTCTGTTGCGTTTCTGTCCTGTAACAGATGCCCAGCTCAGCTCTTTATCTTTGTACCCAGTGCCTAAATATGTGATTCGGTGAGGAATTGGTTTTTAGGGACTGAAAAGCTTTCCTTTGATTGCTTCATGGGCTGTTGGAGGGATTAGAGGTGACCCAGTGGGTCCATTTCCCGTGCTAGCAGCTTCCTGTGCTGAGGCAGGAGAGGTAATCACACAAAGCTTTTGCTCTTTCAAAATGTGCTTTGTGTTGCCTCTGGTTTGCTACTTGTCTTATTTTCCATCTTTGGACTAATTGATGGTAGTGCCCTAATTCTCCAGATCTGAAGCTCTGGGGGTGACCAAGGTTGTAAGAGTCAAGGGTCAGGGCTGCAGCAGTCAGTAAGCAAGTGGCAAGCACTCTTTATGAACCCCTCTCCTCCTTCCCCAAAGGGAATGGGATGGTTTAGGAGTTTCCCCCCACCCCCCAAGTTTGAATTCACCCAGACTAGACTCAGCCAGCTGGAAGTTAAGGAATGAAGCTTTATAGTCCCAGCTTAGTACAATATAAAAGCAGATACATACAATATGTTACATATGTTTACAACTATATCCATTAAAAAGGTAATACAGAAACACAGTACCACTCCCAGAAATTGGAGTCCCCAAAGAGGGGTTCTCAAGCACCCTTTCACCTGTGCCATAGGCAGGGACACATTCCACTAGAACAGATTGGTCAAGGTCTCATCCAACCTGGCCTTGAACACCTCCAGGCAGGGAGCAGCCACAACCTCCCTGGGCAACCTGTGCCAGTGTCTCACCACCCTCACTGCAAACAACTTCTTCCAAACATCCAGTTTAAAACTCTTCTCTGCCAGTTTAAACCCATTCCTCCTCGTCCTGTCATTACAAGACTTTATGAATAGTCTCTCCCCAGCCCTCCTGTAGGTCCCTTTCAGATCCTGGAAGGCCACTCCAAGTTCTCCTGGAAGCCTTCTCTTCTGCAGGCTGCAGAGCCCCAACTTTCTCAGCCTGTCCTCATAGCAGAGCTGCTGCAGCCCTCTCAGCATCTTCATGGGCCTTCCTCTGGACTGGCTCCAACAGTTCCATGTCTTTCTTGTGGTGGGGAAGCTTGACCCTCATGATCCTTCAGCTTGCTCATGAATGTGGTGTCCCTTTTTGAGCTTAGTTGCCAACTGGGATTAAAGCACAACATTCTATAAAGGATCTGAAGAAAATATCAGTGTTGCAGGAAGCCCAAACCAGGAGCAGAGTTGTGCCATTCAGTAGCTGTGGCTTTCTCTGAGACTTAGAAAAACGAAGCTGTCTTTGCAAATAACTTCCACCAGATGTGAAAGGTCAGAATTTGGATTTTAAATAGGTCTGTTTCCTGCTGGCTAATTCTGAGCCATGATTTTTTTTTCGGGGGTGGGGGGCAGCCTGGGTCACCTTACTCAGCGTGTGAGAGCAGCTCCTCGTTCCCCATTGTGCATCTCTAACGCCCTGGGTTTAACAGGGTGAGCACACTCCCTGTAGCAGAGAGTGATGGAACAGTTTAAATCTACTAATACACTTGTAACTTTATCAAGCAGAGGATATGAAGCTCTGTGTGTGGCAAGCAATTAGCCTCGGTTAATTTTAGCATGCAATACAGATGGCATTTTCTTGGAAAGAAAGAGTTTGTGTATCAGCTTTGCAAGCTTTCTCACGTTCTCTGTCAGGATTCTGGAGCCTGGAGGAAAGGAGCTCATGGACATGGAGCAGCTGGCACAGGCTGAAGTCAAGAAAGATGGAAGTGATTCTGTTGGGAAAGGGAAGGATGCTTTAAATGATCAGCCAAAGCAGTAGTGCCCAGACTCTGTTTTTCAAGGGCTGTGAAGTCTTCTGGATAACTAGCCAGCATAGAATCATAGAATCAGTCAGGGTTGGAAGGGATCTAAAGGATCATCCAGTTCCAACCCCCCTGCCATGTCTGGGGACACCCTACCCTAGATCAGGCTGTCCACAGCCTCATCCAGTCTGCCCTTAAACACCTCCAGGGATGAGGCTTCCACCACCTCCTTGGGCAACTCATTCCAGGCTCTCACCACTCTCACGCTGAACAACTTTCTCCTCACGTCCAATCTGAATCTCCCCACCTCCAGCTTTGCTCCATTCCTTCTAATCCTGTCACTACCTGATAGCCTCAAAAGTTCCTCCCCAGTATTTTTGTAGCCCCCTTCAGATCCTGGAAGGCCACAATAAAGTCACCTGGGAGCCTCCTCTTCTCCAAACTGAACAGCCCAAATTCCCTCACTCTGTCCTCATAGCAGAGGTGTTGCAGCCTTCTAAGCATCCTCATGGCCCTTCTCTGGACATGCTCCAGCATCTCCACATCCCTCTTGTCCCAGGGGCTCCAGCACTGGATGCAGTACTCCAGGTGGGGTCTCAGCAGAGCACAGTAGAGTGGGAGAATCACCTCCCTTGCCCTGCTGGCCACACTTCTTCTGATGCAGCCCAGCTCTGGTTGGCTTTCTGGGCTGCAAGTCCACATTGCCAGCTCATAGAATCAGTCAGGGTTGGAAGGGACACGTTGAACTTCTCGTTCATCTGCAGTTATGTGTTTAAGGGCCCCACGTGCAGGCACCTGCAAGGCCAGGAATAAGGTTTTAAGCTTGAATGGCCAAATGGGAATGGGGGCTAAATGTCCTTCTAGCCTGTTTTTCCCCCTGTTCCACTCTTCTGCAGAAATAGGGCACTAAAGCTGAAATGATACCCCCAGGTTGCCAGTAGATATCAGCTGTTATGCTGTAGGACGACTCACACTTACAGATATATGAGAGCAATAGCAATTATTTTTAATATGCATTTCAGTATTTGGGCTATTACATATATAAAACTTCAATTAGGATTTCAAAAGGCCATTTGGATGTGGTCCAGTTTGCAGTGGAAGAGATGAAGTCTCAAGTTGTGCCAGGGGAGGTATAGGCTGGATATTAGGAAGAAGTCCTTCATAGAGAGAGTGATTGGCATTGGAATGGGCTGCCCAGGGAGGTGATGGAGTTGCTGTCTCTGGAGGTGCTGAAGAAAAGCCTGGATGGGGCACTTAATGCCATGGTCTAGTTAGTTGGCTAGAACTGGGTGATAGCTTGGGCTGGATGATCCTTGGAGGTCTCTTCCAACCTGGCTGTTTCTATGATTCCATGAACTATCCAATGCCCCACACCTGATAAGGCTGTGAGAGGCTGGTTCCTGCAGTAGGCGATTTTTTCGGTGTCGTTGGCATTTTGGTATCAGCCAGTGGTGTTATAAGATTTAAACAAGAACAAAATGTCACTCCCAAAAGGAAGAGAAGGAGGAGGGAGAGATTTACATGGCTCTCCAGCAGGGCTGTTTATTAGCAATTGAAGTGGAGAGAAGACTTTCAGATGTGGCCTCGGGACAGATAAAGCAGTGTTTCATTTGTTCCCCAATGTCATTAGTTTTGATATTACAAATGCCTCTATCTCCACTTTACCTTAGCTGGGATTGGATTGTCATTTGAGATAACTGGATAACACCAAGACCTTCTGCAGGCTTACTGAATCTATACATGCCTATCGCAGCTTTCCAGCACATCCTCCAGTCTATCTGATGGACAGGAGGCTGTGGAAAGCTATTTGCCAGGGCAGGCAGAAAGGCACAGGGCACAGGGAGGCAGCAATGTCTGCCAGCGATTGCTGTGGCATCAAAGATTGATATTCAATAAAATAATGAGGTCTGTAATTGAAATGCTTTTATCACAGAGAGTAATGTCACCAGGTTTGGATCTCTTTAGAGCCTAAAGTTTAGAGGATTCAAAAATTATTTCCACCCCCCTCCCCCCCAACTCTGGTTTGTACATCCAGTAGTACCTTCCTGAGCATACTGCCAAGTGCCTCTCACAGGTTTAACATTGGGTTTTTTTCATGTTCTTTTTTTTTTTCTGGTTGTAAATCTAAAGGGAACAACTTTGTGAGTATTCTCATGTTGTTGCAATGCAGCCATCAATGAGCATCTCATGGAGTAGATATTAGGTTGCTTAATACAACTAACTTTATATTCAGAACCTCTTTTTGGGCAAGGCAAAACCAGAGCTCAGATGTTAAAGGAGTTCAAGAACCTTCGGATGATACTGTGAGGAAGGAAACTGGACTTAGAAGGTGCTGTTTAAACTAAAGGTTAGGAAGAAGCCATAAGCAATAGATTGTCCATTTCTGCCTCCAGCACAAAATGTATAAGTTATGCATAAAGTATCAAAAGGAGGAGGAGATAGAAAATAGACTGTCAGGGCTGTTGCTCTGTTCTGCTTTTAATCACACAGAATCACACACAGGATGTCAGAGGTTGGAAGGGACCTGCAGAGAGCATCTAGTCCAACCCCCCTGCCAGAGCAGGATCATCTAATCTAGCTGAGGTCATACAGGAACACATCCAGACAGGCCTTGAAAGGTTCCAGAGAAGACTCCACAACCTCTCTGGACCCTTACAGTCAAGAAGTTCCCCATAGTGTTTAGCTGGACCCTCCTGTGCTGCAGCTTCCATCCATTGCTCCTTGGCCTATCCCATGGAGCAGGTGAGCAGAGCCTGTCCCCCCCACTCCTGATGCCCAGCCCTCAGATATTTAGTAGAAACAGTTTTTAAACCCCTTCTCAATTTTCTCCAGACTAAGAAGCCCGAGGTCCCTCAGCCTCTCCTCATCAGGCAGTGCTGCAGTGCCCTCAGCATCCTCAGAGACCTCCACTGGACCCTCTCCAGCAGATCCCTGTCCCTCTTAAACCGGTGAGCCCAAAACTGAAAGCAGTACTCAAGATGAGGTCTCATCAGGGCAGAGTAGAGGGGGAGGAGAACCTCCCTTGATCTGCTGGACACACTCTGCTTAATATGCCCCAGGATCCCGTTGGCCCTCTTTGCCACCAGACTAAGTCTTTCTGGGTGGCCACTCAGCCTTAATAAGGAGAGGAATCACAGAAAAATAGAATGGTAGGGGTTGGAAAGGAGGGCATAAAGTATTGATATCTACAAAGTTGCACACTTAGTGAACCCAGCTCTCTTCCTTCCTAATCCAAGACACAATCTTGTCCTTGAAAGTCATCACTGCATCAAGATCAATCTCTGCCTTCTCTGTCTCCCAGCCCAACTGCATCTCTTTGGAGGAGCAGAACTCAGCTCACTCCCTACAGATCAAGCCTATTCACACCTGGAGTCTCTCAGTATTATTTTAGAGGAAGGAAAACTCCATTAATGATATCATTCTCTAATAATTTCTTTGTTGTCTGGAAGCACAGGCTCCTTTTGCTTACCTCCCAGCTCTGCTTTGCAATTAGCATCTCCGCAGGGAAGCGGCGCCAGCAGCTGTGTGCTCCCCCTTGCTTCTCCCTGACAGCTTTTGCCAGAGCTGCTGTAACTCCTGACAGGTCTGCACCGCCCTTCCTGCCTTAATTCTGTCCATTTGGGATTTTTAGGGTCTGCCTCAGCTATTCAGAACCGTGAAGGGAAGAAAAGAAACGTGCTTTCACAACCTTCCATACACTTTAATTCTGATGCGGTAAGTTGAAGTCTGGGTGGAAACAAAATCAAGCTGTGCTGGATTGGCTTTGGTCTTTTACATCCTGACATGGACTATGTGACTATGTCTCACCACGCAGAATGAGTTTGACCTGTAAAATGAACCCCAAAACTCATAGAGAGTTATAAAGTAGATATATTTATTACAGTGCTGGGTGCAGGCAGGATCACTCCACTTCAAGTTGTGCTGGGGGAGGTATAGGATGGATGTTAGGAGGAAGTTCTTGACAGAGAGAGTGATTGGCTTTGGAATGGACTGCCCAGGCAGGAGGTGGAGTCACCATCTCTGGAGGTGCTCAAGAGAAGCCTGGAAGGGGCACTTAGTACCATGGTCTAGTTGATTGGATAGGGCTGGGTGATAGGTTGGGCTGGATGATCTTGGAGGTCTCTTCCAACCTGGCTTGTTCAATTCTATTCTATTCTATCCTATCCTATTCCATTCTATTCCAATCAATTTTGCACACCCCATGCTGGCACAAGGCACAATTTATGTTACAAGCTCCTGGCAAAGCTGGCAGCTCGTGGCTTGGGCAGATTCACTCTGAACTGGGTCAAGAACTGGCTGGAGGGGAGGGCTGGACCCAGAGAGAGTGGTGGTGAATGGTGCCACATCCAGTTGGAAACCAGTCACTAGCAGTGTGCCCCAGGGATCAGTGCTGGGCCTGATCTTGTTCACTATATTGATGACCTGGACATGGAGATTGAGTCCAGCATCAGTAAGTTTGCAAATGACACCGAGTGAGGAGCAGGTGTGGATCTCTTGGAGGGTAGGAAGGCCTTGCCTAGGGAGGTGGTGGAGTCGCTGTCCCTGGATGTGTTGAAGAAAAGCTTGCGTGGGGCACTTAGTGCCATGGTCCAGTCGATTGGCTAGGGCTGGGTGATAGGTTAGGCTGGATGATCTTGGAGGTCTCTTCCAACCTGGCTGATTCTATGACAAGAGGTGACAGTTTTAAACTAAAAGATGAAAATTCAGTGAGGAAAAGCAGAGATTTTGTAGAGTGAGGGTGGTGAAACATTAGCCCAGGATGCCCAGAGAGTTGACAGATGCTCCACCCTTGGAAACATTTCAAGTCAGGTTGTCTGGGGCTCTGAACAACCTGCTCTAGTTGCAGATGTCTCTGCCTGATTGCAGGGTGATTTGGCTGGATGACCTTTAAAGGTCCCTTTCAACCCAGACTGCTCTGATCTTATGATTATATCCTGATACAAAACTCCTTTTGCTAGCTGACCATAAGAAGATCACTTAGTTGTTTAGATCCCTTTTATCCCTGGACTATGACTGTTCTTCATAACTTTCAGGCAGGATTGATTTGAGTTAGGCTATATTTTCCCCCTCCTGCTATAAAGAACATGAGATTTTATTTGTCACTTTGAAATACTGAGAAGCAAAGCTGAGATTGCCCCAAAAAAAAAAAAAAAAAAAAAAAATAAAAAAAATCAGAACAGCTGCAAATTGCACTTAAAATTCAATACCACGAGTGTCTGCCACATGCATGCCTACCTGAGGTAATCTCTAACTGCCAGCACCAATTTTTGAGCTGAACAAGTGACAGATTCACCTGCAAAACCTGCTCCAGCTTCAGCAGAGACACCTTTGCAAGTTGTCTATTTAAAGGCATAAACCCCTGTTATTATCATCAGCAGAGGATCACAGGTCAAAACCTGCCTGTGTGGATATTTAATCGCTGGGGCCAAGTCTTGTCCATTTGCTCAAGAAGTGGAGATTTAGGAGTTTGTCTTAGTGTGCACAATATCTTCTGAGGGTCTGTCTTGCTCTCCACAGAGAGCGAGGATGTAAACCAGCTCATCTTCTTGTTCCAAAGAATTAGTTGGCAGTGCTATCAAAGCTGAACATAATTAGAGAGACAGGGAATTACTGCAGACAGTCCAGTGAGGCTATGACTTTTTAGGCTCTCAGGGGGTGACAGGACTAGGGGGAATGGAACAAAGCTGGAGGTGGGGAGATTCAGACTGGATGTGAGGAGGAAGTTGTTCAGCATGAGAGTGGTGAGAGCCTGGAATGGGTTGCCCCTCCAGGGAGGTGGTTGGGGCCCCATCCCTGGAGGTGTTTGCAGCCAGGCTGGCAGAGGCTGTGGGCAGCCTGCTCTAGGGTAGGGTGTCCCTGGGCATGGCAGGGAGGTTGGAACTGGCTGCTCCTTGTGGTCCCTTCCAACCCTGACTGATTCTATGATTCTAAGCTGAGGGCCAAGTCTCCAGTTGGGTAGTGGTTGGAATAAGCTGCCCTGTACAAGTCAGGAATGTTATTTCGTGTTGCAGAATGCACTGAGAAAGACCTTTCTTTGTGCTCCTATCTCTCCTTTTGATTGGCAGAGGTGCTAGGACTTGGCTGGCCCTGAGGGTCTTTTCCGACCTGGGTGTTTCTGTGCTACAGGAGCCGTGGCACAGCTGAGAAGATTTTTTTTTCTGCCAGGATATTTTAAGCTCCCAGGTCTGAAAAGTTGCTCAAAGCCTACTATTATTATTGCCCTTCAGGAAAAACATCTGTGAAAACCCTGATTACATTCACTTTAAGGCTCGCTGCTGTATTTCTAAACAGAGCTGTCGGTGATTTGGGTTTCTTAGAAGTCAATTTTGCTGTTTATCTGTAGAGGAAAAAAACAACCCACAGCACTACAGAGGAACAAGCAGATTTCAGAGTGATGTCTTAAATAGTACAACTAGAAAAAAAAAAAGTTTCCCATCTGCTACAATTCCATGAAGCGCTGAAATGTGGAATTTTCAAGCTTGTGATTTGGGTAGTAGAGGTTTAAGAAGTTCTGTTCACCTGAACAGTTTGCAAGCATCCAGGCACATCAGGATTGGGTATAGATGCCTGAAAAAAAAAAAAGAATCCCAAGTCTGTACACACAGACAAGCCTGTGCCAGTGCTCTGGGACCCTTCCAGTAAAGTATTTCCCCCTTGTGTTGAGCTGCAACCTCCTGTGCTGCAGCTTCCATCCATTGCTCCTTGGCCTATCCCAGGGAGCAAGTGAGCAGAGCCTGTTCCCTGCCTCCTGACCCCCAGCCCTCAGATGTTTATAAACATATATTCAATCCCCTTCTCAGTCTTCTCTTTTCCAGACTAAGCAGCCTCAGACAGTGGTAAGAGCCTGGAATGGGTTGCCCAGGGAGGTGGTTGGNCCAATCTGAATCTCCCCACCTCCAGCTTTGCTCCATTCCTCCTAGTCCTCTCACTACCTGATAGCCTAGAAAGTATCTCCCTGGCTTCTTTGTAGGCGCCTTTCAGACGTTGGAAGGCCACACTAAGATGACCTGGGAGCCTCCTCTTCTGCAAACTGAACATCCCCAACTCTTTCAGTCTGTCCTCATAGCAGAGGTGCTGCAGCCCTCTGAGCATCCTCGTTGCCCTTCTCTGGGCCCTCTCCAGCTTGCGTGTAGGCTGTGCTGATGGAGATCAGGGATGCTGATCAAATGCTCTGCTTTTTGAAGAAAGGCTTATTTTTTTTCTTTTAATCTTCCCCTTAGCACTGTAAATGTTACCCAGATTGCCACCCTCTGCTTAGTTTAATTAAAACCAGCATATATGTTTGATAGTTTTTTTGTTTTTTGGTTTTTTTTTGTAGTGCAACTGAGATAAGAACAATTTGTTTCAGATCTCCTCTGCAGACTTTTGGATGCTCCTTTGCGGTAAGGGAAAGGAAATGCTGCGCAGAGAGCTTTGAACGTGCCCAGGTTGGAGCTGATGCATTTTTGGCACGTGGAATCATTGCCTTCTTCCCCGTTTGCTAGGAAGGAGCCAGCCAACAATATCCAGGTTGTTTTCTAGGGGGTAGATTATCCACTCTTGTAGTCGTTTCCAGTGGCAATCCAATTACTAATAAATACCCTCGGCGCAAAACACAGCAATTCTGTGCTGGAGTGACTGCTCTCACCTACCCTCAGGCTGAGTCTCTCTGCTCTTCCCTCTTCCAAAAGTGAGGTCACTGGCAAGAAAGTTGTTTTGGCTGGAATTGCACCAGTGCAGGTGGTAATGAGAGTTAATTGTGTAACAGTATGAATGCTAAATATCCTAAAGGATGTCAAGCCATTTCCACTCATCCTGATCTGCTTGGGAGCAAGTAGCACCTGCACAGAAATGTTTCACGTGAAAATGGAAGCCTGGAAGAGCTCAGCACATGGCCCTTGTCCCAGAATTATTTTTGTGCCGAATTTGAGCATAAAACCAGGGAGATAATAGCTGAACAAGGACTGCAAGAAGTGATACTGCAGACAGGAACGTTTAAGCCTGTTCAGTCTACAGGAAAATAATCCAAAGCAGATGAAATCTTGATGGCAAAGAAGACTGCTGTAAATATGTGCTCATACAAGAATCTCACCAGAGAATAATCCCTTCCTATGTTTATTTATATTTATTTGAGTACTGTGTACAGTTCTGGAGGACCCAACACAAGGAGGACATGGAACTGTTGGAGCCAGTCCAGAGGACACCACGGAGATGCTCAGAGGGCTGCAGCAGCTCTGCTATGAGGACAGGCTGAGAGAGTTGGGGCTCTGCAACATGGAGAAGAGAAGGCTTCCAGGACACCTTGGAGTAGCCTTCCAGTACCTGAAGGGGACCTACAGGAGGGCTGGGGAGGGACTATTGACAAGGTCTTGTAATGACAGGATGAGGAGGAATGGGCTGGATGTTTAAACTGGATGTTTGGAAGAAGTTGTTTGCAGTGAGGGTGGTGAGACACTGGCACAGGTCGGTCAGAGAGGTTGTGGAGCATAGAATCACAGAATGTGATCACATTCTGTCATCTACATCTCCCTGGAGATATTCAAGGCCAGGCTGGATGTGGTCACTGTCTCTGGCAGTGGGTTGCAACTGGATGATCTTTGAGGTCCCTTCCAACCTAAATTGTTCTATAACTTACAGATGTTTTAATGGGTCAATGGGAAAGCTGGAGACAATCATTTTAGCAAGGCCTCTTGTGGCAGGACAAGGGCAATGAATTTAAACTAAAAGAAGGAGATTTAGCTTAGAGAGAAGAAATAAATTTTTATGCAGGCACTAGAACGCTGACCCAGATTGCCCAGAGAAGTGGTAGAAGCCCCATCCCTGGAACCATTCCAGGTCAGGTTGTTCAGGGCTCTGAGCAACCTGATCTAGCTGTAGATATCTCTGCTGACTGCAGAGGGGTTGGACTGGTTTGGGTCACATCCCTGGAGTTGTTTAAGGCCAGGCTGGATTAGGCTCTGCACAGCCTCATCTAGGGTAGAGTGTCCTGCCCATGGCAGGAGTGTTGGAACTCGATTATCCTTATGGTCTCTTTCAATCCTAACTGATTCTATGAGTCTAACTTCAAAGATCATAAGGTGCTACTGTAGTTGAAACAGCTCTGGGCACCACCTGGTTTGAAGCACTTGGCAGGCTGTGGGGAGATGACACCCTAATAACAGAAGTTATTCAGCCAGCAGAGGATTTCCCTCATCACCCACTCTGTTTTAATCCATTTCCTGCCTTTTGTTTCCTGCTCAGCTTTCTGTGTTTCTTGTTCAGGGTCTGCACCTCACCATCTATGGTAGCAGCACTCCAAATATTCACTGATGTTAAATGACTTGTGTTAATGCAGTCCAAATTTGTTTGCAGGTCTGTAACTTTGGAAAGCAAGAGCCAAGGTGAAGAGAGACCAGGAGCTGATTTTTGGTACAGGTAACTGAAGGGTGACTGTGCCTCTGAACATGGAGAACGAGGAAATTTCCCATGCTTTGTCAGGTAAACCTCTTCTCTGAGTGTTGATTGTGAACTTCCAGTGGTGCTCCTCCAGAGGAGTCAGGTTTACTGCAGTGTCCTAACCTTCAGTGTTCAACCTTCAGTGGTTTCTGTAGTGCAGCACCCAGTGTTTTATGACTACCTGGTCTGCTTTGGAAATGGCTGTGTTTGAAGTAGATAGAGTGGTCTGGAAAGTCTGTTAGAGCAGCTGCATCTGCCTGGGTGTCAAAGGAGCCATTGGTCTGTTCTCCCAAGTATCGAGTGATGGGAGAGAGGAAATGGCCTCAAGTTGCATTAGGGGAGATTTAGATCAGCTATTAAGGGGGGGAATAAAAAAAAAACCCACCTTTACTGCAAGAGTGGCCAGGCATTGCAACAGGCTGCCCAGGAAGGTGGTGGAGTCACCATCCCTGGAGGTATTCAAAAAGCTAGCAGGCAGGGTTAAAGCTGGCTGGCAACAGTGGATGAGTCAACCTCTGTTTCAACAGCTTCAGGACACCGCGTTTCGATTCTCGCTGCTCCATCTGCTTGCAGATTTCATCCTCCCTGCTTCCGACAAAAGCAGGTGGAGCTGGAGGGAGGGGAGCTTCCAAATGAACTGGAAGGAAGGTGGTGGGATGCTGGCTGCTCACTTCAGGCACAGGACAGAAATAGCCTCTGGTTCATCAGCTGGAGCGAACGCCGCGCGCGGTTGGGAGCTGGGGGTTTCTGTCACCTGGCAACGTAAAGGCTGCCTCGCGTTCAGGGCAGGCTGCTGATATATTTTTCATAGGATAATTGGTCGGTGTCTGCCCTGCCAATAATGAGAAATAAATATATCTTTTCTTTTTTTAAATAGTTTTTCTTGTTTTTTTTTTTTTTTTTTTTATGTGTGTGCGTGGGAAGGAGGTAAAGGACAGTTTGGATCTGCAAACGAGCAGTCAGGCACAGGCATTCGTGCTTAAGGAAAGAGACATTTTGAGGTGCAGAGGATGGAAATTCACAGGGAGGTGTTATTTGAATTCTTTTATCATAGAAACCTGCTTTTTTTTTTTCTTTTTTCTTTTTTTTTCCTCTTAGTGTACCATTATGCTGAATGCCAGTGCAATCAGGGCCGGAGATAATAGCACTGACATCTGGTTCGTGCAACCACCTGCAGTAAGATCAGGCTCAGCCACCACTGCCCAAGGCTATGCTGTGCTGACAGCATGGAGTTCATGCCTGGTGGTGAAATCAGGCTTCATCCCAACCATCCTTCATATCTCCAGGGTTGAGTGCTAACATCTCCAAAAGACCAAAATAACACGCAAGAGATTTGAGAAATGTACTCATCCCTTCTGCACCACCTGCAGTAAGATCAGGCTCAGCCACCTCTGCCCAAGGCTTTGCTGAGCTGACAGCATGGAGTTCATGCCTGGTGGTGAAATCAGGTTTCATCCCAACCATCCTTCATATCTCGAGGGTTGAGTGCTAACATCTCCAAAAGACCAGAATAACACGCAAGAGATTTGAGAAATGTACTCATCCCTTCTGCACCACCTGCAGTAAGATCAGGCTCAGCCACTACTGCCCAAGGCTTTGCTGAGCTGGCAGCATGGAGTTCATGCCTGGTGGTGAAATCAGGCTTCATCCCAACCATCCTTTATATCTCAAGGGCTGAGTGCTGACATCTCCGAAAGACCAGAATAACATGCCAGAGATCTGAGAAAGGTATTCATCCCTTCTGTTTTAAAGAGCTGGAAGACACACAAGTTCCTGGGCTCTTGTACGGAGGGTTCCTCCATATGTGATGCTGGGACAAAGATAGAGCAGTCCTGAGGTGGTCCAAGGAAGAGCACTGGGCTTGGTGGTAGGCTTGTAGTGCTGGGCATGCTGCCCCACAGGGTTCAGCCCAGCCCCAGAGCAGATGAGCTGTATGCTCTCTCTCTTCAGAGAGCTGTATGCCCTCTTCTTCAGCCTGGAGAAGAGAAGGCTTCGAGGAGACCTTATAGCAACCTTCCAGTATCTGAAGGGGTCCTACAGGAAGGCTGGGGAGGGACTATTCACAGTGTCTTGTAATGACAGGACAAGGGTAATGGGTTCAAACTTCTTGACTGGAAGAGTCCCAGAGCAGTGGCACAGGCTGCTCAGAGAGGTTGTGTGGTCTCCTTCTCTGGGGCCTTTCCAGGCCTGTCTGGATGTGTTCCTGTGTGAGCTGAGCTAGATTGGATGGTCTTGCTCTAGCAGGGAGGGTTGGACTTCTCTTTGGGTCCCTTCCAACCCTTGACATCCTGTGATCCTATGAGAGGGGAATATGAAGGCTCAGGTATATAAGACAGCTCAAAGGGGATGGAGCTTCAAAACTATTCAGTGCAGAACAGCTCCCACTGTTTTTTTAAACCACTCTTTTGAAAAACTGTTGAGATTTTTTTTTTTTTTTCCCCTTCAATGTGCTTTGGGGTTTGTGTCAAATCCACCTGGGAGATGGAGTAGGCCCTTGATGGTATTAAGTTTATTCCCATAACTTTAAATGCATTAGAGATCCAGAGCAACTCCAGGGTGACCTCTGGCAGCAAATTAGCTTTTGCCTCTTCTAAGCTGTCACTTTTTGAAGTGTAGGAAGTAAGGAGTGATGAGACCAGTGCTTAAAAATCACTACTCATTATCAATCTTATCATCTAGGTACATCACACTGTATTAGTTATGTTGATGTGACATGACTCAGGTATGCATGGCTGCATTTATGCACATACAGTAGAGTCAAACCCATTAAGCCAGGAAAAGTCAGTGCAACCCCAAGCACAACTCCAGGCTGGGTGGGGAATGGCTGGAGAGTAGCCCTGAGAAACAGCACCCTGGGGGTCTGGGGTGATGCAAAGCTCAAGAGGAGGCTGCAGTGTGAGTGCAGCCCAGACAGCAACTGTGTGCTGGGCTGCAGCAAGAGCAGCTGTGGGCAGCAGGGCAAGGGAGGGGATTGTGTCCCTTGGCTCTGCTCTCCTCACACCCCACCTGCAGCACTGTCTGCAGCTCTGCAGCCCCCAACACAAGAAGGATATGGAACTGTTGGAGCCAGTCACCAAGATGCTCAGAGGGCTTCAGTTATTCTGCTCTGAGGATAGGCTGAGAGAGTTGAGGCTCTGCAACCAAGAGAAGGCTTCCAAGAGACCTTGGAATGGCCTTCCAGGATTTGAAATGGGCTACAAGAAGGCTGGGGAGGAACTATTGACAAGGTCTTGTAATGACAGAATGAGGAGATTTAAACTGGCAGAGTGGAGATTGGAACTGGATGTTGGGAGGAAGTTCTTTCCAGTGAGGGTGGTGAGACACTGGCACAGGTTGCTCAGGAAGTTTGTGGCTGCTCTCTCCCTGGAAGTGTTCAAGGCCAGGTTGGATGAGGCCTTGAGTGACCTGTTCTAGTGGGAGGTGTCCCTGCCTATGGCACAGGGGGGTTGGAACTTGCTGAGCTTTGAGGTCCCTTCCAACCTAAACCATTCTCTCATTCTATATGGTGTTGATGTGGACATTGTAACATCCATCCCCAGATTTCAGGGGAATCTAGGGACTATTATTCACACTGCAGCTGAATCACAACATCTGGCCTGACCTTCACAGCATTTTTGTGCTCGTTCCTGCAGTTGTTGTTACAAAGAGTTTTGGGTTTTGTTCCCCAAGGTGTCTGGGGAGGTGATTTTGGTTGGCTTGTTTGGGCTTTGTGAGAGACTTGGGTGCTGAATCCAGCTGCAGGCAAATGACCGCAGGAGGACAGAGACATCACTGGTAGGGGTCCTAGTTTAACCTGTTCCACAAATTGTAGATGTTGAGAGATGAGGAGATGTATTTAGGGGATTTCTTGCTGTCACTGGAAGTAATTCCTCATGTTTGAGAGCAGATAATGTTTCTGTGGAAGTCCTGTAATTGGAGACCATAAGAAGATTGCTAGCAAGATAGGATGGAGAAATAAAACCCTCAGATGGCAGCAGGTAAGAGGGAAGGGGTTTCCTGGAGAAACAGGACATGGGACTTGGACTGGATGACCTTTAAAGAGCTCTTCCAACCCAAAATGTTCTATACTTTATGACAGCTGGGCTCACAAATTGCTTGTTTGGTGTGAGAGTCTCTCTCTGTCTGTGGCAAAAGCCACGACGGTGTGGGCAAGAGTGGGTCTGGGCTGGCTGGCAGGCTCCACCGTTGGGACTCTTTCCAGCCACTGGTTCCAAAAGTCTGCAGATGTCTTGTAGTGATTTGTCTGGCAGGTGGACCAAGGCACTTCTTCTTACAGGTCGTTTGAGTGAGTTTTCTATGTAATGAGGTGTTTTTATTCTTTATCATCTCTCTAGTAGCACCATGCAGATGAATTTTCTCCTCCTTAGGTACCCCAGATTCAGGGATCTGATGCCCATCACCTGCAGGGCCTTCACAGAACTGTCTAACTGCACTTCTCTCATGGAGAGCACTGCAGATGGTCTTTGCACCTTCAGGTTGCATGGGCTAGCTTGGAGGATTTCCTTGGCTTCAGGGAAAAGGCAGCTCTGTAGCTCAGCTGGCCTCTTATTATTCACAGGTGGCTTCTGTGCCAGTATATCATAGGAGCTGGAGACTGCACACAGCTGCCCACAATTTCAGGGTACTTGGCAAGTTTCCCTTTCCATTGATGCTCTTTGGATTGAGAGCCCAAGGTGAGAACGTGTGGAAGTTGCTGGGAGGCTGGCCCAGGACTGAACCGAGATGACTTGGAAAACATTGAACGATGGATCATCTGGAATTCATTTCACTTCTGCCAGGGGAAGGGAGAACAGAGTGCTCCAATTAGCTGGTGCTCATTTGCAGCCATGTCAGTTAATTAGTTGAAGACCAACCAGATGGGAAAGGATTTATCATGCTGCTTTCAGAGGCTTGGGCACTGGATGTCGCCCAGTTTCAGGGCACTTGGGAATTCTCTTTTTTATTCTTCCTTTTTCCAGGAGGCTAAAGACAGGACACAAAGGTGGACTCCCTGTTCTCCATAAGGAGGGTTAAGTGCTCATTAAGCTTCGTTTTGCAGGGCACTGGTTGTAACCCAGCTGACTTTGCTAGCTAGACTCTCTCTCATAAAAGATGCAGTTGTGCTCTGTATCATAATGGAGGTGAACTGGGAACGAATCCAGCCCTTCAGGTAGCTACTGAGGTAGATTCACTGCAGAACTTATGTCTTCCAGGCAGACATCTGCCTTGGTGAACTCAGGGCCAGAAGGAGCAGAAATATGGAGCCCTGTCTTTAAAGCTCATAATGGGGGCTGGTAGAGCTTTCCAAGACACATCTCATGGCGTGAGCCGTGTAGCTGATCAGTAGCAGTGGGAAATGATTTGTGGATTGTAAATGGAGTTNTCTCTTTTTTTTTTTTTTTTTTTTTTTTTCCTATCCTATTCCAGCACAGTTCCAACCATCTTGGAGAAGGTGTTTTCGTGGATTATGGATACACACAGGTAAGTCCATGATTTTATGTAAATCAAATAGTCTCATTTGACAACGTCATCCATTTAAATCTGAGCATCTGCCTTTGAGAGCCCTGATTATGTCTTGTCCCCATGCACCTTCTTTCCCTTGCCCTTACATTTTAATTTTTTTTTTTTTTTTAGGGAACTCTATTTACTACAAACAGAGCTTCTGCCCTGCTTCCCCAGGCACTTGTCTCTGCCAACCTTAGCCCAGGCTCTTCCTCAACTGCTCCTTTCCTTTGACGTTGCTTTTATTGCTCTCCCCTGCACTACCTCACCCCAACACATGTTAGAACAGCAGCATCTATTTGTAGCAGTAGTTTTAATTAGTCCTCACCTTCCCCTGGGACAGCTTCTTGCTCTAAAGCTTTCTGCAGGTGCACATTTTGCACTCCATGTCCCGCCTGTATGGAAATACAGCTGCTTGCCCAGAGCTTGTGGGGATTGTTTGCTGTTTAGCTTGCTCTGTTGCCTCCCCAGAGGAAGGAATTCTCTTGATCTTGGCTGATGAAAACTACTGGTGATGGAGAAGGAATATTTTTAATGAAGAGAGAAGAGAAAGATGAAGGAGGACACTTTCAAAGCTGCTTCTGTGAGTTTTTGGTACTCAGAGCCCACTTGCTTGAAGGAAAATCAGCATCTGAGTCCCAGCCATGGCTTTCAAGAAGTTTATCTTTCAAAATGTGCAAAGAGTAGAAATAGAGAAAGTAGTTTAGAACCATAGAATGGTTTAGGTTGGAAGAGACCTTAAAGATCATCTAGTTCCAAAACCCTGCCATAGGCAGGGACACCTCCCACTAGAACAGGTCCCCTAAGGCCTCATCCAACCTGCCCTTGACCACTTCCAGGGAGGGAGCAGCCACAACCTCCCTGGGCAAACTGTGCCAGTGTCTCGCCGCCCTCACTGTGAAGAACTTCCTCCTAACATCCAGCTTCAATCTCCCTTCTGCCAGTTTAAACCCATTCCCCCTCGTCCTGTCATTACAAGACCTTGTGAATAGTCTCTCCCCAGCCCTCCTGTAGGACCTCAGGGGAGGTATAGGCTGGGTGTTAGGAAGTTCTTGACAGAGAGAGTGATTGGCATTGGAATGGGCTGTCCAAGGAGGTGGTGGAGTCCCCATCCCTGGAGTTGTTCAGTCAAAGCCTGGATGGGGCACTTAGTGTCATGGTCTGGTTGATTGGTTCAGCCATAGGTTGGACTGGATGATCTTGGAGGTCTCTTCCAACCTGGCTGATTCTGTAATACAGAAAAAGACCTTAAGGTCACCGACTCACTCCAGCACCTCAATGGCCTTGTAGTGAGGACCCAATTCAGACATTCAGCGTCAAGCTCAGTGAAGGGCTAATATCTGGAAGCATGACAGCTACATAGTGCTGAGCCAAAGAGTAGGGAAAAAGACCTCCATTCTTCTCTCCTTCTATATCTCTGTTTATTTAGTGCATTCAGGAAAATCTCAAGTTTTCCCCTCTTTGTCTGCCTTTATATGTTGGCCAGGAAATGTCTTCCTCTCCATGTCTCTCTTTATTTAGTGAATTCAGAAAAATCTCCAGTTTTCCCCTCTTTTTCTGCCTTTATATATTGACCAGGAAATGTCTTCCTCTCTATGTCTCTGTTTATTTAGTGCATTAAAAAAAAATCTCAAGTTTTCCCTCTCTTTGTCTGCCTTTATATATTGGCCAGGAAATGTCTTTCTCTCTATGTCTCTGTTTATTTAGTGAATTCAAAAAACCCTCAAGTTTTCCCTCTCTTTGTCTGCCTTTATATATTGGCCAGAAATTCCTTCCTCCCTATGTCTCTTTATTCAGTGCATTAAAAATCTCAAGTATTCCCCTCTTTGTCTGCCTTTATATATTGGCCAGGAAATGTCTTCCTCTCCATGTCTCTGTTTATTTAGTGAATTCAAAAAAACCTCAAGTTTTCCCTCTCTTTGTCTGCCTTTATACATTGGCCAGGAAACATCTTCCTCTGCAGCCCAGCTCTGTCTCCACTGACTGTCTCCTGCCACTTGCAGCTCGACTTCCTTTTATTCTCTCATTCACTAACTCAACGAGCTGGGAAATCATCCCTGTGCTTTTCATGGGAGCAGATGAGAAAGTGATTCCTCTGTAATTAGCTAATGCCTCTATTTACGTGGGTTTTAACATGCCAGCCTTAATCAATTACCATTGCAGGAGCCACAAAAAAAAAAATGCTTAGCACCCTGCTGCTAAGTGGTGTCTATTGATACCAGTTCAACTGCACTCTCTCTCCACTCAGCCATTTACTGCCATGCTACTCTGAGGTGCTGTAACACCATGTGATGAGTTGTGATGGCTCCTTACACCAAACTCCCACTATTTTGTTTGTTGTTTGGGTGGGTTTGGGGTTTTAGGTTTTTGTTTTGTTTTGTGGTTTTTTTGTTTTTTTTTTTTTCCCAAGCAGGATTCAGGATTTTGGAATAAATTATGTCAGGGTTTCATTCTGGAATAAATATGGAATAAATTATGTAAGGATTCCACCTGGAGTACTGTGTGCGGTTCTGGAGATCTCACCACAAGAAGGATGTGGAACTGTTGGGGAGAGTCCAGAGGAGGCCAGGAAGATGCTCAGAGGGCTGCAGCAGCTCTGCTATGTGGACAGGCTGAGAGAGTTGGGGCTTTTCAGCCTGGAAAAGAGAAGGATCCCAGGAGACTTTATAGTAGCCTTTCAGGATCTGAAAGGGACCTACAGGAGGGGTGGGCAGGGACTATTCACAAGGTCTTGTAATGACAGGATGAGGAGGAATGGGTTTAAACTGGCCGAGGGGAGATTTAAATGTCATGCTAGGAGGAAATTCTTCACAGTGAGGGTGGTGAGACACTGGTACAAGTTGCTCAGGGAGGTTGTGGCTGCTCCCTCCCTGGAGGTGTTCAAGGACAGGTTGGATGAGGCCTTGTGTGACCTGTTCTAGTGGGAGGTGTCCCTACCTATGGTGGGGGGGTTAGAACTGGATGATCTTTGAGGTCTGTTCCAACCTAAACCATTCTATGATTCTTCATTGGACCAGAGGGCCAGGTTTGAAGCTAAGGGAGAGTAGGTTCGGCCTGGGTCTTAGGAAGAAGCTCTTGAGTATGAGGGTGGTGAGACTCTAGAACAGGTTGCCCATGGAGGCTGTGGATGCCTCCTCCCCGGGGATGTTGAAAGCCAGGTAGGATGAAGCCTTGGGCAGCTGAGTCTAGTTGAGAGGTGTCCCCTGCCTATGGCAGGAAGGTTTGAGTAGATGATCTCTAAGGTCCATTCCAACCTGTGATTCTACTTCCAGAGAAGGATTCACGGCCACCAGCAGCAGAAGCTTCTGCAGTCCACAGCAGCTGAGCCAAGTGACTTCCCTTGCTACCGGAGAGGCAAGGTAATAGCTTTGGAGCATCTCCCTCCTAGTTTAATAAAGACATTTTATAGTTCGGGTGTTTTGGGGTTTTTTTGTTTGTTTTGTTTTTTTTTTACTGTGAGTTACATGAAACAGGAAAAAAAAGAAATCACACCCATAATAAGAAGTGAACCATTATATATTGGATATTTTAATTAAAAGTTTTATTTATAGCATTTTAATCCATTTGGAACGTCGAGATCAGCACCAGGTTTAAGGCAGGAAGGATTTTCTCTGTCTGCATATTAAAAGACCAGGGAAAAAGGAAGATATGTTTGCTCTAACATTTTAAGTGCCCCTGTGTCAACAATAAGCTGGGATTGCAGATTTTATTTTTTTAATGAAACTTAATTCAGCCCAGTTAGCAAACCAATAACCATATTTCCTAATTGAGTTTATTAAAGTAATAAACACAGCTGTGCCAGGAAACGAAAACATTTCTGCCCCTGAAATGCAGAGTTCATAGAATGGTTTAGGTTGGAAGGGACCTGAGCTGCATTAAGAGCAGTGTGGCCAGCAGGGCAAGGGAGGTGATTCTTCCTCTTTACTCTGCCCTCATCAGACCCCACCTGGAGTACTGTGTGCAGTTCTGGAGCCTTCATCACAAGCAGGATGTGGAACTGTTGGAGAGAGTCCAGAGGAGGGCCACGAACATGATCAGTGAGCTGGAGCACCTCTGCTATGAGGACAAGGTGAGAGAGTTGGGGCTTTGCAGCCTGGAGAAGAGAAGGCTTTGAGGAGACCTTATAGTAGCCTTCCACTATCTGAAGGGGGTCTACAGAAGGGCTGGGGGAGGATTATTGACAAGGTCTTGTAATGACAGGATGAGGGGGAATGGGTTTAAACTAGCAGAGGGCAGATTGAAACTGGATATTAGGAGGAAGTTCTTTGCTGTGAGGGTGGTGAGACACTGGCACAGGTTGCCCAGGGAGGTTGTGGCTGCTGCCTCCCTGGAGGTGTTCAAGGGCAGGTTGGATGAGGCCTTGAATGACCTGTTCTAGTGGGAGGTGTCCCTGCCTATGGCACAGGGGGGTTTGAACTGGATGATCTTTGAGGTCTCTTCCATCCTAAACCATTCTATGACTTCAGAGATCATCCAGTTTCAACCCATAGGCAGGGACACCTCTCACTAGAACAGGTTGCTCAAAGACTCATCCAACCTGGCCTTGAACACCTCCAGGCAGGTTCTGGAGCATGGAAGCACAGAATCTTCCATCACGTTCTGTGCTCCACAACCTCCCTGGGCAACCTGAGCCAGTGTGTCGGCATCCTCACTGTGAAAAACTTCCTAACATCCAGTTTCAGTCTTCCCCCTGTCAGTTTATACTCATTCTTCCTCGTCCTGCCATTAAAAGCCCTTGTCAAAAGTCCCTCCCCAGCCTTCTAGTAGGCTCCCTTCAGATACTGGAAGGCCACTCCAAGGTCTCCTCAATGCCTTCTCTTCTCCAGGAGACCTTGTAGTGGCTTTGCAGTATCTGAAGAGTTCTCCCAAGAAGATGTTCAAGCTGAACATCTGAAGCTGTGAAGAAGATGTGCAAGTGAGCATTTGCCAGCTAAGTCTGTACATGTTGCTATAATACAAAGTTCTTTGTTTCTAAAGGGGCTGGATCTGATCTGAGCTCAGTTGCCTGTGAACATTGCAGCTTCTCAGTGTTTCAGTGCACTAAGGTTGGTGAGAGGTCTGGAGTGCAAGCATGGTGAGGAGCAGCTGAAGGAGCTGGAGAAGAGAAGGCTCAGGGTAGACCTCATTGCTCTCTACAACTACCTGAAAGGAGGTTGTAGCTATGTAAGTTGGTCTCTTCTCCCAGGCACCAGTGACAGAACGAGGGGACAGAGTCTCAAGCTGTGCCAGGGCAGGTTTAAGCTGGGTGTTATGAGGAAGTTCTTCCCAGCAAGAGTGATTGGCATTGGAATGGGCTGCCCAGGGAGATGGTGGAGTCCCCATCCCTGGAAGTGTTTAAAGATGTCTGGGTGTGGCACTTAGTGCCATGGTTTAGTTGATTGGATGGTGTTGGGTAACAGGTTGGACTTGATGATCTCAAAGGTCTTTTCCAACCTGATTAATTCTGTTCTTCTGGAGTTTTTTTGAGCACTCCCCTGGCTTCATTTGGATGTTTAGGGTGAATTTAGAGGTCTAATTTTAAACAATGAGATATTCATGGGATAGTCTGGATCAGTGGATGCTCAAATATGAAGAGAGCTTCAGCTGCATTAAGCCTGAAGTGACAGAACTGGAATTGATATTTAATAATGCACTAAAACTCTTCAGAGGCTACAGTGCAAGAATACCAAAGTACAACATAGTTATTAAGAGAGGCCATTAGTCAAGTGCAGCAGAGTGTTTGTTATTCATCACAATCACTGAATTCTCAGAGTTTCAAGAAAGAACAAAGTGGGAAAGTTTAAAAAAAAAATTAAAAATTGGTCTATTTCCATCAAAAAGAATCAGAGTGTCTAAGGCCTTTCTCAGCAGGCAAAGGCTGCCACAGTTTATGTTGGAGATTTTGCTTCTTTGGAGTGACATCTCTTGAGTAACAATCATCTTTTGCCTGGTCAAAGCAGGTCTGGGGTTGAAGGAGGTTTGCAGCCTCAGCTGGTGGTAAAGCCCCGAGGAAGTGACCTTTCCCAGAGCCCAGGGGTTGGTGTCTGAAGGGAGACTTTGCTTAGTGGGTTTGAAAATGGATTTTTATCTACAATTTTTGTGTTTGTTTTTTTGTTTGTTTGGAGGTTTTTTGTTTGTTTTTTGTTATTTGGGGTTTTTTTGTGTTTTTTGTTTATTTTTATATATATATATATATATTCACAAGGTCTTGTAATGACAGGACGAGGGGTAATGGGTTTAAAGTGGCGGAGGGGAGATTTAAACTGGATGGTAAGAGGAAGTTCTTGACAGTGAAGTTGGTGAGACACTGGAATGGGTTGCCCAGGGAAATTGTGGCTGCTTCTTCCCTGGAGGTGTTCAAGGCTAGGCTGGATGAGGCTTTGAGTGACCTGACCTACTGGGAGATGTTCCTGCCTATGGCACAGGGGAGTTGGAACTGGATGATCTTTGAGGTCTCTTCCAACTTAAACCATTCTGTGATTATATATATATATTTTTAATTTTTTTTTTTTTTTAATGAGTCTGTTTGGCTTCAGGTTATCCCAGAGGGAGGAGAAATACAGGGGTGAGCTGTAGCCTGTGAGCTAGGAAAGATCGTCTCAGAGTCGCTGCAGATGAGGGACCAGACCTGAACCCAGGAGACTCCACAATGTGTACTAAAATTCAGCATTTGATCCAGAAAGCTTAAATTTGAAGAGGGAAAGGCTGTTAACTCAGCAAGACTTTTAGCCCACTGATGCCAGAGATAGATCACACAGCCACAGAGACATCCAGGCAGCGTTTGTGGACCAGTAGAGATTTTTGAGCATTGATCCCAAATCAGCCAATTCTTGATACTGCCACTCTTTCAGCCTTTCTCTTTTGCCACTCAAGCAGTCAATGAAGTTGCCCTCTCTTCTTTCATGAGCAGTTAACACAGCTGTTATAAGACATGAAGCTGTAATTAAAAAGGTTGTTTGGCTATTGAGGAAATTTGCAGAGGTCTTGCTGTACAGTGGAGGTCATTTTCTTTTAGCATTTAATGCTTTAAGAGGGCTGCAGAAGAGAGGGACATCAGGATTCCATGAAAGTCATGTCCTCTGCTCCTTGGTGATGCTGTTCCAGGTGGTTGATCTTTCACTTTTTTGTCTCAAGAATTGGATGGGGCTTGACAACCTGACATTCCCCAGGACCTAGAGGAGCTTCTTCTAATTAATCACTTTTTTGCCAAAGATAATTGCTCTAATTTGCAATGAAGGCATTTCCTCCCCTCCTCTCCTCCCCACCCCCACCCCAAAGAGACATCAATTCACTTTGTTTCTGTGTCACCAGTGGCTTCACACGAGTGCTCAGCAGAGTCTCCACTCAGTCACATGCATCTTGGCATACAGCATGGGTGCACTCAGCACCTGGGCACACTCAGAGTCCATCACACCCAACAGCTACTTAAGAAGTTATGAACCTCCTATTTTTCTTCTATCTCTTCCTCTTATGATTCTCAAAGAATATTGGTTGGTTACCCTTAAAAAAAAAAAAAAAAAAAAAAAAGAAGAAAAAAGAAATATTTTTCATACATACTAAATTTAGCTTTGCCCATATGTGACCCTAAAGGCAAAATTCAGCCTTTATGAAAGCTTTGGCTTCNAGGCAGCCAAATATGCTGTGGCAATGCTGGGTGGTGTGAGAATCACAGGCTGGTAGGGGTTAGAAGAGACCCCTGGAGACCATCTAATCCAATCCCCCAGGGTAGGTTGCCCAGGATCAAATTGTCCCTTATAAAAAGAGAGGAAAAGAGAGTGAGCAGCTCTTGACATGAGGCAGCCAAATATGCTGTGGCAATGCTAGGTGGTGTGAGAATCACAGGCTGGTAGGGGTTAGAAGAGACCCCTGGAGACCATCTAATCCAATCCCCCAGGGTAGGTTGCCCAGGATCAAATTGTCCCTTATAAAAAGAGAGGAAAAGAGAGTGAGCAGCTCTTGACATGAGGCAGCCAAATATGCTGTGGCAATGCTAGGTGGTGTGAGAATCACAGGCTGGTAGGGGTTAGAAGAGACCCCTGGAGACCATCTAATCCAACCCCCCAGGGTAGGTTGCCCCAGGATCTCCACGTCCAGGTGGGCTTCGAATCTCTGCAGCCTCTCTGGGCAATCTGTTCCAGAGATTATAACACCCTCACAACGAAGAATTTTTTTCCTTGTCTTGAAGTGGAACATCCTGGGTTCCAGTTTCTGCCCGTTGCCCCTTGCCCTTCCCCTGTACACCACCGAAAAGAAGCTTTTTCCATCTGTGCTGATCAAAAAAGAATATTCAGCAGAGCTATGAAGAATACTATCCAAGGAGACTACCAGTTATTTCCAGTGTCCTGATGCACACCAGTATGCATTCAGTGGCAATATTTAGAAACTCAGCAGCTTTCCATCACCCTCCAGGCAGAGCAGATTGGCTGAGTGTGCCTAAGAAGAGCACTCAGAGGAAAATGAGAGCAGAGGCAGTCACGAGAAGCAGCCGCTTGGAGAAATGCTTCTGAGATAGCTTCTGTGGAAATAAAAAAAAAAACAACAAAAAACCCCAAAGCCAATCCCTGATCAGCAGCTGCTGAATGACACAGCACTGCTGCCAAAGCACCAGGCTGCAGCACCTGCTCTCTGCACAGTGCTGCTCCTGGCAGAGGGTTGGGAAGTGTTGTGCCTGCCCCTGCAGCTTCCCAAAGCAGCAGCTCCCTGCGTCAACTCCTGGTGCTGGGGAAGGATGCTCTGCTCACAGGAGCTCAGCTTTCTCTCTGAGAGGATTAGCCATGGAGTATCATCTGGGTCCACGTAGTCAGAAACCTGTCAGCTGCCTGTGTGCTGAGCTTTGGCTTTTAGAATCATAGAATCAGTCAAGGTTGAAGGGGACCACAAGGATCAGCCAGTTCCAACCCCCCTGCCATGCCCAGGGACACCCTACCCACAGCCTCATTCAGCCTGGCTGCAAACACATCCAGGAATGTGGCCCCACCCACCTCCCTGGGCAACCCATTCCAGCCTCTCACCACTCTTATGCTCAACAACTTCCTCCTCACCTCCAGTCTGAATCTCCCCACTTCCAGCTTTACTCCATTCTCCCTACTCCTGTCACTACCTGATAGCCTAAAAAGTCCCTCCCCAGCTTTTCTGTAGCCCCCCCTTCAGATACTGGAAGGCTACAATAAGGTCACCTGGAAGCCTCCTCTTCTCCAAACTGACCAGCCCCAACTCTTTCAGTCTGTCCTCATACCAGAGGTGCTGCAGCCCTCCTTGTGGTCCTTCTCTGGACACACTCCAGCATGTCCACATCCCTCTTGTTCCAGGGGCTCCAGAACTGGACGCAGTACTCTAGGTGGGGTCTCACCAGGGATGAGTAGAGGGGGAGAGATTTTGCAAAGCCAGAGAGGGAAGGTCTTCCCTTATTTGTATTTCAGCACAGTGCTTACTGCAGGTTCATTTCTAGGAAGCACCAATAACATGCTGCAGCACATTTGAATAGGAGTGGTTTATTTCCTACTGGAACTTCATGCTGCTTGGAAATTTGTGAATCGGGTTTCCAAGGGATAGTCATAGAATGGTTTAGGTTGGAAAGGACCTCAACAATCATCCAATTCCAACCCCCATGCACCATAGGCAGGGACACCTCCCACTAGAACAGGTAGCTCAAGTCCTCATCCAACCTGCTCCTGAACACCTCCAGCCACAACCTCCCTGGGCAACCTGTGCCAGTGTCTCTCCATCTTCACTGTAAAGAACTTCCTCCTAACATCCCGTTTATATCTCCTCTCTGCCAGTTTAAACCCATTACCCCTTGACCTGTCATAATAAAACCTTTTGAGTAGTCCCTCCCCAGCCCTCCTGTAGCCCCCATCAGATACTATAAGGTCTCCTGGAAGCCTTCTCTTCTCCAGGCTGAAAAGCCTAAGCTCAAAGCAATTTGCAGAGGGCCAGGCAGGAAAGTCATTAGCAACACTTCGAAAATGAATTCCTCCCGTTCTGCATCAGTGAGATTTGTGATCCCCTTTACATATAATTTTAATGATTATCCATTGTTTATCTTTTTGGCACTGTTACAGTAATCTGGGAAAAAAAATGTGTATATATATATATATATATATATATATATATATAGCATATTATGAGTACCACTTTTATTATACCAGCTTCCTAAGTAGGGACGCAGGGAGCACTGAAAGAGAAATAGAAATGGGAAAAGATCTCCTGGGCTGGCATATCCTGTCTCCCACTGGCACATCACATCCTGTAATTCCCTTCATAAATATAAGTAATCTAAACCTCCACGTTCTGTCGGATATGAAAGGGAAATATTATTCTAGTGTGCCCAGAGATGATTAAAATAAGCCAGTAATAGATATAATTATTGCAAATTATAATAGATGACACAAAGGGTTTATCCCATATTTGGAGGTTTGGGGAGGAAGAGTTGAGTTTGTTCTGTTTTGCTGTCATTTGTTTCCCTGAATGGGCTTAGTTGAAGAGATTGGAACAATTTATTTCATTTTCTCTGCCACAGCAGTGAGGTTGTACCAACAGATTGGAGGAGCAGTCAGGGGCTTGAATGCTACTAAAGAAGCCTCAGCATGTGGATCTTTAACTCTTCTTTGTGGCTGTCATAAAATCATAGAACAGTTCAGGCTGGAAGAGACCTCAAAGGTCATCTATTTCCAAACCTCTGCCAGAGGCAGGGACACCTCCCACTAGAACAGGTTGCTCAGTTCAAGGTTCCTGCAGATAAGGGTTGGGAAAGGCAGGGGGGTTGGAACTGGATGATCCATGTGGTCCTTTCCAGCCCTGACTGATTCTGTGATTCTACCTCCATCCTGAGCTCCTCCCAAGCTGGTCTGCAGCCCATGGCCCCTAGCCCAGGTCTATCACTTGAAGTGTCAGATGAATTCCCCCAGGTCTCACTCAGAGAACTTGCAAAGCTATGCACCATCTTCTTTCCACGGTTCTCAGTTGGGCTTTTGTTTCAGGCATCTGAAACTATCTCTTCACTTGAAAGTAAAGAGGTCCCCAGCAGACCTATTTCTGCTGCCCGAGCCACATTATCCACATCAGGTCTGAACAAGTGAATGCTCTGTGAAAGGACAAGGGGCAATGGGTGGAAGCTGAGGCAGAGGAGGCTCCATGTGAATCTCAGGAGGACTTTTTTTTCCACTGTGAGGGTGACAGAACACTGGAACAGGCTGCCCAGGGAGGGTTGTGGAGTCTCTCTCTCTCTGGGATATTACAAAACCATCTGGATGCATTCCAGTGTGATCTGCTCTGGGTGATCCTGCTCTGGCAGGGGAGATGGATTGGATTAGTCCCTTCCAGCCCCTCACCTTCTATAATTCTGTGGTTTCCCATGTTGTTATCCTACACCTCTTAACCAAACCAAGTGCATCTGCACTTGTGGTTTTGCTCAGCCCAAGCAGCAGTGACCTTTGGAACACACCTCCTGCTTGTTTCCCCTTACTGCACTTTGGTTGCCATCTCAAAATACCCATACTGGTCTCTTCAGGATGAGGTTCTCTAAGAATATGCCTGTATGGTCCAGCCACGGGGAGGTGAAGCATTCAGTGAATGGCCATGAAGTATGTGTAGAGTGCTCAGCAAATCTTCAGGACCAGTTTGCCCTGAGCTCCCCCTTCCTGAGCTGTAGTGGCCAGCACAGGCAGCAGCCAGCATGTCAGACACCAAGAAGATGCCTTTGCTCCAGCAGCATCATCCTCAATTCTCATCTTGCCGTACAAGTGGAATCCCATTTTCTCATACTGCCTGAGAAACAGACTGAGTAAATAAGATTTGCTGTTATGTATCTCAAGTATGAGATTTATTTTAGTCTACAACCAGGATTTCAGCTAAAAATGTTTTCCAAAAAAGGAGAGAGACACAGCTGAAAAAAAAAAACAAAAACAGAAAACCAAAAAAACAACCCCAAGTTAATTCCTCCCTGCCTTGCCTGCAGCATTCTCTTTCTTCCAGCAGATCCTGGTGGAATTTAACAGCATGGTGGCTGAAGAGCTCTTTCAAATTACAGAGAGAGAGCAAAACAGCTCCTGGAGAGGGGTTGAGGTTTTTGAATTTTATTTTTTTTTTCCCTAGCTTGTTTTATCTGTTTCTCTCTTTCCGGTTGAAACTGCCTGAATTGAGACTAATCAGCTATGCCTCCAGAGAGTTGGGGAGAAAAAAACAACAAAAACAAAAAGAGCAGGCAATGAGAAAATAAAAATAATAAATCAGGGCATTTTACTATAAAGAAACAATATAAGTCGAGGGAGCAACTTTTACAACCTTCTACTGCTGTCTTTGAGGAGAGGAAGCTGATAGAATGGGAAGATAATTTGAGCAGGTTGTCACACCAACACTGCCAGGGCTGCCTGCACATTGTCTGCCTCCAGCTGGAGCTGGAAGTTGGGTTGTGAGCAAGGAATTTTATCTTTGCTCTTTCTTTTCTGCGTTTCAGAACCTGCCTTAGCTGTGGTCACTTCTCTTAGAAGCAGAGGAGAAGTGATGCTGTTTGTTGGCAAATGGGCACTTTGTGCTATGGAACTTTAGAGATGCTGGTTACTGTTCAGGTGTGAACCAAAGCCTGGTTTGCATTCAAGGTCCAGCTCTGGTCATCAGAAGGATTTGGAGTCAGTCCAGAGGATGGCTAGAGAGATGATCCAAGGCCTGGAGTACCTCTGCTATGAGGATAGGCTGAGGGAGCTGGGGGTGTTCAGCCTGGAGAAGAGAAGATCCAGGAGGACCTTAGAGCTGCCTTCCAATAGCCTCAGGGATCCTACAGGAAGGATGCAGAGGGACTTTTCATAAAGGTGTCTAGAGATAGGACAAGGGAGAATGGTTTTAAGCAAATGAAGTGTAGGTTCAGCTTGGGTCTTAGGTCCTTGATTTCATCTCTTCCAACCTGATATTCTATGATTCTACTCTTCCATGATTTCCTCTGTGTTCATGGTTTTTTGTTTTGTTTTGGTTTTTTTTGTATCACAGTATAACTCAGCACCTGAATGTTGGGAAGTTGCAAACATCCTCTCCCTGGAGGTGTGTAAGGCCACATTGGACAAGACCTTGAGCAACCTGGTCTAGTGGACCATGGTAGAGAGGCTGGAGCTAGGTGATCTTTAAGAGCCCTTCCAACCCAAATCATTCTATGATTTTATTTTGTAACAATGATAAAGAGAAACCTTCCAGTATCTGAAGGGGGCTACAGAAAGGCTGGGGAGGGACTATTGACGAAGTCCTGTAATGATAGGATGAGGAGTAATGGGTTTAAACTGGCAGAGGGAAGATTTAGACTAGATGTTAGAAAGAAGTTGTTTGCAGTGAGGGTGGTGAAACATGGGCACAGGTTGCCCAGAAAGGTTGTGGATGCTTCCTCCCTGGAGGTGTTCAAGGCCAGGCTGGATGAGGCCTTGAGTGACCTGTTCTAGTGGGAGGTGAACCTGCCTATTGCAAGGGGTTGGAACTGGATGAGCTTTGAGGTTCCTTCCAATCTAAACCATTCTCTGATTCCAGCTAACCAAAGAAGTGAGAAATCTGCAGCATTACAGAGCATCCAATTGTCCAATTGAACAATTGTTATAGTGCAGAAGCCTGAGAGGCAACAGGATGGCTGCATTCATTGTATCACCATACAATGTCCAAGACCATCCTTTTAGCTCTTCACAAACCAGATAAAACCCCTTCACAAAGTGTCCCAAAAATAGATACAGCAATAGAATTCACGGCAGTTGTCAGCAGGTTTTCTCGAATGAATTTCAACACATTTCTCCTCCAGGAAAATGCTGCTGTAGAAAATGTTCCTACAGCAAATTTCAACTTTCTACTGCCCATTAAAAAATAATATGTTGCATTAACATCAGTTCTGTGTATTTGTATATAATAGTGGAAGAAACCTTTTTTTTTTCTTTCTTTTTTAAGCAGGTTTCCCCAGAAGAGCTCACACTCCAAGCCAGAGGAAGGTAGATTTAGATTAGATGTTAGGAAGAATTTCTTCACCATGACAGTGGAACAGGTTGCTCAAAGAGGTGGTGGGAGCCTCAGCCCTGGAAGTTTTTAAGGCCAGGCTGGATGGGGCTTTAGACAACCTGATCTTGTGTGAGGTGTCCCTGCCCATGGCAGGGGGGTTGGAACTAGGTGATCTTTGAGGTCATAGAATCAGTCAGGATTGGAAGGGACCATAAGGATCATCTAGTTCCTACCTCCTTGCCATGCACAGGGACACCCTACCCTAGACAGGCTGGACAGAGCCTCACCCAGCCTAGCTGCAAACATCTCCAGGGAAGTGGCCCAAACCACCTCCCTGGGCAACCCATTTCAGGCTCTCACCACTCTCATGCTCAACTACTTCCTCCTCACCTCCACTCTGAATCTCCCCACCTCCAGCTTTGCTCCATTCCCCCTAGTTCTGTCACTACCTGAGAGCCTAAAAAGTCCCTCCCCAGCTTTTCTGTAGCTCTCTTCTGATACTGGAAGGCCACAAGAAGGTCCCCTGGGAGCTTCCTCTTCTCTAGATTGCACAGCCCCAACTCTTTCAGTCTGTCCTCACAGCAGAGGTGCTGCAGCCCTCTGAGCATCCTTGTGGCCCTTCTCTGGACACCTCCAGCATGCCCACATCCCTCTTGTAATAGGGGCTCCAGAACTGGACGCAGTATTCCAAGAGAGAGGAGGGTAGATTTAGATTAGATGTTAGGAAGAATTTCTTCACCATGAGGGTGGTGAGACACTGGAACAGGTTGCCCACAGAGGTGGTGGAAGTCTCACCCCTGGAAGTTTTTAAGGCCAAGCTGGATAAGGCTCTGGGGAACCTGATCTAGTGTGAGGTATCCCTGCCCATAGCAGAGGGGTTGGAACTAGGTGATCCTTGAGGTCCCTTGTAACCCTGACAATGCTATGACTAAGTCATGTCTGGATGATTGAAATCCAACTGCAGAAATTTGGAAGGTTAAGAGTGAAAATGTGACTTAGATTCAAAATCGTTCGTGCAATATTAACTGCAGCTCTCGCTTAGCTTTTCCAAACTAGATTTCTAAACAACAAAATGCTCAAGCACACATATCAGCACATGAATAATTCTGTTAGTTTCAATAAGGAAGCTACTTAATGATGCCCAAATCCAGGATTTAACAAGATGAAGCAGTGCTGATCATTAATGAATTAGTATTACTTGACTGAGCTACAGATATCTGACTAGTCACAAAACTTGAAGGGAGATGGAAAATCCAGGTAGATATTCATCATTCTAGACTGCTCCCAGATTGGGGAAGTCACAGCTCTCACACTCAAGACCATGAGCATCTGAAAAAAAATCCAAAACAGCTCTGAAGTTGCAGCTTCACAGAATGTTTTCATAGAATCCTATCACAGAATAGATTGGAAGGACCTTTAAAGGTCATCTTGTCCAGCCCTCCCATGTAGTGAGCAAGGACATCTTCAACAAGATCACGTTGCTCAGAGCCTCATCCAGCTTGACCTGAAATGTTTCCAAAAGTCAAAGGGAAGTAAAATTTCTCTTATTTTGCTTTCCCGTGGTGTTGGGATCCTTGAAGCTTCTTCCCTGGTGCATGAACTGACCCTCCCCTCCACACTGAAAATTTCAAAGCTTGCTGAGTCCAGTGCCAGAGCTGATGTTGCCCCAAGGCGCGCAGCATTGCTCTGCTAGCACTCCCCTTCACAAGGCTTATTCTAACACTCTCCTGCATGCTGGCAAGCTTGTAAGTCAAAAAGTAGTCGTGTGCAGGGTATGTCTTGCTCAGAGGCTTTGTACTACCTGGCTTCAGAGCTTGTCAGGACCAAAGCAGCTGTTCATCGTACAGTGCAAACCATCCTTGTTCTGGATTGGGCACTTCTGATGCTGGTAGCACATTCAGGCTCCTCAGCTAAAGAAACTCAGGTAAATTAAAGTGGTGGAGGATTGCTAATACATTTCAATGGAAGACAAGATGAATTTCCTTACCTGGATGAAGCCTGAAACTACTTTCTTTCGCTAGCATTATGAGCAATGCTTGAAGTTCCTTTTCCAGCAACTTCCCTTTAATTACAAACAGTTCAAGGCAGTTTTCATATCAAAACCCATCTAGGATTGTTCTTGAATCTCATAAGATTG
>VWZI01013899.1:68601-83897 GCA_013396835.1 Psilopogon haemacephalus | reverse complement strand
ATAACAGCAATCTGTAGTGATATACATAATTGTCATGTGCTTGCAGTGTGTTTATTAGACATTTAGAATCATAAAATCATTAAATATTTGGGCAGTAAGCTAAATAGATCAGTGTCCCTGCCTATGGCAAGGGGTTGGAACTAGATGATCTTTGAGGTGTCTTCCAACCTTAACCATTCTATGATCAGGTTGCTCAGAGCCCCAGACAATCTGGCCTTGAGTGTTTTCAGGGATGGGACCTCTACCACCTCTCTGGGCAGCCTGGGCCAGTGACTCATCATCCTCAGTGCAAAAACTTTCTTACTTCTTTCCAGTCTGAATCTCCCTTTGTCCTGTCACAACAGAACCTGACTTAAAAGATGCACCACAGGAAGTTGCAGCTCAACACAAGGGGGAAGTTCTTTAATATAAGGGTCCCAGAGCACTAGCCAAGGCTGCCCAGAGAGGTTGTGGAGTCTCCTTCTCTGGAGCTTTTCAAGGTCTGTCTGGATGTGTTCCTGTGTGACCTGTATGGTCCTGCTCTGGCAGAGGGGTTGGACTGGATGATCTCTTTGAATGATAGAATCATCCAGGTTGGAAAAGACCTTCCAGATCATCCAGTCCAACCTAGCACCCAGCCTTAGCCAGTTAACAAGACTATGGCACTAAATGCCCCATCCAGGCTTTTCTTAAACATCTCCAGAGACGGTGACTCCACCACCTCCCTGGGCAGCCCATTCCAGTGCCAATCACTGTCTCTGGAAAAAACTTCCTCCTAACATCCAGCCTATACCTCCCCTGGCACAACTTGAGACTCTCCCCCCTCAGTCTGTTGTTGGTTGCCTGGAAGAAGAGCCCAACCCCACCTGGCTACAACCTTCCTTTAGGTAGTTGTAGACAGAAATGAGGTCACCCCTGAGCCTCTTCTTCTCCAGGCTAATTGGTCTCTATCAACCCCTGACATTCTCTGAACATCCTCAAATTTCTTCCTGGCCTCTTCAAATACTGAAAGGCCAGAGGTAGGTCTCCTTGGAGCCTTCTTTTCTTCAGATTGCATGACCCCAACTCTCTCAGCCTGGCTTCACATCAGAGGGCTTCCAATCCTCCCATCATTGCTGTGGCATCCTTTGGCCCCACTCCAGCAGGTCCCTGTCTGTGCTGAGGACTCCAGAGCTGGCCCCAGCACTGCAGGGGGAGCCTCAGCAGAGCACAGCAGAGGGGAAGAATTCCCTCCTTGCCCCTGCTTCGTGTCAGCCCAAGACATGGGTGGCTTCTGGGCTGCAAGTGCATGTGCGCAGCTCACATCCAGCTTTTCATTTGTGCACCTTCCCTGATTATTTCTAGAAACAATGTCTGGATTTCTAAACATAAAAATAATACCCTTAGCAAAAAAAAATACACAGGTTTTCTTGGTGGTTTTTTTTTAGTTTTTTTCTTTTTTTTAGAGCAAATGTTTATGGCTGCTTAGAAAGTTTTGAAGGATGTAATTTGTAATGCTTTCCTGACAGAACTTTAGCTGCCATAGCACAAACAGCCCTCCTAAAATCCATCTCCTTTTGGACAGCTGGCATGGTGTGATACCTAGCAGATAAAAGAAATCAAGCAGAGGAACCAGGGTAGCCTAGAATACAGGAGTGAGATAAAAATAAAATAAAATAAAATATCTTAAGTACCAATTCCTCTCCTAGCCAAGAAAAAGAAAAGAAAAGAAAAAAGAGGAGGTCAGGTTAGTTCATCTCTCTGAGAATAACTTATAGCTCCAACATGCAGCTCCTCTCCAGGCAAAGAGAAGATAAATTTACCAACATCCCACCAAAAAAAAAAAAAAAAGAGTACAGTGTGGATCGATGAGGAGAATTCTGCTGCACAACCTGCAAACTGTAGTGCCCTAGGAATGGAAAGCAGAGCAGGAGAGATATTTTTTTGAGTAGGAAAATCAGGGAGAAGCTGGCAGGAGAAGGGATTGTCACCATAAGGAGGAGTGACAGCTGGGAGGATGTTGGCTGCTGTTTAACGTGCTTGAGAAATGCAGAGACAACATTAACCAGGCAGAGAGAGACATACAGCAGAACGAGACTGCTGAGGGGAGAAGAAGTTTGTCAGGGATTAAAGGGATTATCCAGCAAGCAAAAGAAATGCAGATGAAGCTCTAAAAAAACCCAAACAAACAAAAAAAACCCCAACAACAACAACAAAAAGATCATATCTGAAAGGTACCTCAAGAAGCAGATTGCTCCACAGGTATGTGATGGAAGGGGCTTGATTAATTAATGCAAGATGATTTTTTTTTTCCAAATTAATATCATTCATTAATTTTGGTATTCAAACTTTTCCACACCCTGACCACTAATTTTGATAATTAACTGGTCTGACTGTAACGGTGATGGAATGCATTATATAAACGATATCTAGGTCTAGTATTAACTATCAATATGCATAAACGTTTGATTCCAATTGCAATTAATTAACTGGAAGAGAAAGTTTTCTTGCAGTTAATTACAGCTTGGCCACTAGATGGCCTCAGGGCCTTGCTGCTTAGCCAGAAGTTAGGTAAATGCAAGACTTAAGGTATTTACTCACAAATATTATTTCTCGACTTGCAAGGCTAGCAATAAATTGAGACAGTACTCAAAACACTCACAGGCAGTTCTGTCTGTTGCCTTTCTGGCTGGCCGGGCCACTGGCTGCTACTGAGAGTTCCTTACCCTTCTCCACAGGCTGCTGGGGGAAGGTGTCCTAGTAGGGCATAAATCCTGCCTAAATTAGTTCAAACCCCTGCTCTTTCCTTCCTCCTGTAGCAAGGTTGAAGTAATGAGGTTTTGAACGAAGAAAGCCCCAAAGGCACATGACCAAGTCAGGTGTCTTGTGCTGTCCCTCAACTGTTAGAGTGGACACCTAGACTTTGAATTCATTGGCTAAAACAGTGGATGCCAATGCCTATTGGCCAGTATCACCCTTCAAAGTAGTGTATTTAAGGGAGGGTGATTTAGAGCCATTGCTTCTTTTCCTGCTGCATTTCACTGGGTCCAGATGTCTATTCGCACCTCTTTCACAGTGGCCACGTGTTTGCAGCATGCATTGCAGTTTGCACCAGCAGTGGCAAAGCAAATCTTCCCACCTCCTCTCCAGTCTCCTATGGTGTCTGTGAGTACAGCATGGTTAGAATTCTCCTCGTTATCAGGTTCCCTCTTTACCAAGTTCTGACTGTTTAAACTGTTTAAGCTCTTTGATTCCATGTTTATTAATAAGCTTTGTGTAATTGCCTCTTAGCCACTGAACATCCAGAGAACCTCCAGGGAAGTTTCCCGAAATGTTGAATATTAATAATAATTAAAATTTATTTTAAAAATATTAGCAATTAATTACCAATTATTAATAATAGCAACAGAAGGGGCAGATGGTTTCTGACCTGGTCCTGGCTTTCCGTGATCTGTGTGCCTCTGGGACTTTCTCATCTTAGGAGATGCAGGCAGACCTCTTGTGATGCAGGTGTCTCATGCTGGTTGTTGTATGCAGCTATTGCATGAAAGCAATTGGAGTTGCTCCTGGTAAACTCGAAGCAGTTCCAGGCTGGCTTATAGCTTATATTGCTGTATCTAATAAGGCATTAGCATTGCTAGTAAGCAGCACAGGCATGGATGGGTACAGCAGTAAAGGACAGAATAACAGTAAAACACAGAACAGTGGCAAAAGGACATCGTGTTACCTGCTTATCTGTTTTTATAGCAACGCCTGAGATTGGTTGGACCTTTGGAGATAATAGTTTATCCAATTGGCATGGCAGTAAGCTAAGCTTTACCATATTGGGGTGAAACCACAGGTCTGCTATGCCCACATTTGGGGAGAATGCATAGGCTTAGCACAAGGCAAGCAAGTGCACCTTGTTTAGCATGGGATGCAAGCAGGAGTAAAACAAGTTGGGTAAGAAAGAGTGCTCAGACTTCATGGCTCCAGGTCTTTTGTCCTTTTTCCTGCAGTTGCTTCTCCCCAAACAGAAGGAGAGCAGAAAAAAACATGTCTGGACAAGCCAGCACGTGTACAGGTGCATTTTTTACCCTCCAGGTCTAACACAAGGTCAGACTTGGAATGACTCCTGGAGCTCTGCAAGGCAGGAAAACTACAGTGAGCTGTTGCCAGTTTATGGGAACTCCTCAAATCCAAGCAAAAGTAGTTGTTGCTTCCAGTGATATTTACTACAGGACACTGTAGTGAGGCTCTGGTGTGATTCTTGGAGGAGCTGAATTCTACTACCCTTGCAAACAGGTGTAATAAACAATGCCAAGGCTTTATAGAGCGCAGCAGGAGCTAGCAAAGACCAAGGTTTTATTAGCACTCCAGTGCTGCCCCCACTACCATAGATCTACACTGCACACAGCTACTCATTCCATTCGTGTTACTATTATGCCTTGTCAAAGTAATGATTGTTTTGGGGTATATTTTGCAAGCTGGGGTATATTTTCCCAAAGTAATTATTATTTTGGGGTATGTTTTGTAAATTGGGCTATTTTTTTGCCAAAGTACTGATTGTTCTGGGGTATATTTTGCAAGCTGAGATATATTTTGCAAGCTGAGATATATTTTGACAAAGCAATTATTGTTTTGGGGTATATTTTGCAAGTTGGGATATATTTGCCAAAGTAATGATTGTTGTGGGGTGTATTTTGCAAGTTGGGGTATATTTTGCCAAAGTAATAATTGTTTTGGGGTATATTTTGCAAGTTGGGATATATTCTGCCAAAGTAATTATTGTTTTGGGGTGTATCTTGCAAGTTGGGGGGGGGGGGGTCTACAGGAAATCAGTGGAGGGACTTTTTAGGTTGTCAAGTAGAGATAGGGCTGGAGAAGGATGGAACAAAGCTAAAAAATTGGTAGATTCAGACTAGATGTTAGGAAATAGTTCTTCAGCATGAGCCTGGAACAGGTTGCCCAGGGAAGTGGTGGAAGCCTCATCCCTGGAGGTGTTTAAGGCCAGGTTGGATGAGGCTCTGGAAAGCCTGATCTAGTGTGAGGTGTCCCTGGCCATGGCAGGAACTGGATGATCCTTGTGGTCCCTTCCAACCCTGACAGATTCTATGATTCTGTGATTATACAATCCAGATTTTCCAAACCATAAAGTGCTTTACAGTACCTTTAATCCCTTCTGAATACTTGGCTATCAGTAAATGTCAAGGCACACGAACAGAATCTGCTAATCTAGTGAGATTTCCAGTCCAGGCAAGGTGAGCAGTGCACAATTTCCTGAAGGATCTGAGGTTTCTCTCTTGCTTTTTAAAAATTTTCTCTCTGCAATATTCCCTGAAATCCTTCCCCATAGCTTGGAGGAATCTCTTCAGCCAAGTTTTCCCAAAGCTATGCAGAGGATCATTTCACAGCACCCAGAAGTTTAAATGCTCTCAGCTGGGCACTGGTTGTTGCTGCAAAATGGGGATGTTTATTTGGCCGTGCCTAAGGTTTTCCTGGTTTCAGTTACTGTTTTCAGAACAAATGGCTGCTGACAAAACTAACTGACTTCTGCAAAAGGATTCATAAATATCCTCCCTTTACTCCATTGATCAGGTTTTTCAGAGATGATTCAACCAAAGAGCACTCTCAGAAATCCCTGCGCCTTCACAGCCCTTAGGAAATTTTATTTTGATTACTAAAAGTGACCTTTTGGTCCACCTGTGTGCAGAAATTCTTCCCTTTTGTAGCTGGGGATGTATTTTTCCAAGCTTGCCTGGCAAATAGAAGGGGGTCAAAAGATAACAGAAAATTGGCCTCAGTGATAGGTTTAGCAGCGTCCTGCTTTTAATCCGGTTGTGATCAAAGACTTGCTATGAGGACAGGCTGAGAGAAGAGAAGGCTTCCAGGAGACCTTATAGTAGCCTTCCACTATCTGAAGGGGGCCTACAGGAGGGCTGGGGAGAGACTATTGACAAGGGCTTGTAATGACAGGGTGAGGGGGAATGGGTGCAAACTGGCAGAGGGGAGATTTAAAAGGGATGTTAGGAGGAAGTTCCTGACAGTGAGGGTGGTGAGACACTGGCACAGGTTGCCCAGGGAGGTTGTGGCTGCTCCCTCCCTGGAGGTGTTCAAGGTCAGGTTGGATGAGTCCTTGAGTGACCTGTTCCAGTGGGAAGTGTCACTGCCTATGGCAGGGGGTTTGAACTGGCTGAGCTTTGAGGTCTCTTCCAACCTAAACCATTCTATGATTCTATGATTGCTTCAGGAAAAAAAAAAAAAAAAAAAAGGGAGTNGAAAAAAAAAAAAAAAAAAGTGATGTTCAATCTGATATTTCTGCCCCAAAGATACTCCCTTTTGGTCATGATTTTGAGTGTGGGATCACCTTAATTTGACCTGCAATTCCTCACTATGCTTGCTAACACAACAGGTAGCACAAAGGCAAGGAGCAAGCAGCAAACCTTATTTCCTTTGGCACATTGCTAAAACTATTTTTTCCACTTAATATCAGCAATGGGATTCTACTACCGTTCTAAACATTTCTCTTTGAGTCCAGACAGCTCAGGGCACACAGCAGACTCGAGACAGGAGTGCTTGTGCTATCACTCAGGTGCTGCCTGCAGTTTGGGCAGACTCTCTATCCCTAAAGCCTCTGAAGCATGATGTGTCTTGATAGATTACCGAGCTCCACTGCTGGACATTTGCCCCTCACACAGTTGCACAAATGCAAATAGAGGAATGCAAAACGCTTAACCTTCTATTCAAGCCTCCTGATTCGCTTAGGGCTGAGCAAAAAATCCCAAGAGCTGTCCATTACATCCTCAACTCTCCCCAATTTCCCTGCCTGTCCTTCACACCTAAGCCATCTGGTTGTCATTTCTTGGTGCTCCCCACACCTCTTTCACAAGCCAACCATCTGCTCAGAGCCTTTAAACTTCTATTTACAATACCTCCTCTTTTTTTTTTTTCTTTTTTAATCTCTCTTGCAACTCTTTGCATATGTCAAGATTTTAATTACAGAGCCACCTATTAGGGTGTCGTGGGCTGAAGTTCAGGGGGGGGTTGCTCCTCTAACAGCAGGGTCTGGGATGGGCTGGAAGGCACTGAAACTGTGGCTGGTTTGGGGCTGGCTGAAAAATGGTGTTTCTGAAGAGTGCAACAAATTTGGAAGTGAAGAAGCAAGCAGATGATGCATGAAGTCAATAATTGTTCCAAGACACCTCCGAGTGATGGATGTCTACATAATTNGGGGTCAAGGGAGGTGGGGAGGGGGGGGGGAAGGTTTCTTTCCACAAATTTATTAGATTGCTAACACCTCATAAAATATAGGAACTGGAGAATCAGAGAACCATTCTGGTTGGAAGGGAGCTTTTAAGATGATTGAGTTCAACTTTTAAGCCAGCACTGCCAGGTCACCACTAAGACATGACCCTCAGCCCCACAGCTACACAGCTTTTCAATCCCATCAGGGATGAATCATAGAATCAGTCAGGGTTGGAAGAGACCACAAGGATCAGCCAGTTCCAACCCCCTGCCACTCCCAGGGACACCCTACCCTAGAGCAGGCTGCCCACAGCCTCTGCCAGCCTGGCCAAAAACACCTCCAGGGATGTGGCCCCAACCACCCCCCTGGGCAACCCATTCCAGGCTCTCACCACTCTCATGCTGAAAAACTTCCTCCTCACATCCAGTCTGAATCTCCCCACCTCCAGCTTTGCTCTGTTTCCCCCAGTCCTGTCATTACCTGATAGCCTAAAATGTCCCTCCCAAGGACCTTACCACTGCCCTGGGCAGCCTCTTCCGTGCCTTGACAACCCTTTAGGGAAAGAAATTGTTCCTAATGTCCAACCTAAACTTTTCCTGGTGCAAGTTGAGACGGTTTTCTCTTGTCCTGTCAAAGAAGGTAGGAATGATTTCTATAGATGCTATAGCTGTGGTTAAGATTTCTACCTCCCAATGCAAGAGGGCAAAGCTGACCTGGCTAAACAACCAGCAGCAAAGAAAATGTACAGCTACCAGTGACAGCACAAGTGCTGCACACCCACACATAATGCACACATACAAACCAAAGCATTTCCTCACTCCTCTCAGTGGAAGGTTCACCCACATAGATGAGAAATTTCTCATACAAAGTGCTGGGGAATGTTCTTTCAGGATGTGCTCGCTCAGCTGATACCATTTTAGGGCACTCTGTATTTTGCATCCAGGTGATTAAGAGCAGAGAGAGATCCAGTATCTGAAGGGGGCTACAGGAGGGCTGGGGAGGGACTGTTCACAAGGTCTTGTTATGACAGGATGAGGGGGAATGGGTTTAAACTGGAAGAGGGGAGATTTAAATTGGGTGTTAGGAGGAAGTTCTTTCCAGTGAGGGTGGTGAGACACTGGCACAGGTTGCCCAGGAAGATTGTGGAGCACAGAAGCACAGAATATGATCAAAGATTCTGTGCTCCACAACCTCCCTGGAGGTGTTCAAGGCCAGGTTGGATGAGGCCATGAGTGACCTCTTCTAGCGGGAGATGTCCCTGCCTATGGCACAAGGGGGTTGGAATTGGATGATCTTTGAGGTCCCTTCCAACCTAGACTATTCTATGATTCTATGATTGATGAGACAGGGTATTAGAGGGGAAAGAAGCAGTAGATCTATTGCCACATAGTCCACAAAGCAGCAGAAAGAGGAATTAGTGAACATCAGCAGAATGAGGTACCCTTTGCTGGAGTTCAAGGGCTTTGCTGGAGTCTAACTGGCTCAAAGTGTGAGGGTTGATCAGCTTGTCTCTGAAAAGGAAGGACATACCAGTAATGAAATCTAATATACGTGGTAGGCACATTGGTAGGGAATTGCTGAGTTTGGCTTTGGATTTAAAAAAAAAAAAAAGGCAATTCTGAGGGATGCTCAAAGAGATTCATTGCTAGGAGAGGAAGGGATCCCACTGAAGATGAGTCTGGTTGCACTAGACCTGATCCCCAGTTGAAGAGTGGCTTGCAAATCATCCTTGCTCACTTGAGATGCCTGCAATTTGCTTTTCACAGAGCTGTGCTGCAGAAACCTCTGCTTCCCCATCTGCTTGCAGGGAGGACTAAGAGCTGCACAGAAGTCCTGTAGAGTAGGTCCCAATCGAAACAGCACTGAGTGCAGAACCACTTGCTGGTGCCTGAATGAAAAACCTCTAGAAATGGTTTATTTTACTGTAAGTACAATCCTGGGAAGCAGTCAGTGAAATTCAGCTGCTCAGGGCAATTTCATCTCAAAGGGAGCACAGAACCACTCCAAAGCACTAGACAGTAAATTGATCTGTGACTGTATTGCAGGTGGCTGCTCCATGGCAGACTCAGGCACTCTCATCTTTGAAGACCAACAGAAGACCCAGCTGGTGGAAGGCAGAGCTGTAAAGATGACTGCTCACAGACACAACACCAGAGGTAAGCTATCTCCCAGATAAACCTGATTCAGAGCTTAGCTAGCCCAGCCTGAGGACTCCATAGTTGGCTGCTGGACTAACACGTAGAGCTGCAGCGAAGCACCACACACCATTTTGTAAGTCATTTGTTCCTGGCTGGCTGGGAGATGGCATCCTGTAGGGACAGAGTCAACAGCACAATTAAATCCCATCAGGGAAGCTCATCCCTTCCCTTTTGCTTCCACAGCTTTCCTTGGCACTCTGCTGCACTAAAGCTTTTCCACGGTGCCATACACCCAAGTACATCTGGAGCAGCTTTGCTGCAAGGTAGCGAGATAAATCAAGCGTTTTGATATTTCCCTGCCTCCATCTAGCTCTGCACACAGAGTGATGTGGTTTTTTTGTTTTTCTTTTTTGGGTGGAATTTTATTAGCTCGACTAGAGTGAGCAGCTGTCCTAAGTCTAAAATTACACAGAGCACTGGAGCAATTCCAAAAGAGCTATTCTAGGCATGCAAATGGAGGAGACAANCTCTCTCTTGTAGCTGATTACAGTAAATAGCTAAAGCCTTGGAAGAACTTGAAAGAAACCTCTTCCTCTTTTAATTATGCCTCCTTTTTAATAACGTAGCTTTTGAAATCACCGTCACAACAGTGAATTTTAAGATCTCCATCTACTGCTGTTGTGCACATGCCTACAGTGATGCTTTCCTTACTGAAAAGGCACTCAAGATCCTCATAATATTGTTTAATTCTTTGGAAGATTGGCAGTGATGATCCCTCAATTTGCCAGCTGATCTTCTCATACCTAACCAGGCCTGCACAAAGTAATAACAGATTTTAAGTCATCTTTAGGCACCCTAATACCTCTCCAACCTATTCAAAGAGTGGGGATTATACTCAGTCATGCAGATCAATACTACCTGATTTAACACCTCTATTTTCACTTGCTTTCCAATCCTCACATTTAATCAGCCAGTCTGAATGGAGAATTTTCAATTTTGGGACTAACAAAAAAAAAACCAAAATCCCCAAACCAAACCCCGCCCCCAAAAAAAAAAAAGAAAACAAACCCAATAAAAACCCCAATCTCAAAACCAAACCAAACAACAAATAACAAAAACAACAATAGCAAAGAAAAATCAAAAGCAAGCAAGCAAGCAAAAAAAAAACCAAACCAATAACAAAAATATTGATTTTATAAACAAGAGAGATATATTTAAGGAAGAAGACATCATAGAATCATATCATGGGATTGTAAAATGGCTTAGGCTGAAAGGGACTTCAGAGATTGTCCATTCCATCCATACTCATGGGCAGGGAAGCCTCTGACCTAGACTTGGTTGCTCAAGTCCTCCTCTTTTCTGATATTCAGCATCTCCAGGAAAGGGACAACCACAGGCAACCTATTCCAGAGTCTTACCAATGTCATACTAGAATGGTTTAGGTTGGAAAGGACCTCAAAGATCATCCAGTTCCAGATGGGGCTCCAGAACTGCAGACAGTGCTGCAGGTGCGGTATGATGAGAGCAGAGCCAAGGGGCAGAATCCCCTCCCTTGCCCTGCTGCCCACAGCTGCTCTTGCTGCAGCCCAACACACAGTTGCTGTCTGGGCTGCACTCACACTGCAGCCTCATCTTCAGCTTTTCCTCAGGCTGCTCTCAGCCATTCCCCACCCTGCCTGGAGTTGTGTTTGGGATTGTGCCCACCCAGGTGCAGGACCTTACACTTGGCCTTGTTGAATATCATGAGATTGGCCTGGACCCAACTCTCCAGCTTGCCTAGGTCCCTTTGGATGTCATCCCTTCGGATGTCATCCCTTCCCCTCTACTGAAGAACTTCTTCCTAGAATCCAACCTAAACCTACTCTCCATCAGCTTAAATCCAATCCCTCTTGTCCTATTGCCAGGCACTCTTACAAAAAGAGTCTCTCCAGCCTTCTTGCAGGCTCACTTTGGGTATCAGAAGGCAGATATTATGTTCCCCTGGAGGCTCCTCTTCTCCAAGCTGAGCAACCCCAGCTCCCTCAGCCTATCCTCATAGGTGCTCCAGCCCTTGGATCATCTTTGTGGCCCTCCTCTGGGCTCCCTGCAGGAACACATCACAACTCTTTCCCTAAAACCTGTTGTACATTTCCAGCTAAAAGGCTCTAACGTTTCAGTGCCTTCAAGGAGCGACTTGCGGTGCCTTTCCTGTTCTTCGTAGCTCGATAAGGAATAGCAGGCAGCAAAATTAATTTCTTTCAGTGTGGGATTGTCTAAGTTACAGATCCAAGCAGAGAAAACTTGTTAGATAATAACTCTTCCTGCGGTGTCAACATCAGTTACCTGAGTGCTTTTTGTACTGCTACGGTACCGGCAAAACAAGAGTTTAGAATCGATTGATCTATATTTTCTCACCGAAGATGACACGAAAATATGATCTTCTGTGATATATCTGTTCTCTTTTTTACTGCATATATACAATGAATTCATACATATTTTATGAAAACTTTCCACCAAGGGCTCTTGCAAATCCTATAAAAGTGCCTGTTTGTTGGGGTTTTTGGGTTGGTTTTTCTTTTGAGATGCAGGAGGATTGATAGAGAGGGGGTGGGAAACGATGGACTTCAAAAATAAATGTTTGGATTCTCTACCCTGCTTCACTAATGTGCAGGCTGCTGTATAACCAAGGTGGGTGGAAAGTGCAACGGGCAAAAGACAAAAGATGGAGCCACGTGCTGGAGCTTCGTGGCACTGATCTTGACCTCTTAGCCAGGCACTCCTGTTCCTAGAGCTGCCTTCTGTTATGCCTGATGAGAGAATGCATCAACCACATCTGCCCAAAGGCAGAGAATAAATCTGTGCTCTAAAAGCTGCTCTCTCTTGCCTTCTGACTATTCCTATCATAATTTAATCATTTTCCTGCTTTTCAGCACTCTGTGATCAGAGGGAGGCCCTTGCACCATTTATGATTAGTTTGTTCCACCCGTTCTAGTTGCCACAATAGGCTCCATCATCAACAGGCTTGAAGTATGAACAATTAGATCATGATTTGCTTTGAGCATGTACCAGACATCACAAAAATCCAGCTGCGTGAACAAAGTAAAGAATCATCTCTGAGAGCAAATGCTGTTTGCAATCTCACAATTTGCAGACTAAAAATTAAATGACTATTTTTATCCTCCCTTCTCCTGCCAGACACTAACTAAATTTGCCAAAGTAAGCATGCCCAGGATTAAAGTTTGATTGATTTTTTTATTATTTTATTTTTTTTTTAAAGGGCAAACTTAAAATATGACACACAAAGTTTTCAGAGCTGCATTAGGCTGCAGAAGACTTCCTGACTGTGGTCCCAGCTCCTGCCACGTCCAGCTTGCCTGTTGAGAGCTCCTATTCCCAATCCTGGTGCCAGTCCTCGATTCACTGGTTCACAGCTTGGTCAGGACAACCAAGTTTAGGTGTGGAGGGGCTCATTAAGACAAGAAAAGTGTAAGAGATGAAGCCTGGGACAAACAGCCAAGGGAAACAGGAATATCAGCCAGTAGTGGGCATCACTCCCGGGTTAAGGGGAATGGTCTTCAGCTTGGGAGAGGTCGCAGCTTTTGAGGAAAGTTGCTTTATGCAGCATCCACTCTGAAAGGCCTCTGTCAGGTTATTTTATCCTGCAGTTTGGATTTTATTCCAGGCTGAAGGCCTTTTTTTAGATGTTGAATTTCATTACCTTTCCATTGCATTTCTGCGTTGTCTTTCATTCCTCTCTTAGCATTTTTGTGCAAACCCATGATTCTGAGAGGAGAGGCAAAGCAGACATATTTTAGTGACCACTGCTTTTCTTCACGACTTCCCTTGACAAAGTTACCCACCAGCTTTCCACCGGCTTCCCACTCCATTCTCTTGAGCTCTAGAGAGTCCCAGGGTTCTTCAGTTAACCAGGCTGAAGCAGGCACGATATTTTTAGCTGCTTTTCTGAATAGCTCCTTGATGTTCATCCCCCCCTGAAATTTTCCTTGGATTACCGAGGAGAGGCTTAGCTGCTTAGCTTTGCAATGTACAATTCGATCGCTTCCGTAATGTTTTCATTTGCTTCCGCGGCGAAAGGATAGAATTCAAGTGGCAAATTCTGATCTGTGCTACAGGAGATGAGGGCGTCTGGAGTCTGCTATTCTGTTCTTCTGTCAGACTCCACCTAGAGTACTGTGTGCAATTCTGGAGCCCCCAGCACAAGAAGGACATGGAACTGTTGGAGAGAGTTCAGAGGAGGGCCACGAAGATGATCAGAGGGCTGGAGAACCTCTGCTATGAGGACAGGCTGAGAGAGTTGGGGCTTTTCAGCCTGGAGAAGAGAAGGCTTCGGGGAGACCTTATAGCAGCCTTCCAGTATCTGAGGGGGGCCTACAGGAGGGCTGGGGAGGGACTGTTCACAAGGTCTTGTAATGACAGGACGAGGGGGAATGGGTTCAAATTGGCGGAGGGGAGATTTGAACGGGATGTTAGGAAGAAATTCTTCACAGTGAGGGTGGTGAGGCACTGGAACAGGTTGCCCAGGGAGGTTGTGTCTGCTCCCTCCCTGGATGTGTTCAAGGCCAGGCTGGATGAGGTCTTGAGCAACCTGATCTAGTGGGAGGTGTCCCTGCCTATGGCACAGGGGGGTTGGAACTGGATGATCTTTGAGGTCTCTTCCAACCTAGCCCATTCTATGATTCTATGATTCTTCACTGACTACGTCTGAAATCCTCTGTAAGGTCAGCAAAATGAAGTGCGTGTGGTCTGCTGCCACTGCTGAGATGTCCGAGAGCAGCTATGGTGACAAATACTCGGTTTATGAGGTTATTCGATGCAGCTGGGAGTCATTTTAATGCAATCCAGAGAGCTGCACAGATTTGCAGCATCTGCCGAGACGTCAGCTCCACCTACAGAGAAGGCTCTCGTATAGCTCTGGCAGAAGCAGGTTGAGCAGACATCCACGGCAGCGCTGCTCGCAGTAGTTGTGCTCAGTTCAGAAAGATTACACATACCTATAAAGAGGTACAAACAAGAAGCAGATTAAAGAGGCCTGCAGGGGATTACAGAGTCCTCTACAACTTCATGCAGATGAATTTTTAACAACAGGAGCAAACGACTACTAGAAGGTACATTATTATGTAAAGTAGAGAATCAGAATTTACATGTCTTCTTCCCGAAGCAAGCAGGATTTTTATTTTTTTTTTCTTTCTTTCTTTCTTTCTTTCATATTTCTATTGCTAATTGAAAACAAGATTTCCAAAACCCACAGAATCTGCCCAGCAGCATCTCCAGCCTCAACTAACTCAGTCTCGCAAGCGCTGGCGCTAAATTTGTGGTGCCAGCTCCACCAGGCAGGGTAAGGAGATTTCCCTACCACCACCACCACCCCCCCAAAAAAAACAAAAAAAACCCAAAAAAACAAAATTAGAAGTTTCCCAATCTCCATTACTGTTGCATTTACCTCTTAGTTTGTCTGAAACTGGAGGAGGCTGCTCTCTCTTGCAGTCAAAACATGCCATGGGCGCATCCTCACGCAGAAAGCAGCTCAGGCTCTGAAGTCTCTCTCAGAGCGTGTTTGATTTCCTGGCTGCCTTATTTGTTTACAACAATGCTCTTAAAATTGTCTCTACCATCTGTGTGGTTTCTAGTTGTTTGAATGAGAATGAGATATTAAAATGCCATCCAGATGTCTAGATGCAGATCAGCATTAACATATTCTGCAGGTTGTCGCAAGGGTAGGATGTTGGGTCGGGTTGTTGGTTTGTTGTTTTGTTTTTTGCCCCCTCCCCCTTCTTAAGCAAAACAATATTTTCAGGTGGAATGGGAAGAAGTAAATCTGTGCAGGCTGACAAGGAAGCAAACAAAAAGAAGGAAAAAAGAAATGCACTGAGCATATTCAGCTGAACTTTTCAATCACTTTTTATGAAAGGGTTAGGTACGAAGTGTCTCGAGATGTTTCTACTGTAAGTCTATAGAAGGGCAATTGGATGAAAACA
>VWZI01013899.1:46404-60633 GCA_013396835.1 Psilopogon haemacephalus | reverse complement strand
TTTTTTTCATCCATTTATTTTCTTTGTTTTATTGTTTGGGTTTTTTAATCCTTTCTTTTGTATTTTGTGTTGGTTTTTTCATCCATTTATTTTCTTTGTTTTGTTGTTTGGGTTTTTTTAATCCTTTTTTTTTGGGTGGGTTTTTCATCCTTTTTTTGTTCATGTTTTTTTCATCCTTTTTTTTTTTTGTTTGGGTTTTTTTCATCCTTCTTTTAATTTTTTGGGTTTTTTTTAAAATCCTTTTCTTAAGTTCTTTTTTTCATCTTCAGTTTCTTTTTTTGCCTCAGTTTTTTTTCATCCTTTTTTTTTTTTGTTCTTTTTTTTTTCCAGTCCTTTCTTTTACTTTTTTTTTTTTTGTTGTTGTTGTTGTTCTTTTCTAAAAAATCCTTTATTTATTTAATTTTTTTTTTCCCCCACAGTTTTGCTGCAGAGGTTGAGCTGAAAGACTTTGGTAATCATAATCCAGGGCATTTAGTCCTTGGTTTTACACATCTATCACTTCCTAGATCAGCTCACGTGTGGTTTAGAATGGATCTTTCATTGTAATTCTTCACTCACAGTCACCCACATTCTGAAAAGACCTTTGCATCGCTGAGTCTGTTGGCTGCTGTCGAGCCCATGGTGCTCACTGCTCTTCCTTGGAGGTAGCTGGAGACATATTACAAATGTAGGTTAATAGGTTTTATGATCAATCAAGCCAAAGGCACATACCTGTCCTATTAATAATGCAAATGCAATGGGGTTATCGAGTTATGAGTAGCTTAGACACAAAATATTAACCACTAACACATTCATTAAAGCTGAGTAAAGTATTAATTAGCTTTGATGCTGCTGGACTGCAGAGTAACAGATGCTTTTACCAAGCTCTGCCCACATTGATTAGTGTGATCCCATGCTGTGTACTGTGTTTCCACAACAGAATTGATCTTTTTTTCTTTCTTTTTTTTTTTTTTTTTTTTTTTTTCCCCTAGATGAAGACAAACAGGATTCTAAACCATGCTCAGGAGTCTTTCAGACCCAGATCAGCTAGAGGAACAGCGATATCTTGCACCCTCAGCAAGTTTGCTGATAGCACCAAGCTGTGTGGTACAGCAGATAGGCTGGAGGGCAGGGATGCCATCCAGAGGGACCTGGACAGGCTGCAGAGGTGGGCACAAGCCAACATCATGAGGTTCAACAAGGCTAAGTGCAAGGTCCTACAGCTGGGTCGAGGCAATCCCAAGCACAAATCCAGGCTGGGCAGTGACTGGCTGGAGAACAGGTCTGAGGAGAGGGACTTGGGGGTACTGGTGGACGAGAAGCTTTGCTCCATGTGCTCCAGGTGGGGTCTCACAAGGGTGGAGTCGAGGGGGAGAATCACCTCCCTGGCCCTGCTGGCCACACTGCTCCTGATGCAGCCCAGGCTCTGGTTGGCTTTCTGGGTTGCAAGTGCACACTTCTGGCTCATGTTGAGCTTCTCATCCACGACCACCCCTAAGTCCCTCTCTGCAGGGCTGCTCTCCAGTGGTGTCTTTTAAATCCACTTAAATTACTGCAGCAGAAATAAGGTCATAAAATATTAATGCCAATCAGTGGAATGAGATTTATGGTAGGCAATAATTATACAATAATTGAAAACCAATGATTTGTATTAACTTTTTTTTTTTTCCCCCCCTCCTTTCTTCTTGGAGGGATGAAGGCAAAAAGCATGTGTGGAAATTCAAGATCCTTAGGTGGTGGACACTTTGGATTTCTGTGCTGGTGGAAGTGAGCCCCTCTCTGCAAGAAGGATATTGAGTTGCTGGACTGTCTCTGAAGAAAGACAACAAAGCTGCAGAAAGGTCTGGAGAACATAACTGGTGAGAAGCAGCTGAAGGAGCTGGGCTTGTTTAGGCAGGACAGGACAGGACAGGACAGGACAGGACAGGACAGGACAGGAGTAAAATCAGCCAGGTTGGAAGAGACCTCTAAGCTCATCCAGTCCAAACTATCACCCAGCCCTATCCAATCAACTAGCCCATGGCACTAAGTGCTCCATCCAGTTCTTTCTTGAACACCTCCAGGAATGGTGGAGTGGAGTCAGCAGCCCTGGAAGTGTAGGCATGGCATTTCAGCACATGGTTTAGTGGGCAAGGTGGTGCTTTGTCAGCAGTTGGACTCAATGAGCTTAGAGGTCTTTTCCAGCTTTAATGACTCTAAGAACAGCCCCTACATTCTTAGCATGCTGACCACCACATCAATAAAGGCACCCATTGGTGAGGGTATAAATATTGGCACTTTGCTATCACACAGATTTAATAATAGGAACCATTTTTATCATGCATCTTTTAAAGGGTCTGAGATGAGCCCATAGAAGTTCATTAGATTCTTTCTAGCAATATCTGCCACTGCCTTAAATTGGCATGAGGTCATTACACTGCATGTATTAAGGGCCAGAAATGTTCTTCAGGGTTTGACCTGAGCGAGTGTCACACAGAGATGAATATCCTCAAGGTCTCCAGAGTGTTTTGATCAAGGAAAATTTCATTTTTCTCCCATTCCCCAACCCCCACCTCTAGTCAGCTCATTGTCCCTGTAATATTATCTCATTTCTCTGGCTTCTGAAAGGGCCTTTTCATTTGCAGCACTTTGCTGACAGTGAGTGGCAGTTGTTCATTAACCATTATCTCTTCTAATTTTCTGTGAGCTAATTGTAAGGAGCCCACGAACAGCTCTTGGAATAGCAGAGCACTGAGGGATAAGAGAAGGGGGGGGGGAAAAAAAAGAAGAGCACGTGGGGATTACATTGGGTCAGTGCAATTTACAGCAATATTCCTTTCAAGAAATGCAGGGGTCTGAAAGTCAATTGTTAAAAAGGAGGCAGAAAAGAGGCCTGCTAATATCAATTCAGAAATCAATAGGAACGTCCCGTTTGAGGCAAACTCCTGTAGCAATTTCTAAGGGAAAATACTTACCTTATGACATGACAAGCATCTTTATTGCACAGGTTAAATGAGCCAGTAAAAGGGGAAAAAAAAAAAATATTGCTAGCATATTAGAACGTAGCAGTAGGAGGGAAGAACAGATATAGCCAGGCACAAAGATAAAATAGCTAATATATAAAAAAATATATATATAAAAATTAAAAAGCAACAACCAAACCANATATATAAAAATTAAAAAGCAACAACCAAACCAACAACAACAACCAAAAAAAAAACCACAAAAAAAACAAACAAACAAAAAAAAACCCCAAACCCAACAACCCAAACCCTCACTAAAAGCTCCCTATTTGAGCTGATTCTTCCAGCCCAAAGCTGGTGTTAGAGGAAACATGTTCAGGGCACAGCTAGAATGCTGGGGTCGGTTTTGAGCCTCTTACTACAGGAAAGACATTAAGGTGCTGGAGTGTGTTCAGAGAAGGGTAACAAGGCTGGTGAAGGGTCTAGGGAACAAGTCTTACATGGAGCAACTGAGGGAACTGGGATTGCTTAGTTTGGAGGGGGCTGAGAGGAGAGCCCTTTGCTCTCTACTTAAAAGGAGGTTGTAGTGAGGTGGGGGTCAGTCTATTCTCTCAAGTATCAGGTAATAGAATAACAGCTAATGACCTCAAATTGTGCCAGAGGAGGTTTAGATTGGATATTGGGAACAATTTCCCAACTGGAAGAGTGGTCAGGCTGCCCAGGGAGGTGGTGGAGTCACCATTCCTGGAGGTGTTCAAGAAAGGTGCGGCGTGGCACTTGGGGATGTAGTTTGATGGCCATGGTGGTGTTAGGTTGAAGGTTGGATCTTCCAACTGCAAAAAATTCTGTGATCCTATGCCTGGTAATCAAAAGGCATTATTTATCTGCCTAATGTTTCCTAGAAGTTTGGAAGAAATGGCAACAACATGATTAAAACTGTTGCAGGTTATGAGTAAAGTAATTTTGTTCATGCCCGTATTAACTTGACGAACCACAGCAGGAGATTCCTTATGACTGGAGCTGATTATGAACACAAATCATCAGGCTTATATACATATCCCTCATGGTTAAAAGCCTTTTTTTTTTTTTTCTTTAATAGTAATGAAGGAGGGCAGTGAAAAACGACATCAAAATATGCACTTGGAGCAACGTCCTGTTGAGTGGATGCGATTTCAATAACTCACAATAAAAACGGAGGCAAAAGTGAGTGACAGCTGTGGGAATGGGAAAAAAAAAAAAAGAAAATACTTTCAGATTTCCCTGCCTTTCAGAATTTAGACTAATAGGGGGATGCAGCACGAAGAGACAAACAGGGGTGGGTGAGATAAATAACAGCCACAGTGGTCGCCGTGTAGCACACAAGGAAGACACAGGCATCTGTATAAATCAAGCCTACAGTCAGAGCACAGACGGATTAACAGGTGGCGGAACAACAGTTGACACGTACAGAGCTGATGGTGAAGAAATATGACCAGGTTGAATAGTTTGGACAAGCTTTAATTCAACACAGCTCTCTTTGGAGAATTGATGGCTTTTCAAACAGCTTAGGACTGCTCCTGCCCTGCTTACGCTGTCTGCTGGCCCCTGGGATGAGGAATTAATCCGGCCCCCGTGTTAGGATAGCAGCGCTAAAAGGGGAGCAGCTGCTGATGATCACTGGAGCTCATTTGAAATGATGCCTGTGATCAATTACTGAGGCTGTGGCTGGAATCAGTTGCAGTTGGTCTGACTGCATTCTGTGGTATTTCTACAGCCACACCAGAAGTGAAAATGGTAAAAGAATGTAAGGCAAAACTCCCTCATCTCTGAGAGAGGCTGCAGAGAAGGGCCGCAAAGAACATCAAAGGCTGGAGCGTTTTTCCTATGAGGAGAGCTGGGTCTGCTCAGCCTGGAGAAGAGAAGGCTCCTGAGAGACCTAAAAGTTGCCTTTCAGTACCTGAAAAGTACCTACAGGGAAGATGGAGAGAGACTTTTGATAAGGTCATGTTGTGATAGGACAAGGGGCAATGGTTTTCAATTTGAGCAGGCTAGATTTAGATTGGGTATTAGGAAGAAGTTCTTTACTATGAAGGTGGTGAGGAAGTGGAACGGGTTGCCCAGAGAAGCTGTGGATGTACCATCCCTGGAAATAGAATAATAAAATCAGTCAGGGTTGGGAGGATCCACAAGGATCATCTAGTTCCAACACCCTTGCTGTGGGCAGGGACACCTTGCACTAGATCAGGCTGGCCAGAGCCTCCTCCTCCAACCTGACCTTTAACACCTCCAGGGATGAGGCTTCCACCACCTCTCTGGGCAACCCCTTCCAGGGTCTCACCGCTGAAGAACTTTTTCCTGACATCCAGTCTAAATCTACCCATTTCTAGTTTTATTCCATTCCCCCTAGCCCTACCACTACCTTAATTTTTAAAAGCAGCCTGGATGAAGCTTTGACCAAATTGGTTTAGTGAGAGGTGTCCCTGCCCATGGCTGGGGCAGTGAAGCTAGATGATTTTTAAAGTCTTTTCCAACTCAAGCCATTCTATAGGTCTATGATTCATTGCCATGCAGATGTTCCCAGGACTTAGGATACTGGGGAAGGTATTGCTGAATTCCTTATGGATGAGACCGAAAATGAATGTTAGCCTTGCAGTAGATTAAAGGCAGGTAAACAGAGCAGCAGCAATATCAGTCATAATAATGAAGGTGGAAGGAGATGGCTTTTCCAGATTGGTAACCTTCATCAAACAAATGCAGGATGAGATCATTTGGACACAGATTGGAAGAATTATGGAGTGAAAAACAAGTTGAGTAAATCAACAAGGCTGTCAGGTGAGACTCGGCGGTGAAGATGGAGGTTTCTTTTTTAATTTACTGAAAAGGCACCTTCTAGTCTCACGGGGATGGAGCTATGAGGATGCATTGCCAAGAAATGCTACTGGATACACACCTCCACCCCCTCACCCAGAAGGCTGCTGATGTGCTTGTAGGAGACAGCCATTTAGGAAGAAACTTTTCTTTTTGTTCAAGGTATGCAGTGTCTCTGCTTGTGCAGCATGCTTTGAAGCTGGTGAGGGGCCTGGAGCCCAGTCGTATGAAGAGAGGCTGATAGGGTTGGGGTTGTTTAGCCTGCAAAAGAAGAGACTTGGGGGGACTTCATTGCTCTCTACAACTACCAAAAGGGAGGCTGTAGCCAGGTAGGGTTGGGCTCTACTCACAGGCACCCAGCAACAGAACAAGGGGGGACAGTCTCAAGTTGTGTCAGGATAGGTATAGGCTGGATATTAGGAGGAAGTTCTTCCCAGAGAGAGTGATTGGCATTGGAATGGGCTGCCCAGGGAGGTGGTGGAGTCGCTGTCCCTGAAGGTGTTGAAGAAAAGCCTGGATGGAGCATTTAGTGCCATTGGCTAGGGCTGGGTGCTAGATTGGACAGGATGATCTTGGAGGTCTCTTCCNCTATCCTATCCTATCCTATCCTATCCTATCCTATCCTATCCTATCCTATCCTATCCTATCCTATCCTATCCTATCCTATCCTATCCTATCCTATCCTATATTCCATTCTATTCTATATTCTATCCTATCCTATTCCATTTCATTATGTTCTATTCTAAACTGATAGAATCAGAAGTGCAAGTGATGGAACAAATGAGCCTGAGTGGTAGGCCTGTACCCTTTTTATCTCTTTAGCTGGCCAGACTTCTTCTCTGTACCTTTCTTTAGAAAGCTGCTTCCTCCTCCCCAGGGTCTTAAAAGGAAGGATTGATTCAAGGCTTTAACCTGTGCAATTCCAGCTGGGACATTCAGGCTGGCAGGACACAAATGGGTTTTGAAAACAGCAATATTCCACTGGTAGAACCAAGAAATAGCAAGAAGGAAGAAGAGTTGTGATTTATATCATGCCATCCTGCCACTGGAAATGGGAGAGATCCACTCAAGCCTCCTCATGTTTCTCCTGGGAACAGCACTGTGCTCCACTCAGCTGCAGATTGTGCCCCAAGGCGTATGTTGACCAAGAGAAAATAAAACAGTCCTGCAGACTGGTGGGTACCAATAATTCCAGCAATGACACCAGCATGGGCCTAGCAAATGTGTTATCAATCTTTATAGACTTGTGTATTTATATCTACCTCACATGCTCCAATTTTGCACCTTGGGTAAGTTTTGCAGTGTCTCCTGACTTCCACGCAATTAAAATCTATTTAGCTGTCACCAATAGACTTAAAAACAGTCACTAATGTCTTTTAACCTGTTGCTCCTCTGCTGCCTAAACTCTTAGACATCTAAGCTTTCCAAAATGTCTGCACCATCTGTCACAGGCTCAGAATTACCATGCTAAGTTGTCACCAATAAAGGGACGGAGTCATTTGATATGGAATTTATGCATAGCAGCAGTCACCTGCTCGCCCAGGACACAATTGAATCTGCCACTGGGGAATTTCATAGAACCAGTGAGTCAAAGGTGGGGTTAATCATATGCATAGAGGGCTAAGAAGAGTGCATGGAATCCTGTGGATAGTTTGAAAAGGGTGGGTATGAGTGAGCATATGTGAGGCAGAGCAAGGATGGGCTTTTAATTGCTGATGGTAAAATGAGGTGGTTTGGAGCAGAGCGTGGGGCTGAGGGAGATAAATAATGGGTTCCAAGTAAATGGTTTCAAATAAGGGGTTATGATAAAAATAGGTCTGCCTGCTCTTTATGTTTTCATACAAGCACAGGTGCAAAGTGAGATTCAGTGCTCCATGGTGAGTGGAGCAATGGGTGTAAGGTTCAGCACAGGAGGTTCCACCTCAACACTATGGGGAACTTCCCAGAGCACTGGCACAGGCTGCCCAGAGAGGTTGTGGAGTCTCCTTCTCTTGAGACTTTCAAATCCTGTCTGGATGTCTTCTTCTGTGATCTGTGCTAGACTATATGGTCCTGCTCTGGCAGGAGAGTTGCACTTGATCTCCTTGGGTCCCTTCCAACCCCTGATATCCTGTAATCCTGTGATCCTTTCATTCTACTCTACTCATTTGTTTAGTGAGATGGTGTAAGAGTTAGAACCAAAACATAGATAACTCAGAGGTGTTTGAGCCATTGGGGCTGTTGCAGCTCTCTCTCCCTGCATTCTAGCTGGATCTGTGTAACCCCACTGACCAGTTTCCTGCTTCTTAACCTCCCTGGCTGATCTTTCTTGCTTACCTGGCACGTAAAACAGAGAGTGGGATAAGATTGGGTAGTGGGGGGAAGGTGGTAGGGTGGTTGGTAACTCCTCTTGGGGACTCTGATCTCTAGGAGGGCTGTGGTCTCTCTGTATTAACTTTTCACTGTATATATCTGTAAATATCTGCTTGTATATTGTAAATATCTGCTTGTATATTGTGAAAAGCAGTAATATAAAGCTTCACTTATTATCTTCCAGCTGACTGAGCTCTAGCTTGGGTTATTTCAAAGTGTAGGGGGCGGGGGGGACAGGGAACTGCCAAACCACCTCAATGTTTTAGGTTGGGTCCTTCAGGCACCACAGCTGGGGAATGCCTGCTGTGATACAGGCTGATCTGCACGGCCAGCACAGCAGGTAATAATTCAGGGCTCAGTGACATCCGAGCTGTGGTCTTAAGGACATTCATTTAAACATTTGCCTCCAAAGTCACAGTTACAGAGATTGAAATACTTCTAGAAGATCTAGCCCGTGGCGCTGAAGCAGGATAAAGCTTTACCATCGTGGTGATGCGAGTAGCACATGACAAAAACCAATCCAAGAGAGAAAGTGCTGCTGGGAAATCTGACTGAGTTGACACAGTTATTATCTATGTCGTGCTGCAAGCTATGGACAGAATGTTTGCCACAACCCATTCCTTGTTAATGAGCATCCAAGCCAGCAAATTAAAACAACCCCGTTTTATCACTCAGATTTAATGATTTCCTGCTGGGCCTTTTTTAACTTTCACAACTGGCCTGCTCTGAAACCCTTTAACTCATCAGTAGACTTTCTGTCAGTCTTTCAGGTCTTCTCCACTGAAGGTTGCCCTGCAATGTTCACCTTTTCCTTTCAGGTGTTCGTGTTTAAAGGTGACCATTGCCAGCATGAAGAAATCTGGCATCCATGATGCTGTTTGAATAGTGTGAGCCCTTAAGTGATGGGGAAAAAAAAAAAAAAAAAAAGACTATTCAGCTCCAGAAACTTCAAATCCAGATGAAGGGAATTTGCTGATTAATTCTGTAAATGCATTTTGTCTTTTAGTAGAGGGCTAGGATGACAGCAAATGAAAATCTGCCCTAAAATACAGCAAAACCTGCAGGAAATCCAAGGCCCCTGCTGAGAAACCAGCTTTCTCTTTAACTGTGATGGTTAATCAGGTTTTTCTAGGGTAAAAGGGATTTTCATCACCACCCAAATGCTGGTGATAATCTAGATTTGTATGTTCTGGGACTGTTGGCAACGAAGACAGCTCCAGTATGACTTTCCCTTCAAGGGTACCAAAGAGCATTGGAAACATTAAGTTCTGAGGTTGGTAATCTACTAATTGGAAAACTGATTCCAAGAGGAATTGGGACTTAAATCTCTCATCTACTGAAGCCAATGGAAGTCATTGGGCAGAGCGCATGAGTGCATGTGGCTTGGAAAAGGGCACACAAGAAGTCACACAAGAAATATTAAAGAAGTCCAAGAACTTCTTGACACTTCAATACCAGAATAGAATCATAGAATGCTTTAGGTTGGAAGGGACTTCAAAGCTCAACTGGTTCCAACCCCCTGCCATAGGCAGGGACACATCCCACTAGAACAGGTCGCCTCCAACCTGGCCTCGAACATCTCCAGGGAGGTTGTGGAGCATAGAAGCACACATTTAGAGATTCTGTGTTTCACAACCTCCCTGGGCAACCTATTCCAGAGTCTCACCACCTTCACTGCAAAGAACTTCTTCCTAGCATCCAGTTTCAGTCTCCTCTCTGCCAATTTAAACCCATTCCTCCTCATTCTGTCATTACAAGTCCTTGTCAATCGTCCCTCCCCAGCCTTCCTGTAGGCCCCGTTCAGATTCTGGAAGGGCACTCCAGGGTCTCCTGGAAGCCTTCTCTTCTGCAGGCTGCAGATCCCTAGCTCTCTCAGCCTGTCCTCAGAGCAGAGCTGCTGCAGCCCTCTCAGCATCTTGGTGGCCTTCTCTGGAGGGGTTGGAACAGGATGACCTTTGAGGTCCCTTCCAATCTAAACCATTCTATGATTCTATGAATCCCAACAGTTCCATTATTCTATTCTGTGATCTCTTTAGGCAAATTTCCTGCAGAAGAAGCACAAGCTTCACTGAGATGAAAACCCAAAGCCTCCATGTCCTCTTTTTTTTTTTTTTTTTTTTATACTCACAATTATTTGAAGCTCTTCAGTACTACTGTGAAATGCAATGTTCACATCCTTTGAAGAAGCTAAACTTGAACCAAAAGCTGCTCTGTATTCCTTCCACCCAAGTAAAGCATCCAGTCGGCAGAGTGACACGGTGACATTGAAGAAGTCACAATTAAATTCTTCAAACTTGTTGTTGTGGAGGTGGCGCTCTCCAAGGACCTGATCCAAAGCGCTCTGTACTCGGTAGGAATCTTCCTGCCTCGGGGCTCCCTTGATGCTTTGCCAGATCCTCTATCTCTGGTGATATTTCAAGCAGCTTATTAGAAAATTCCATAATGCAATATGCATTGCTTGTGTGGCTAGAAACCTTTATATCAACTGTCTAGATAAATGCTGGTGCTGCTGTCATAATACAGCTCAACAGAGGTAAGAAATATAGCGCTGTATTTACAAAATTTGATCCATTCATGGCCTGGGGGCTGTAGTAACTTAGATATAAGAGCATTTATGCAGAGAACCAGTGGAGCATACACAGGATTATTCATCAAGATGTTCTATGCGTGGTGCCAGCACTACGCATTAGCACCTCCTCGATATAACGGGAATAAACATTTCATGGGGGAACATGAAGGACACTGGCAAGGTTTAGCACCAGCACAGCCTCATAACGAGCCCACGGAATATTTGTGTTGCACATTCCACCTAAAATATGTGAGGGCTAGCCAAGTGAAGCCCTCCCAAAACTGGGTTAAGCAGGACGCTTTTATAGGGGCGATATAACTGAAAGAGCCCTGCCAGGCTTTTACGAACCCTTCTGTTTTCCATCGGTGTTCCTTCAACTTATGTATCGCTTAAAGGTCATTCCACAGCAGGGCTTGTGCTGGTTTGAACCAACTGGAGAATCTGAGTGAGAAATCAGACTATAGGCTGAGAGAGGAAAACACAGGATGTCACTTCACTCACAGCTTTACTGAGAAAGAAAAAAAAATTGTTTTAAGAGTTGTAACCCAAATATAGATAAGGCAGAACGGTTTCAAACCGCTCTGGGGCAGTGGCTGCTCTCCTTTTGCATGGCTCCTTTTCCCTGCCTTGTGTAGCTGATTTTCATGATTCCACTAATCTCTTTCCTACTGCTAATCCCCCTGGCTGATCTACCTCTGCCTATCTGCTGCATCAACAGGTGGTGAGATAAGATTGGGGAAGGGGGGGAAAGGTGGTAGGGGGTGGTTGGAAAACCCCTCTTAGGGATTTGGATTTCTGGGAGGGCTGTGGCGTTTATATATTACTTTTTCCACTATATATATCTGTAAATATCTGTTATACATTGTAAATATAATATTGAACATTGCTGTAAATATAAAGCCTCATTTATCAACTTCCAGCGTTCTGAGTCCTAGCTGGGTTATTTAAAAGGGGTCAAGGGGGGTAGGTAACTGCTAAACCTCCACAGGGCTGAAAGGAAAAAAAAAAAATATTTTCATGATATAAACAGAAGACTCTTTAGGTTGTTTTTTTTTTTTTCTTTTGCACAGATCTGGGTTTAGTAAAGTCTAGTGTGCAGCGAGTGTCAGATGGATTATGCTGCTGTGGCCCATAAAGGATTATTTCAGGCGTTTGAAATAGTGCATATAGTTAAAGGTTATGGTAGAATAACGCTAAAGAAATTCATCCTTTCTGGGCCTGATGGTAATGTGAATGATAAAAGGGTGATGACTGTTATAGCCTTGAAGCATTACAGTCATTTTGCTATGATAATAGTCCTCAGATTTGGTTATAGCCCTAATATGTTACCTGAAAGTTAAAATCAGATTCTAGGGTCTGCTGGCACATGATGATTACTTATTGTCTCCAGTGTAATTTCTGGAAGGAAATGAGCACTGATCTTGGTTTCTTTTAGCTCCTTCCTTCTGCTTTTGGGGTTTTGGTGGGTTTTGTTTGTTTGTTTTTATGGTTGGGTTTTTTTCTGGTGGTTGGTTGTTGGGGTTTTCATGGGCTCAGAGGATGTCAGGGGTTGGAAGGGACCCGAAGGGATGATCAAGTCCAACCCCCCCCTGCCAGATCAGGACCATGCAATCTAGCTCAGGTCACAGAGGAATGCATCCAGACAGACCTTGAAATGCTCCAGAGGAGACTCCACAACCTCTCTGGGAAGCCTGTGCCAGTGCTCGGAGACCCTTACAGTAAAGAAGTTCCCCATAGTGTTGAGGTGGAGCCTCCTTTGCCGCAGCTTTTAAGCCAGGTTCTGTAGTTCTGTAGCCCCACAAAGGGCTCACTGCCTGTGGTCACTGCCACCACTGCAAGCTGGAAGATTGCAATCTGAGCCACAGCAAGGTGATGTAATATAGCACACAGCAGAAGAGAGACTAAGAGTAGTTTTCACTGTGTGCATAATAAATATAGAAGAAAGTTTCGTGGCAGATAGTAGAAGAGCTTTTAAAAGTCAAAGCGATTTTACTCACTTTCTGATTCTCCCTCTGCAGAGAAACAGACACACACCAAGAGGAGGGGGAAAAAAAGGAAAAAAGATGAGAGCTAAAGGCAAGCTGGTTCCTGACAAGCTGATAAAGAAATGAAAATGGTGTGACAATGATGACAATGCAGAGCAGAAATTCAATATTTGTTCTCTAGTTAATGCTCTGCTTTACTTTAGGGGAGGAGGAAATGTCTGGTGAGGAGTTGTGTTCACAGGGTGAATTCATTCCAGATTTCACTTCTGTAGCTTGGGGTAGTTTGCAGGGTTGCAGGATGTTAGGGGTTGGTGTGCCCAGGCCAACCTCATGACATTCAATAAGGCCAAGTGTAAGGTCCTGCACCTGGGTGGATGCAATCCCAAGCACAACTCCAGGCTGGGTGGGGAAGGGCTGAGAGAAGCCCTGAGGAAAATGACCTGGGGGTCTGGGATGATGAGAAGTTCAACATGACCCTGCAGAGTGCACATGTGGCCCAGATATCAACTGTGTGCTGGGCTGCAGCAAGAGCAGCTGTGGGCAGCAGAGCAAGGGAGGGGATTCTGCCCCTTTGCTCTGCTCATGTCAGACCCCATCTGGAGCACTGTGTGCAGTTCTGGAGCCCCCAATACAAGAAGGACATGGAACTGTTGGAGAGAGTCTAGAGGATGCAACGGAGATGATCAGAGGGATGCAGCAGCTCTACTATGAGGACAGGCTGAGAGAGTCGGGGCTTTTCAGCCTGGAGAAGAGAAGGCTGCCAGGAGACTTATAGTAGCCTTCCAATATCTGAAGGAGGCCTACAGGAGGGCTGGGGAGGGTCTATTCAAGGTCTTGTAATGACAGGATGGGTTTAAAGTGGCAGAGGGCAGATTGAAACTGGATGTTAGGAGGAAGTTCTTTCCAGTGAGGGTGGTGAGATACTGGCACAGGTTGCCCAGGGAGGTTGTGGCTGCTCCCTCCCTGGATGTGTTCAAGGCCAGGCTGGATGAGGTCTTGAGTGACCTGTTCTAGTGGGAGGTGTCCCTGCCTATGGCACAGGGAGGGTTGGAACTGGATGAGCTTTGAGGTCTCTTCCAACCTAAATCATTCTATTGTTCTATGACCCAATGTATAGTTGGGAACATTCCTTACCCCAGAAGCTGCCTGAGGTCTCTCTTATTTCTGGAGCTCCTCGCACGTGACTGGAAACCAAACATCCAGGGGAGCTACTGCAGTTAAGTATTAAACCTGACAGCCTTTATATGTCTAGTACAATAATTGATTCCATGTTATGCTAACCTACTCGGCAGGTTAAAGCAGCAAGGAGAGTTCCATACCAGAGAGCAGTCACTGAATTATTATTTGTAAGGGTTTTGTGGTGGTTTTTTGTTTTTTTTTTTTTTTCCAATCCACTGAAGCAATTTACATTTCTATTTTTCTTTTGAATCATTTTCTTTTTTTTTTTTTTTTATGGATGATGAATGCAGTGACTACTTCCACAGACAAGAGGACAAATTCAACCCTGGTATTTCCTCTGAGAGATGAAAACAAAAACAAAAACAAAAAAAAAAAA
>VWZI01013899.1:0-11990 GCA_013396835.1 Psilopogon haemacephalus | reverse complement strand
TTTTATCTTATTCTATTTTATCTTATTCTATTTTATCTTATTCTATTTTATCTTATTCTATTTTATCTTATTCTATTTCATCTTATTCTATTTCATCTTATTCTATTTCATCTTATTCTATTTCATCTTATTCTATTTCATCTCCTTTTTTTCTATTTTATTTTATTCTATTAAAAAAAAAAAAAAATTATTTCCCTCCCTGTATTTCTCAGGAGCTGCACAGCAAAGTTTAGCATAGATTGGATCAAATATCTATTTTTCTCTGCTGACAGAAATAAAGTTGCCTTTGTCTCTATTGAATTTTTCCTCTTCGTAGACAGTCGTGTATGCTAAACTAGCACAAGGGCTTTTTTTTTTTTCTATTTGCTTGGCAGAGGCATAGCAAAAACTCCTTTCAACACTAAAGGCTAAAGCAATTATTCCTGGCTGTATCATTGCTTGCTGTGGAATGGCAGCAGGGCTTGTGAGCAAAGCTGCTTTTCTTTTTTAAGGAAATGAAGAGCAGGAGGAATCAGGAGATTTCACCTTGGTGAAATGTCTGCACTAGCCCCTGCAGGTGATTGACGCCACGCTCCTCCCCTCAAGCTCACAGCAAGGCAACCTCAGAACCACAACTATAGTTTCTTGACTTAGTGTCATAGGTACAATAACTATAAAACACTTTTTTCCTTTTCCTTCTTTTTTTTTTTTTTTTTCCTTCCTCCCTTTCCTATTTTTAACTTTCCTTCCAGATGCTATGGGAAGAAATAATTTCAAAAAGCACTTCCTCTTCTCTGGTCTTTTCCACTGGGATGGCCTCCCACACCTCAAGCACCTGGATTAGAGCCTTTGTCAAGACCTATACTGCACAGAGCTTCATGACATAAGTATAATACAGGACAGGAGATGAGTTGCACTCACTTCCAGAGCCTGGGAGGGGTTGCCCAGGGAGGTGGTGGAAGCCTCATCCCTGGAGGTGTTTAAGTCCAGGCTGGATGAGGCTCTGGACAGCCTGATCTAGTGTGAGTGGTCCCTGCACATGGCAGAAGGGTTGGAACTGGATGATTCTTGTGGTCCCTTCCAGCCTTGACTGATTCTATGATTCAAATACCCACACCTAAGCCCCATGCCCAATACAATTAAGCACCAAATCCAACCTGCTTTCTGTTAATGGGATAAAGCAGCACCCAGTAAGGGAAAGGACAATAAAATCAAGCACAAATGTTAGGTTTAAAGCATCTTACATTAAAATACACTCCAAAGAATGATGGTGCCATAGCAATATTGTATTTTTTTAAAGTGGTTAGCACTCAGGAAGGTGCAGTACCCATCAACTGGCACAACTGGAGCAAAGCTGTTACATCCATATCTCAAAATAATGTCTGTTGGACTGATCAGATCAAGCACATTAAGTGGACAACTGCCTTCAGCTGAGGCAGCACTGATTTGGCCTTGCTCTGTTGAAGCTGAATGCAAACTTACATAGCTGAGTCCTTATCTGGCAATTATATTCTCACCCCTAACGTTATTTAGACAAGGAGTTCCCCACCCCAAAAAATGCTAAACATGCAATTTGGATGGGGGAGAGGCGAGGTGTAACCCCTTTTCCAGCCACTCAAGAGCTTTGCCTCTTAATAATTGCTGGATGGCAGTGATTAGGAAACAGAGAGAAGTCCTGCCTGAAGGGGCCCCACTTCAATCTCTTCATCTGAGTTTCATTTAGGGTTTTCATCCTAAATAGCTATGGACAAAGATCACTCTTCTCTTTTGAGCTGTGGCATTCAGTAAGCATCTAACTTTCACCTTCGGTAACAGGGATTTGGTTTTTCGTTTAATTAAAAACCCTCCCACAAAAAAAAAAAAAAAAAAAAAAAAAAAAAAAAAAGCAAACAGAAAGGAAAAAGGAAAAAGGCAAATCTCAGGAAATTCAGCAGGACATGTTTGTTACAATGCTCTTAGTAGGACTAATAGATAAAATGCAACAGAAACACTCATTGTAGGAGAGCTGCACATCTGAGGCCAGCCTTACAACTGCCCTTTGCTCAGCCTCGGAGGGTTTTAATAATGCTGTGACACCCAGGACAAGCTCCCACCAAACTGATATTTATTTATTGACCCCAATCTCGTGACACGAGCCAGGGCTAGCAGGGGTTATTTGCCAGACACAAGGAAGGGCTCTGCCCATCGGCTGCTGTCACAGTCCTTGAGTCTATTTTCATTTATCTTAGCGAGGGATCTTGCCCAAGTCTAAGGCTGCAGGGCTTGACTCACAAAGTTTAGGACAGGTTCATTTCTCAAATTAAAATTTTATAGGGCCCTGGCTGTCAGAGCAATTTGCAGACATGCCAGCTTCATCCCTCCTGCTGACACCAGATTGCCTACAACCCCATCACGGCCACTGCCATCCCTTGCCACTGCTGGGGAGGGTTCTTCTGCCCTTGGATCTCGGGAAGAAATATAGAATCACTGAATGGTAGGGGTTGGAAGGGACCTCTGGAGATCATCTAAGTCAAACCCTCTTGGCCAGAGCAGGATCACCTAGGGCAAGCTGCACAGAAATGCATCCAGGCAGGTTTTGAAAGTCTCCAATGAAGGAGACTCTACGATCTCTCTGGGCAGCCTCCTCCAGGGTTTTATCACCCTACTACCAGTAACTTATGCTCCTGTTCATCTTCTCCTTCATCTCTCCCAAAAAAAAGGATTTGCTTTCAATTTGTGCCTCTTGCTACCAGAAGGACATTGAGTTGCTGAAGTATGCTCAGAGAAGGGTAACGAAGCTGGTGAAGTGGGCAGAGAAAAGGGCTGGGGAGGAGCAGCTGCCTGAAAGGAGGTTGGAACCAAGTAGATATTGCTCTTTTCTCCCTACTATCAAGGGACAGGAAAAGAAAAAAAGGAAAGAGCCCAAATTGTACCAGGCAGGTTTAGGCTGGATATGATGGAAATATTTTTCACTGAAAGAGTGGTCAGGCATTGGAATAGGCTTCCCAGGGAAGAGTTGGGAATCACCTCCCCTGGTGACTTGATGGTCTTAGAGTTTGGTTGTTTTTGTGTTTTTGTTTTTCCTAACTGAGACATTTCTATGATCAAAATCAGTTTGCAGGAGTGTTTGATGCAGCTCTGATTGTAAGTGCTGCTCCTGCCAAGCCTGGCTCGTGACTGCATTTATCAGCCCAGTTGATAGCAGGCAGAAACAGGTCCTTAAATATGGCTGTGAAGGCATAGCTGAAAATGACTACTTTAAGGAGGACTGCATCCTTTTTGGAGGAGAATTAAAACCAAAAGGAAGCAGCCAAGTTTGTTTGAAAGCAAACTACGGCGAGTAAAATTAATCCTGAGAGCCAACCCAACAACCTGGTTTTAATATTTAGGCTGCTTTAAATAGCATGCAGACGAAGGCTCCGTATCGATGAAATTGCAGCCTCTGTTTATTTGTGCTCAGATGTACAGAAACAGCATAAAAACCTCCTGAAATTTGTGGAGGAGTCTATAGCAAAAAAAAAAAAATTTGCAAATAGCCATAGCTGCAGCGGCTCTGTATAATGCACCACTATAATATTGTGGAGAAGGTTGTCACTTGTTTGGCAATTAACACTGATATAGGAGGGGAAAAGGATGAGAGAATATTAACAGATTAATCTTGGGTCCTTCCAGGCTGCGCGGAAGGAAGCTGACAGTTGAGCCAGCTCCGTCTCCTGTTAGATCAGTGCCCTCTGCTGCTCGCTGCCTGCATGCAACCAGCTGCACTCACCCACAGAACCACAGAAGCATCCAAGTCGACAAAGACCCCCAGAACCACAGAAGCATCCAAGTTGACAAAGACCCCCAGAACCACAGAAGCATCCAAGTTGACAAAGACCCCCAGAACCACAGAAGCATCCAAGTCGACAAAGCCCCTCAGGATCACCAAGTCCAACCTAGGGTGAGCACTTTTCAAGACCTTGACCCTCACAGCTGGTTGAAGCAGTGGATGGAGGAGAGGGGGAAAAGGCTGATACTGCTGCTGCATCCTCAGAACCAGGGAAGCGTTGATTAGCTGTATTACAGAATCACAGGATCTCAGGGGTTGGAAAGGACCCAAAGAAATCACCAAGTCCACCCTCCCTGCCAGAGCAGGACCATCCAGTCTAGCTCAGGTCACATAGGAACACATCCAGACAGGTCTTGAAAGGCTCCAGAGAAGGAGACTCCACAAACTTTTTGGGACCCTGTTCCAGAGTTCTGTGACCCTTACAGTAAAGAAGTTCCCCCTTGAGTTGAGCTGGAATCACACAATCATGTAGGCTGGCAAAGCCCCTCAGAATCACCAAGTCCAACCTAGAGCCCTACTCTACAAGGTTCACCTTAAACAATATCCCCAAGCACCACATCCAAACCACCCTTAAACACATCCAGGCTGGGGGACTCCACCACCTCCCTGGGCAGCTCATTCCAGCCACTGACCGCTCTCTCCATGAAAAAAACTTTTTCCCAATGTCCCATCTAAACCTTCCAAGTCTCAGCTTGAGGCTATCCCCTCCTTGTTCTGTCTCCAGTTACCTGTGAGAAAAAGTCCAGCAACAGCCCCTCCACAATGTCCCTTCAGGTCATTGTAGACTCCTGCATGACAACAGCCCTGAACCACCTGTAATACAACCAAAATGTGTAGGTTTTACCTTTGCAGCCACTCTTCTCCAGGCTAAACAACACCAGGTATCTTAGCCTTTTGTCCTCACAAGGATATTCCATTTCCCTCCTTATCTTCACACTCTCTGCTGGGCTTTCCCCTTTATTTCCCTGTCCCTTGAACAGGGAAACAAAGAACTGGACACGATACTCCAGATGTGGCCTCACTAGGTCAGAGTAGGTAAGGAGAACTTCCTTCAACCTGCTTGCATTAGTTTAAGCTAGCCCCCCTGAGCTCAAAAGCCCAAAAAATAATTTGATTTGGAAGTAAATAATAAATTATAACAATAAATAGAAGGTATTTTAGGTAAGGGAAATTACAGAGGAGGGGGGGGAGGGAACAAAATGTAAGATATAGGTATAAGGTAAGGGGAATTACAAAGGATGGGGGGAAGAGAACAAAATACAAGATGTAAGGTAAGGGGAATTACAAAGGATGGGGGAAAGGGAAAAAAATACAAGATATAGGTATAAGGTAAGGGGAATTAGAGAGGATGGGGGAAGGGAACAAAATGCAAGGTATAGGTATAATGTAAGGGGAATTACAGAGGATAGAGGGGAAGGGAACAATATACAAGATATAGGTACAAGGTAAGGGGAAATTACAGAAGATAGGGGGGAAGGGAACAAAATGCAAGACATAGGTGTAAGGTAAGGGGAATTACAGAGGATAGAGGAGAAGGGAACAAAATGCAAGACATAGGTATACAACCAGTAGATGGGAGTGGATGGAAGTTGAATCCAAGGGGTGAAGTTGGAAATTGGTGGTAGATGCAGATGGATGCAAGATGATGGTTAAGTGCAGTGAGTTGAAGTTCCAAATATGGTTGCTCTCCCCATGTGTTTGCTGGAGAGCAGGTGGCAGATAGCAGCAGCAGGAAAGTAAGGCACTGGCTGATGAGGGAGCAGGGACCAAGAGGGAGAGACTGGAACTACATCTTCCCTTTATAGAGGGTCTCAGCAGGAAGTGGGAGGGGCTAAACATGACACCTGGGGGCAGGTCAGACCACCCCCAGGGAGGAGTCAGGATCTAGTTCAGGTAAGCCTTCCAGGAGGGCTTAACCCTTTACACTGCTGGGCACACTCTTTGTAATGCCTGCCAGGATGCCTTTGACCTTCTTCACTACAGGAGCACGTTTCTGGATCGTGGGAATCTTGTTCTCCACTAGGATTCCAGGGTCCTTCTGCATGGACCTTCTTTCCTACAGATCAACCCCTAACCTGTATGGGCACATTGAATTATTCCTCTCCAAGTGCAGGGTTCCACACTTACTATTGTTGAGCCTTATTAGACTCCTCACCCAATTGTCCAACCTGTCCAGGTCTCACTGAAGGGCAGCACAGCCTGATGGAGTGCCAGCTGCTCCTCCTAGTTCTGAATCATAGAATCATAGAATGGTTTAGGTTAGAAGAGACCTCAAGGATCATCCAGTTCCAACCCCTCTGTGCCATAGGCAGGAACACCTCCCATTAGATCAGGTCACTCAAGACCTCATCCAGCCTGGCCTTGAACATCTCCAGGGAGGGAGCAGCCACAACCTCCCTGGGCAACCCATTCCAGTGCCTTGCCACCCTCACAGTAAAGAACTTCCTCCTAACATCCTGTTAAATCTCCTCTCTGCCAGCTTGAACCCATTCCCCCTTGTCCTGTCATTACAAGACTTCATGAATAGTCCCTCCCCAGCCTTCCTGTAGGCCCCCTTCAGATACTGGAAGGTTACTATAAGGTCTTCTGGAAGCCTTCTCTTCTCCAGGCTGCAGAGCCCCAACTCTCTCAGCCTGTCCTCATAGCAGAGCTGCTGCAGTCCTCTGATCATCTTCGTGGCCCTCCTCTGGACTCACTCACCCAGTTCCATGTCCTTCTTGTGCTGGGGGCTCCAGAACTGCACACAGCACTCCAGGTGGAGTCTGATGAGAGCAGAGTAAAGGGGGAGAATCCCCTCCCTCGCCCTGCTGGCAGGACCATTCTGTTAGTGGATGTGGGTGTTAGATTTGTGTTTCAGATGGGTGTCTCTTCCCCTGCTGTACTTCAGTCTCACAGAGCACGGAGCTACACAGTGCCTTGCTCCTGGCTACCAGTCACACATTACAATGGCCAAAAGAGAGTCTCTTCCATATTGGCTGCTGAATGTTTTTAGTTATTCCCCCAAGACACTTCACAGCTAGAAGGTCAAGATTACAATGGCCAAAAGCGAGTCTCTTCCATATTGGCTGCTGAAAATTTTTAGTTATTCCCCCAAGACACTTCACAGCTAGAAGGTCAAGAGGGTCAGCAGTCCTTTGACCCAGCAGTATTGCCACTCCCCAGCTCACCACTCCTGCACAGCATTTAGTCGGCAGTTTGCCACTGTTGTTCTCTCTCTGCTATATGAAAACATGTGGCACATATTACAATGGGCTGTTTGTATTGCTCAGGAAGCAATCAGAAAGAGAATCACTAACCATTAGAGTGAGGAGTGGGAATGAATAGTCAACAACTTCTTTAGCTCTGGGTAATCGTTTGAAATGGAGTGAAATCCAGGCTGGGCAGTGACTGGTTGGAGAGCAGCCCTGTGGAGAAGGACTTGGGGGTGCTGGTGGACAAGAAGCTCAACCATGAGCCAGCAGTGTGCACTTGCAGCCCAGAAAACCAACCAGATCCTGGGCTGGATCATGAGCAGTGTGGCCAGCAGGGCAAGGGAGGTGATTTTCCCCCTCTGCTCCACTCTGCTGAGACCCTACCTGGAGTACTGCATCCAGTTCTGGAGCCCCTGGGACAAGAGGGATGTGAACGTGCTGGAGCGTGTCCAGAGAAGGGCCACGAGGATGCTCAGAGGGCTGCAGCACCTCTGCTATAAGGACAGACTGAAAGAGTTGGGGCTGTTCATTCTGGAGAAGAGGAGGCTCTTAGGTGACCTTCTTGTGGCCTTCCAGTGTCTGAAGGGGGTCTAGAAAAAAGCTGGGGAGGGACTTTTTAGGCTATCAGGTGGTGATAGAACTGGAGGGAATGGAGTAAAGCTGAAGGTGTGGAGATTCAGAGTGGATGTAAGGAGGAAGTTGTTCAGCCTGAGAGTGGTGAGAGCCTGGAATGGGTTGCCCAGGGAGTTGGTTGGGGCCACATTCCTGGAGGTGTTTAAAGTCAGGCTGGATGACACTCTGTCCAGCCTGATCTAGGGTAGGATGTCCCTGGGCATGGCAGGGGGGTTGGAACTAGATGATCCTTGTGGTCCCTTCCAACCCTGACTGATTCTATGTGAGGAAAGGATGCTGGGATGCTGCAGCCAAGGACCTTGTCTCAGTGTGTGGTTGCACACCACAGTAACAGTCCCCAGCCCAGCTCGAGCATCACACCACAATAGCAGCAGTAAAGTGACAGCTTCAAACCCCCCCTCAAAAAAAAAAAAAAATTAAAATGCAGCTAAAGAGAACAGCAGGAAGCTTCATACTTCTGGTGGTGACAGGAACACCCACACTTGGGCTCTGCATGCACTGATTTGTCACCAGCAGGTAAAGACCTTCCAGAACCTGGAACCAAGCCACCAGTTCCCAAACAACATATCCAGAGCAGATGTTAGGAAATCTCAGGAAAGCACAGGAAACAACCTCTTACCGTGCTCTTTTGTAGGACATGCTCATTTGTTTTGTTTTTTTGTTCTGCACTTCCATGCTAATTAAGCTCCTGGAGGTGCTGCTTCCTCCCAGATCCTTCCCCTCCCCTAAGTGAAATGTCAGGGTTAGTGCTGATTCAGTGACAAGCGTTGCTTTGGGGAGCTCACATCTGAACACAAGGGTACTGCTGGCAAGGTGCTGCTTGGCAGAAAAAGAGCAGAAAAGTTTGGCAACTCCAGGCCAGCACGGGGAGCAGATGTTCTTAATGCCAGCTTCCCTCCAATTGCAAAGAGGCAGCAACAGCACAGCAAGCAAGGAGAGCTCCATCAATCTCCAACGCAGGGGCGAGGGCAGGAGCACATAAATTCTGCCACTTGTTAACAGAATTTGCTGACAGTCTCCATGCTCTCTTCAAAATTGTGTGGTGTGCAGTCTCACTTGGCTTCCTAAGAGAAAGAAAAGCAAGCTCAAGCTGAACTACAAGAAAGCTGCAGTGGGGAGGGATTTTTTAGGATGGTCAGGGAGTGATAGCACTGGGGGGGAATGGAACAAAGCTAGAAATGAGGAGACTCTGACTGGATGTTAGGAAGAAGCTCTTCAGCATGAGGGTGGTGAGACTGATACTGCTGCTGCTCTGTTTACCTGCCTTTAGAATCATAGAATCAGTCAGGGTTGGAAGGGACCACAAGGATCATCTAGTTCCAACCCCCCTGCCATGCCCAGGGACACCCTACCCTAGATTAGGCTGGACAGAGCCTCATCCAGCCTGGCTGCAAACACCTCCAAGGATGTGGCTGCTGTCAACTAATCTACTCCAAGGCTAACATTCATTTTCGGTCTCATCCGTAAGGAATTTAGCAATAGCCTCCCCAGTATCCTAAGTACTGGGAACATTTGCATGTCAATGAATCAAAGACTCTTAAGAATGACTTCAGTTGGAAGGGACTTTAAAAATCATCTAGCTTCAACACCCCAGCCATGGGCAGGGACACCTCTCACTAAACCAAGTTGGCCAAAGCCTCATCCAGCCTGGCCTTGAACACCTCCAGGGAAAGAGCAGCCACAACCTCCCTGGGCAACCCATTCCAGTGTCTTGCCACCCTCACTGTAAAGGACTTCCTCCTGACATCCAGTTTAAATCCCCTCTGCCAGTTTAAACCCATTCCTCCTCATCCTGTCATTACAAGACCTTGTGGATAGTCCCTCCCCAGCCCTCCTGTAGCCCCCTTCAGATACTGGCAGGTTACTATAAGGTCTCCTCAATACCTTCTCTTCTCCAGGCTGCAGAGCCCCAACTCTCTCAGCCTGTCCTCATAGCAGAGCTGCTGCAGCCCTCTGATCATCTTCATGGCCCTCCTCTGGACTCTCTCCAACACTTCCATGTCCTTCTTGTAATCTACCATTTACTTTCCTGTAGAATCACAAATTTTCTTGCATGGAGACATGTGAGCTGGACCTCACAGAGGTCTGGTTTGGCTCCCATAGGAAGAGCAGCAGCTAAGTGAGCTGTTGCTACCAGCTGCTGTTGCCCCCAGGCGTTAAACCTGCTATGATGTGACCTGGTGGGGTTTGAAGTTGATTTAATGAGATTTTCCTCCAAAGAAAGCCCATGTGATATTATTCCTCATCCTCAAGATTGGTGTCTCAGTCTTGCACAGGTCATTTTTTTTTCCCTGGCTGCAGGCACTAGTGATGAGAGCGCTGCCAACAGAGAGGTCCAGGAACATGGCCCTGCTCCTCCTCCAATCTCAGCCTGCTGCTTTTGCTAAATCATAAGGGTTAAACCACCAACATAAAATCATGGTTTGGAGCTGACCTGGAAAGCAAGGTCTATGAAACATTTATTCACAGTTCTGACATCTGGAGGGAGATACTTCATTTAGGTCATGAATTTTTCTGTTTGGAGCCGAGTTGATTGCTCACGCTGTGATACTCCATCCTCTGCTCCCCTGCATCTTCTAGCCAGCAACTAATTTTTCAGCCAGAGGAGGCTGACCCTTAAGAAGTCTTGGAAAGTAGAGTGTTTCTTTTTCTTACTTTAAGCAGCAGGAAACAAGACTGCTCACAAGAAGAGGAAATGTAAGGAATAACTGTTTGAAGGGTGAGAAGCTAATAGGAGGGAAAGAAAATCTTGCATATTTATGAGTGAAATGAGAACATGTCCTCTTGAAGCTGGCAGTCAGAGGAATCTGAACTGAATTAATCAATCATCAGAAAATTGATAGGGGAAAAAAATGTTTTCTTTTGGCAAGGAGCTTGCAAAAGGAGTAGATGGAGAGTTAAACATAATGGTATCCTGAACTGAACTGAGTTAAATGATCATAAGAAAATTGATAGAGGGGGGAAAAAAACCCCTATATTTTTAGCATGTAGCTTGCAAAAGCAGTAGATGGAAAGTTAGACTTAAGAGTCTCCTGAACTGAGCTGAACTAATCAATCATCAGAAAATTGATAGGGGAAAAAAAAAAACCAAACACCAAACTATTTTTTGGCATGTAGCTTGCAAAAGAAGTAGATGGAGAGTTAGGCATAACAGTCTCCTGAACTGAATTAATCAATCATCAGAAAATTGACAGGAGGGAGAAGCCCCCTAATTTTTGGCATGTAGCTTGAAGAAGTAGATGGAGAGTTAGGCATAACAGTCTCCTGAACTAAACTGAACTAATCAATCATCAGAAAATTGAGAGGAGGAAAAAAAAACAACCCTATTTTTTGTCGTGTAGAATAGAATCATAGAATCAGTCAGGGTTGGAAGGGACCACAAGGATCATCTAGTTCCAACCCCCCTGCCATGCCCAGGGACACCCTACCCTAGAGCAGGCTGCCCACAGCCTCTGCCAGCCTGGCCTTAAACACCTCCAGGGATGTGGCCTCAACCACCTCCCTGGGCAACCCATTCCAGGGTCTCATCACTCTCATGGTGAAGAACTTCCTCCTCACATCCAATCTGAATCTCCCCACCTCCAGCTTTGCTGGAGTCCTGTCACTACCTGATATCCTAAGAAGTCCCTCCCCAGCTTTTCTGTAGACCCCCTTCAGATACTGGAAGGCCACAATAAGGTCACCAGGGAGCCTCCTCTTCTCCAAACTGAACAGCCCCAACTCTTTCAGTCTGTCCTCATAGGAGAGCTTGCAAGAGAAGTAGATGTAGAGCTAGACATAACAGCCTACTTTCTCCAAGCAATTAAGGACAAACTCCGCTGATTTAAGTCCCCATAGCAACATCCTAATCAATAAAGTTAAGCTTCTCTGGGTAAAGACATTGGTTGTCTAACTTCTATAACTAAGGATGATAAAGGTAGAGATCGTGGACTTGACGTGTTGTGGCCAAAGTCATTCCAAGAAGTTCGCTCGACCTACTTCAGCAGGTGCCGTGCTCCTCAACCCCCATAAATCCTACCAGAGAGCTGGAAGCGTATTTGCAAAGGACAGGGTGAAAACTGCCAAAGAAGTCAAAATCCATACACTTCTGCCTATTACTGTGCTTCTCGAGACAGAATCCCCTGAAGGAAGAGACTGTGTGAAACTGGGAGCTGTTTCTTTCCTTGACAGAGAATGGATTGGCAGGTCCTGTGTTTATTTTAAAAAATGCCTAACTGGCATCATTAGTCACCCATCATCCACATTTCCAGCCATAACTGAGAGTGCACAAAGCTACAGAGGCTCCAGAGAAAGCAATTATGATATTAATTTCCAATAAATGACAACTAGGAAGGATGGAAGGGGAGAGAAGGGGAGAGAAGGGGAGAGAAGGGGAGAGA
>VWZI01013897.1:30466-50990 GCA_013396835.1 Psilopogon haemacephalus | reverse complement strand
ACTCACGTTCAACACTTTCCGCTCCGACATGGCTGCAGCCTCTCTCCGCCACCGGTGCCGCTCACCAACAGCCTCCGGCACCGCCGGGCACTTCCCCGAGCGCAGCCCCTCCTCCCCCCGCCGCTCATTGGTGCGACGAGCGAGTTCTCGGCTCCTATTGGCTCATTTCGCTGCCTGTCAGAGAGCTCGGCCCGACAGCGTCGCGCCACAGCTAAGGGTCCGTCGATGCACCGGAGCCCCGTAACAAGGTTCCGCTGCCTCTGCCCGCTGAGCCGTTTTCGTGTTAAGTGTTCTGGGTTGGAAAATGCTAATTTGCTCGTCCCTAATAGAGCTGAATTGGCGCTGGTGCCAAGATCTTGTCGCCGAGTGCTCTGCTACGCTCCCAAACCAAGGGGGAACTTGTCGCCAGCTTCCTGCTTTGAGGATCCAGGCTCCTCCACGTACAGTTTCTTGCACTGGGTTGGTAGATGCTGGTTTCGTGCTCACAGGTTACAGCTTATTGCCTGCTCGGAAGTTACAGCTTATTACCGTAGCTTGTAAAAATAAACCGAAAAAAACCCCAAAAACCCGATGACAGCTTCCTGCAGGGCTCAGTTCTGGAGGAAAGGGAAACGCACAGGTGGGTGAAGTCCTCTCAGCCACCAGCAGCGGTGAAATCCTCTCCAATACCAGCGCTGAATGCTGCCTCTGGAAGGAAGAAGCAGCAGGGGAGGTTGGAAACTCTTTAATTGTTTGCCCTTAGGAGAGGCTGAGGGAGTTGGGGCTGTGCAGGCTGGAGAGAAGGCTCCCAGGTGACCTTCTTGTGGCCTTCCAGGATCTGAAGAGAGCTACAAGAAAGCTGGGGAGGGACTTTTTAGGCTGTCAGGCAGTGATAGGAGTGGGGGGGGAATGGAACAAAGCTGGAAATGGGGAGATTGAGAGTGGAGGTTAGGAAGAAGTTGTTCAGCATAAGGGTGGGGAGAGCCTGGAAGGGGTTGCCCAGGGAGGTGGTGGAAGCCTCATCCCAGGAGGTGTTTGCAGCCAGGCTGGCAGAGGCTGTGGGCAGACTGCTCTAGGGTAGGGTGTCCCCGGGCATGGCGGGGGGTTGGGACTGGCTGCTCCTTGTGGTCCCTTCCAACCCTGCCTGATTCCATGATTGAGAGGCCCTGAGTGAGCCAAACCCTCAGCCTATATGGTCCAGCCTCCCTGGTGGGGCAGCCCATAAGGACAGAGCAGATCCAGCTCTTTCAGTCCACCCACACCGGTGCCGGCCCCTCAGGGCTCCCCTCAGGCATGGGTCAGGGCTCTTCACACCGACGCCGGCCTCTCAGGCCTCCCCTTAGGGCTCGCCACATCGACGCCGGTGCCTCAGGGCTCTGCCTCAAGGCATCCCACGCCGATGCCGACACCGGTAGCACAGGCGTGGGTGGGGCTCCCCTCGGGGCTCCTCACGCCGGCACCGATGGCTCAGACATGGGTCAGGGCTCCCCTTAGGGCTCCTCACGCCGGCACCGGCCCCTCAGGCGTGGGTCAGGACTCCCCTCGGGACTCCTCACACCGGCGCCGACACCAGCCCCTGAGGCGTGAGTCGGGGCTCCTCACGCCGGTATCGGTACCGGCGGCTCAGGCGCGGGCCAGGGCTCCCCACACCAGTGCCAGCGCCTCAGGCATGAGCCAGGGCTTCCTCCCCTCGGGGCTCCTCATGCCGGTACCAGCCCCTCAGGCGTGGGTCAGGGCTCTCCTCGGGGCTCCTCACGCCGGCACCGGTACCAGCACCGGCTCAGGCGCGGGCCAGGGCTCCCCACACCAGTGCCAGCGCCTCAGGCATGAGTCAGAGCTCCCCTTGGGGCTCCTCACGCCGACACCGACACCGGCACCTCAGGCACGGGTCAGGACTCCCCTCAGGACTCCTCACGCTGGCGCCAGCGCCTCAGGCCGCCCTCGGCCGTGCGCGGGAAGCGCAGCCCCGCAGCGCGCAGGCGCAGTTGCGGCTGGGTCCCGGCGTGCCCCGCGCGGTGCTCGGGGCGGGCTCGGCTCACACAAAGGCGCAGCGCTGGGGAAATGGCGACCACGGCGGCGGTAGTGGCGGGCACGGAAAATGCCGGCGTCAAAATGGAGGAACCGGCGGCGCCTCCGGTGCCGGTGGTGGTTCCGCCGCCGCCTAACGGGGCTGGCGGAGCTGGGGATCAGCCTCCCAAGAGGTAAGGCGGCCGCGGCGAGGTCGCGCTGGCCGCTGGGGCCTGGCGCGCCGCATGCGGCCTGCGCGCCCTGGGCCTGGCCTGAGCTCGGCTGCGGAGGGGGGAGGCCGGGAGCGGGAGGCCAGGAACGGGAGGCCGAGAGCGGGGGAGGAGCTCTTGGTGGAGCAGGGATTGAGGCCAAGGCCGTTAGGACGGCACGGGCCGCTGCTCGCCCCGGGACCCTGGGCGCGGCCTACCCTCTGCGGCCGCGGAGCCGCCCCGGGAGGGCGAGTCCCCAGATTCCCGCTCTCGGCGGTAGGAGTGGGGAAGGAGCTGGACCCTCAGCCTGGGCGACGGCACCCAGCGGGATCCTGGGGGTCGTTTCCTGTCTCGATTAGGAAATGTTTTTACAAGGCTTTAGTGGACAACTCAGAGCTTTCCTTAGGGCTATATCCTGGGCCATATCCTGGGCCAGAGGGGTGAAGTTAATTGCGTTTTTTGTCTTCTGCTAATGGCAGAGTGTAGGAGCGGAGCCCTTCTGGGGCAGTCGTTTCCCTGCACACGCAGGAGGGTTGGAACTTGATTATTTTTAAAGGTCTCTTCCAGCCTAAAGCGTTCAACACACTTAGTGGATAACTCAGAGCTTTCCTTAGGGCTATATCCTGTGCCAGAGGGGTAAAGTTAATTGCATTTTCTTTCTCTTGTTAATGGCAAAGTGTAATAGCAGAGCCCTTCCCGGTCAGTCATTTTCCCTGCACACGCAGGAGGGTTGGAACTTGGATTAGTTTTAAATGTCCCTTCCAGCCCAAAGTGTTTTATTATCTGTCTTTCTTTATGGTGGTTGATGATTTACTTGTGGAGTAGGTTAGGAACACGAGAGACGCTGGCACAAGTTGCCCAGGGAGTTTGTGGATGTTCCCTCCCTGGAGGTGTTCAAGGCCAGGCTCGGTCAGGCCTGGAGCAGCCTGGGCTGGTGGGAGATGTCCCTTCCTATAGCAGGGGGTGGGAACTGGATGATCTTGAAGATCCCTTCCAACCCAACCCATTCTGTGAAGTTGTGAGCTAAATGCCTGTGGAGTGAGAGGTTGAAGGTGTTGCCAGGCACTGTGTGAGGGCTGTGTGGCTGCCAGTAGAATGCTACAGAAATGGAAAACAAAAGTAGAGGTTACAGGTTTTGGTCTGTAAGTGTGGTGATGACGAGCAGGAAGAGCTCCCAGTGGGCAAAGCCCTTTTTAATGTGGGATAAGGACACTTTTCCCTCCCTCCGTTTTTGGCCCCAGGCCTCGAGAGCTGTGCTCCATAAGAATCGTCATTTTGAACCTGCTGCTCTGTGAGTGATGTTTCAGACTTGAGGTCAGATTTCCTTATCTGCTCTTCCTGAGGTGTTCCCCCTAACTGTGTTGGTTGGGCTGTGGTTTGTCCCGCCCCGGGCTTTGTTGCATGGTTGCTCCACAGCTGCCGATTCTGAATGACACGAGGCCAACTTTGTGGTCTTTAGTGACCCAGAGGTAAAATGGTTTGAGGTGATGAGGGGGAGTCTCAGTTTGAAAGAAAAGCTCACCTTCTCCTCTGCTTCCTGGGAGGATTTGTGATGCTCAGTGTGATGGCATAGGCTAACACTGAATGGGTGGTGCTGTGGCTTGGCAGCAGGACAGACTATTGGAGTTAGGGCTGCACAGTCTGGAGAGGAGGAGGCTCCACAGAGACCTTCTTGTGGCCTTTCAGTATCTCAAGGGGCTACAGGAAAGTTGGGGAGGGACTTTTTGGGGTGTCAGGTAGTGATAGGACTGGGAGGGGATAGAGTAAAACCAGAGATGGGCAGGTGCGGATTGGATGTTAGCGAGGTGCTGTTCACCATGAGGGTAGTGAGACACAACTGGTGGAGGCCACATTCCTGGAGGTCTTAAGGCCATGTTGGGTGTGGCTCTGAGCAACCTGATGTAGTGTGAGGTGTCCCTGGCCATGTCAGGGAGAGGTTGGGGCCGGATGATCCTTGAGGTCCCTTCCCAGCCATGATGATTCTATGATTCACAGGCATAGCCATTCTTGAGGGGATTTTAAGTTGACTTGGGAGCCTTAAATGCAGAAGATGTCTACCCTGTCCCACATATGTTGGCTGAGCAGGACTCTGTGTGTGCCCAGCTAGCCAAGAAGGCCACCAGCATCCTGGTTTGGATCAGCAATAGTGTCACCAGTAGGAGAAGAGCAGGAATTGCTCCTCTGTACTGGGCACTGCTGAGGCCACCCTGAATACACAAAGACAACTAATTGGATTAGTTAAGGAAATCCTGTCAGGCTGAAGCTGCAGTGCTTCATTGTCCTGCTTTTTTAAAATGCAGTTATTCAGGGCCAGTTGTGTCCTGGCAAGACCTGATCTAGGTTGAGAGATCATCTCCATTCCTAATTTTCAAATTATGGACCTGTTAGAGCTGTAATTCTGAAAGGATTAAAAGAATTTGGACTGCTGAAAGGCTTTGAATTTCCTGTTTTGCAAAACCTTTATTAATTGGAGGAGGGATTAGGGGGAAAAAAAAAAAAGTGGTTAGGAAAGAGTCATTGACTTGCAGGAGTCGCTGACCTGAGTGTTCAGTTGGGTATGGGATTAGTTTTGTTGAAATTCTTCTAGTGGAAGTTTAGAAATGTGGTGACTTGAGGTGTTCTGGGAATTAAAGGTGTTTAAGGAGGAAATAAATAGGGTGGCCATCTGCTCTGGAGTGGGATTGTGAGGACACTGATCAAGGCTTGGGAGGCGTTAGAGATTCAGTGAGGGTGCTGAGACACCAGAACAGGCTACCCAGGGAGGTTGTGGATGTTCAAAGCCAGGTTGGATGAGCCTTTGAGCAACCTAGGCTGGTGGGAGGTGTTCTTGCCCATGGCAGGGAATTGGAGCTGGGTGACTTCTAAGGTCCTTTCCAATCCAATCCAATCTATGCAGTCAAACACTTCAGAGTTGGATATAGGTGGAAGAAAATGCAGAGTCTTCATGACACGAGGTGTCTGCTGGCAAGGAAGCTTTCATTCCAGCACAGCCTGTGGCACTGGTCCTGTGTGTGCAGCTCTGGTTCAGTCTTGCCAGTAAATCGAATAGGTGATCTTAGGCAACTTCTGGTTGAGTTTTAAGCATGCAGCAAGCTCTGTTTCAAGAGCTGGTGTGATGTAGGTGGGCTGGCACCATAGTTTGTGTGTGCAGCTCTGGTTCAAGGTGTACAGTCTTGCCAGTAAATCGAATAGGTGATCTTAGGCAACTTCTGGTTGAGTTTTAAGCATGCAGCAAGCTCTGTTTCAAGAGCTGGTGTGACATGGGTGGGCTGGCAGGATAGTTTGTGTCTCTGTGTGTGATTATCTTGCTTTGCTTGCAGCGACGGAGAGCGACCGCCCCAGAATGAGAAGAGGAAAGAGAAGAGTGTCAAGCGAGGAGGAAATCGCTTCGAGCCCTACGCCAACCCTGCCAAGAGATACAGAGCCTTTATCACAAACATCCCCTTTGATGTCAAGTGGCAGTCTCTGAAAGACCTGGTCAAAGAGAAAGGTAATGTACAGCTCAGGTGGCCGAGTGATGTCTGTCTTCTGGCTCGTGGCTCACTCTTGTCTAACCTTAAGAGCTGGAAGCTCTGTGTGGACTTCAGTGTCACGAGCTCTGTGAAAAGGCCTTCTTGAAGCCTTTTGGTTTCTTTTTTTTTGTTTGTTTGGTTGGTTTTTTGGTTTTTTTGGGTGTTGCAGAACATCTGCTCCCTGGCAGCCTTCCAGATGGCTTAGTTCTTTTAGAGGCATGCTGGCATAGTGCTTCATTGGAGAACTGAGGGTACTGTTTTTTTTTTAGAGGGGATAAACTGAGCTTTTGATCAGATTTTAGCCTTGACACCCAACAAAACTTTGTGAAGCATTTCAATGCCTTTAGGCTAGGGGAGATAGGTAGTTACTACTGATTTGGTGTGTCTTTGTGTATCTAGCTGTGTCCCCACACTGGTGTGTAGTGACTTGTGCTTAGCTAAAGATCCCTGCTGCCTTTTGACAGCAGTAAAATGTACTTAAGTGTGACCTGCTAAAAGACAAACCTCAGGTTTTGTGCTTTGGCATCTGCTGCAACACAGTCAGGGCTCTGGAAATCCTCTTCCTGGTGTTTCCCCTCTTTCCCCACTTCTGTTTAACTGACCCATGTGTATGGGAGCTGATTCAGCTTTACTGACTTTAGTGTCTTAAGATGATGACTTGGAGCTAACTACTGTCAGGTGGTGACATGTCTAAATGTAGAGTTATTTCTTTAAGCTGCTGAGTTTTCAAGTCACCTTGGAAATGCAGTGGAGTGGCAAAGGCAGCACTTGGCTTCTCCATCATTCAGATGTCTCCAGGGCAATTCAGAGTAACTAAGAGAATCAGTCCTCTCGTGGGTCACTTCTAAAATACATCTCAGCAGTCAGCAGGGTCTCAGTGTTCACTCGTGTTTGAGCTAGGTGAGGAGAGAGAGTTCAGTGTCTTCACCAGCTGTGACCTAACCAATGGGGAACCAAAGCTCCAAAAAGGGTTTGAAAGTGTTGTCTTTGGAGGCCAACTGGAACCTGGCATAAGGAACTTCAGGACTATAAGCCCTGGGAAGCTTCCCTAATTAGAGGCTGTGAAACGTTGATGCTTTGAGATCCAGCAGTGGCTTTCTGTAATGTGAAGAGTTGCAGGCTGCAAAGCTGCTTTAACAGGCCCTAATTATGAACAGTGCCTGAAACTCTGCTTTCCCCTTGCTCCACCCAGCCCCCCTCAATGGTTACCAGGCGTGTTTCTATCTGTGGATGCCTTTAATTGTTTTTAAGCACTGTGTTGAATTCCCTTCCAAGTTGTCTTGTGGTTTCTCTCCAGTTCACGTGGACGGAAAGAGTCCGGGGGTGAGATTGTTTCCTGCCTTGCTGTCCAGCAGATAACTCCTAGGGGAACGTTGCAACCTCTCCCTTCTGTCCTCAGGGCTTTGTTATGCCTTGGCCAAGCCTTGCTGGTGGTTTTGGGGTTTTTTTTGGGGGTCTCTGCTCGTTACCCAATCCCAGCAGTTGTTGTGATTTCACTCCCCATTAGCCACCCACTCCTACCAACTTGGTGCTCTGGTGCTGTGCTTGAACTCGCTCCCTTGGTACTTCTGGGTAGTTCCAAGAACCAGGAATGTGACTGTGGCACAATCTAAACGTTGGGAATTCCTTTTTTTGTTTTTTTGGTTTGCAAGTGTCTTTTAAGCATTGCAGGGCCAAGCCTTCCAAGGTTTTTGGCAGCCCAAAGGGTAACCGTAGGTGTTCCGTGACCGCTCCAGCGCTTGGCAGCCGTGAAGACTTTCTTTAAGCTGTTAGCAGCAGGTTGCTGAAAGGAGGAGGAGTTCCCCTCCCTCGGCTGGTTGGTGTCAGTAAGTATTGGGTTAGGAGCCCACGAGCCTCGGTGGTCTTGCTCGTGTTTTCTGCTACTTGGTTCTTCTCAGATGTGTTACAGTCTGAAAAGGTGACCCCCCAGCCCCCAGACCCCTTCTCCCCTCCCCAGTCCAAGAGGTATTTGCCTTGGTTCAGCCATTCCAGTGTGTTTGGTGGTGAAACTCAATTACAGGTATGCAGTAGGATGAAGTTAATTAATGCCATCAAAAGATGTTCTTGTCTGAAACTCCCTCGTATTGGCTGATAACCCCCACCCCATGGCACTGCTGAACCGAGGTGGTTGAGCTGCATTGGTCAATGGCTTCAGGACCAGGAGGGGGCAGCAATTCTTCAGCAGTTGAGTGTAAGCTTAAAGTGATTGGCTGTTAAATAGCTGTCTTCACCTGCCCCACCCCAGATGGCTCTGTCTTGGGAAAGAAAAGGGTTGTACTTCATGGCAGTTGGCAGCAGTGAGGTGATACCACCTCATAAACAAGAGCTTGAGAGGTTCCCCTTTGGGTAATCCAGGACTTAACCCTTTGTAACCCCTTTTTCCTGCCCTCAGCAGCAAGATGGCAACGAGAAAGCTGTCAGATAAGGCAGTTAACTGAATTCTGCTCTGTTGCACAGCAGTTGCAGTCAGTGCCAGGCTTGTGTCACCTTCAGAGACCCTAGGGATAGTTTGTTTCCATGGGGCTGTGCCCACATTAATGTGGGGCAGTGCTGTGGCGTGGAGCAGGCATGCAGACCTCTTCTTGTCAAAACCTAATGGATGGGAGGAAAAGCAGCCTGAAAGCTTTCCCAGCCCGAACTCTCAGCAGCTGCTCAGCTTGATATGCTATGCTGCCTTCTCTTACTGCAGCTCCAGAAGTGTTTTGGAGCCGTTGTGGCCCCCTAAAGCTGCACCTCAAGACCTCTTGCTCCTGTCCTTCATCCCAGATGCCAGTTGAGCACTTCTGTCACTCCAGGGCTAACAGCTCTTACTCCAGTACCTGAGGACAGCTGCTGCTGGGGAGCCCTCTGGGGTTTGGTGCTGAAGATTCTGTCCCAGTGTGCAGGCTGAACTTCTGGGTGGACAGAGAGAAGGACATGGATGTGCTGAGCCACATCTGACTTGCCTTATTTCAGTAGGTGTTCTGTTTCCCTTGACCTTCAAGGAGGCTCTGGGCCTTCCTCAGTGGCTGCAGCAATTTTCTTCACTTCCTCTTTAGTGCTTACCTTTGACCCTGTAGGCCAAAGTAGTATTTCATAGAATCCCAGCTAGGATTGGAGGCTCTGCAGAGGAGGAGACTCCACACCCATTCTGGGCAGCCTGTTGCTGACCCTCAGCACCCTCACACCAAACAAGTTTCTCCTCCTGTTCAGATGGCACCTCCTGGCTTCCTGTTTGTGCCTATTGCTCCTTGTCCTGTCCCTGGGCACCACTGGCAAGTCTGGCCCCATCCTCTTGTCCCCCTCAAGCCATTTATCTGTTGCTGAGCATTGATCAGATCCCTTCAGGAGCTGCTCTTCTGCAGGCTCTCAGCCCCAGGGCTCTCAGCCTGAGCTGCTCCAGATCTCTCAGCAGCTTTGTACCCAAATGTGTGTGGAATGTAGCTTTTCCCCTCAGTTTCTGTGCTCCTCCTCTTGCTGAGACTTGCCTCTGCACCTCTCAGGCCTTTCAGAGCTGCTTGGCTTGTTGCTAACTATTAAAATCACGTTGCCAAGCTTTGGAATCTTCAAAGCTGACATTATGTCTGAGCTCGTTGTTCAGTTACTTCCCAGACATGTCTTCAGGGCTGGGTGAATCCATCTGAGCCTTGCCTCAGGTCCTCCCAGGGCTGTACTTATCTGAGCTGCCTGAGCAGTCATTGGAGCTTTCTGACAGACCAGCCTGACTTGGGCATCTTAAATATCTGTGCAGATAAACAGTCCAACCCCACTCCTAAAGCAGGACACCCACATTAGCTTGCCCAGGAGCACAATGGCTGGGGCGGGGGTTGGAAGCTCAGCAGAGAAGGAAATTCCACAACCTCTCTGGCTGCTGGGCACCACTGAGCAGAGTCTGGCCCCATCCTCTTGCCCCCAGGTCCTTAAGCTCTTGCAGAGTATTGCTCACATCCTCTCTGGAGCTGCTCTTTTCCAGGCTCCTTAGCCTTTGCTCCTCAAAGAGCAGCTCCAGGCCCCTCAGCAGCTTTGGAGCTTGTTTTGAACTCTCTCCATCAGCTCCCTGTCTCCCTTGAACTGAGGAGCCCACAGCTGGACTCACTACTGCATATGTGCCCTAAACAGGGCAGAGTAGAGGGGAAGCAGAACCTCTCTTGACCTACTGACCACAGTTCTTCATGCACCCAAGTGGCTATGAGGTGGATAACAAGTTTGAGGGCCAGGAAAAACCCCTATTGGTCAAGAGCCCTGGAGATCCCTTTGGTTTGTGTTTCTGCTTGCTGCAGTGATTTCTGCTTCAGTCTCATGTAGGAAATGCTGAGTTCCTGAACTTTCTCAAGTGTGGAGTTCAGAAAAATCAATCAATCAGTCTGCTCTGTTAAGGCACCATGGGGGAAAGTGCTGCTTAATTAAACTTCCATTGATTTTTTTTGAGCCACTGTTTATTTTCTGTCAGTTTTATCTCTCTTTGGAGGCTGAAGCAGTGAGACACTGAAGCTGCTTAAGTAGGAGTGTCTTGTGCTTGAGTGAGATTTCTTCTCTTACGGCTAGAGGATCAGTTTCCTGAGCCAAACCCACTTCTCCAGCAGGAAGAAAATCTGCTTGGATCACTGTGCAGGTGCCCTCTGGAGCAGGTTCATCTGCCCTTGGTACTTTTCCATGGATAATTGCCTCTGCAACTCTCTTAGGCTGCCCTTGGCTGCTCTTCTTCTTTTTCCCGGTGCCTGATCTTCTGATGCACTGTGGGCTGGCATCTAGAAAAAAAAAGCCAAATAAACATTACCCAGCTTGAAGTTTAATTTGGCAGCCTCAAACCATCTCCTGGAGGAACCTTTGAATTGTTTTCCATGAGTTTTCAAGTGGGGAGAAACAGCATTTTAATGGGAGTTGTTGTGTACTCTGGACTTGCTGTTTTGGATTGCTGCTACAACTATTTGTGGTGTTCCCTTCCCCCTGCTTTTTAAAGTGTGGCTGGTCCAGGAAGTTCAGGAGTCCTAAGAAGGGATACAGCCACCTCAGGATGGATACTTAGCTTTTATTGGAGGTGGCTCTAAGGCTTGACCATGAGGCACTGAGCAAAACTGGCACACAGTAAAAATTTCCAGGTGACAGCCAAAGGCTGCTGTGACAGACTCCTGGGAATCTTTGTGGCTCAGAGATTCCTTTCCACAAGGAAATGTTAATTTGTCTGGAGTGGCTGACATTCAAGCTTGGCAAGGGTTTGTGTGGATCTGAAGTAAGAACTGGAGCTGAATTGGATGAGTAGGTGGGAGAGGAGAAGAGAGCCCTCAGTCCTGGGGCTCAGGAGTGTTGCTAGGAGCAGAGTCACAGAGCCCTGCCCTGTGACTTTCTGGCCTCTCTACGCCCCGGAGTGGTTTTGTGCTGTAGGGAGCTGGGGGAATTTGTTATCTTCCCACCTAAACTGTTAGCTGACGTTTGCCTTCTTGCTCACAGTTTGTTTGGAGTGGCTGCTGCCGTTGATGGATGGCTTCGGAACAGCTTAGTGATGCTGGAGAACGTTTGGCCTGGCTGCACAGCCACCACTTGCCACCAAGGAGCAAGCCAGGAGGGCTGCTTTGCAGTGCAATCCCTTCTGCTGCACACAAACAATCCCACGTCCACTCAGCACTGTTCAGATTGCAGGATGGGATTCACTTTGTTGGGCTTTGTTTCAAGAGAGGTTATTTAGCTAACTAAATAATCCATGGAGCTCACTTTGCCCTGTCCCTTTCAAAGGGACTTGCTTGTGAGCCTCACGCCAGTGCCAACCACCATCCTCAATAAAAACACAGATGGATCCAAGTTGGTTTATTCTCCCTAGCTAATTGTTCTTTTGCCTGGAATGCTGAGGCTGTTAAATTATTCTTTTAACCAAGAAATAAAGATTTAAAAAAAAAAAAATCCCCAAGGAGCTGAACTCTTGAATGTGAGGCTCCAGTTTCTTGCTGGTTGTGCTGTCAATATCCAGGCTGGGTCAAGCTTTCCCAGGCAGGCTGCTTCCCACCTTTCAAACAATGTCACCTGGAGTCCTTCTGGCTTGAACTTCAAAACAGAGGCTTCTAAAACCAGGCAGGGAAAGGTCAAAAATGTCTCTCTTTGATGATTCTTCTGGATGCCAGTCCTTTCAAAGGCAGCAGCCATTTCGGTAGTTGTATTCTGGAGGTCCATGATCTGGTGCTGTGGTCATGAAGAGGCAATCCTAAATTTGTGAGGAAAGGTGCAGGTGCCCTTTTGACATGAGAGCAAACGTGGCAGGCTTTAAAAACTACTTGCTGAAGCCTTAAAAACAAACAGACAAACTTTTCTTTGATTGTGGCTTCAGAAAAAGGTGCTAACTTGCTGAAATAAATAGCAGGCAGTGAGTGATCTCTTGGTTCAGTTTGATTCCCTGTTTGGAAGTTGAAATGTAGCAAAGAACTGTTCAGGCTCTGGAGTTTGGAATCCAGAGGCAAGCAAAGAACTGTTTAGGCTCTGGAGGTTATTGGAATCCAGAGGACAGCAAACCAAAACTGTTTAGGCTCTGGAGATTGGAATCCAGAAGACAGCAAAACCATGTAGGCTCTGGAGAATATTGGAATCTAGAGGCAGGCAAAACTGTTTAGGCTCTGGAGAATATTGGAATCCAGAGACAGGCAAATAAAACTGTTGAGGCTTTGGAGGTTGGAATCTAGAGGACAGCAAAACCATGTAGACTCTGGATAGTATTGGAATCCAGAGGCTGGAAAAACTTTAGGCTCTGGAGGTTGGAATCCAGAGGCAGGCAAAACAAAACTGTTTAGGCTCTGGAGGTTATTGGAATCCAGAGGCAGGCAAACAACCGTTCCAAGTTTTGGACAGCAAAGAAGTGAAGGAAGCTTTGCTCTTGCAGACTTCCCCATGGATTTGGATTGCCTCAGATAAAGAGTGGGCACTAAAGAGGAAGGAAAGGGTTACTGTGGCAAGAGCTGGCTTTTGAAGTGGAGGAGAAGCAAGAACATGCTCGAACTGTTTGAAGCCTTTACTGCATACCTGTAATTGTCCAGTTTTGGTGGTCTGGAGAACACGGAGTGTGTTTCTGGGCTTTCTTTTAAGGCAGAGGCTCCATGCACGGTTGTTGATTGTTCTAAATTCCCATTGTTTTCTTGGCTTTTCTCCCTTGGTATATGTGTCGTCTGGAATCTGATTTGTAGTTGGTGAGGTAACATACGTGGAGCTCTTAATGGACGCTGAAGGAAAGTCAAGGGTAAGTGTCTTGAGAGATTTCTTCTGTGGATTTTCTACCTGACAAATGTAACTTGTGGCCGGTGGCGTGGAACCAAAGCAAGCCAGGAGAGGCAGGGAAGTGTCTCTGCTTAAGAGGTTACAAGCCAGGAGTGCTTAGAGCTGCTGTTGGGGCCGGGAGGAGGTGGGCTCTGGGGCCTGGTAAGCAGCCTTAGCTAGGGCGGTCTTCAACCGTGTTCAGTTGGTGTCGGCTGTTTGAAACAGAGCCAGGGACCCTAGCAGCATGTGAAGAGTGGTTCTGGGGAGAATTCCTCCTTCTGGTGCTTTGGAAAACTGTCACTGGAGCGGTTGGCTGACTTCTCGTTAAGGCCAGGGTCTGTAAGCTACACCTCCTGTGCAGGGAGCCTCCGGCCCTACACCCGACCCCATCGCCTGCAGAGGGAGCCAAGTCCTTTAGTCAGCATCTTCACAGGGAGAGCAAAAAGGAGGAGGCATGCTTAGATGTCCTGAAGGAGATGGCTTTAGGGTGAGAGATCCTGAGCAGGGCTTGGCTGGACGAGCCAGGAGTGCAGGTCAGAGGCAAGTGTGTGGTTATGTTTTTGGTTGGAGAATCCTGGACTTAGCTCTTGTTTTGTTCCACCTCGAAGTGAGAGCTTAATCCTGTTACCTGGCAGGCAACTCTTGAAGGCTTCATTGGCTAAGGCCAAGAGGTTATTTTTCGCTGCTGCGATTTGGCTTTTTAAAACAAGCAACAAAACAAAATTTGTTTTCCTTTTTTTTTTTTTTTTCTTATTTTTTTTCTTTTTTAAAATTTTTTTTCTGGGGGTGGTTTTTTGGTGCTTTTACTCATTTTATGTCTTCTTTTCTTCCCTCCTCTCCTCCCTGTCATTCGCCCCCGGAAACCATCACGCCAGGGATGCGCGTAAGTTGGCTTCTGAATTTCTAGCAAAGAAAGCAGGCAAGCCTCGAAGGAGGCAAGCCTGGGAGCAGTGTTCTTAGGTGTCTTGTTGTCCCCTCCCCACAGTGTTGTTGAGTTCAAGATGGAAGAGAGCATGAAAAAAGCTGCAGAGGTTTTGAACAAGCATAGTCTTGGTGGAAGACCTTTGAAAGTGAAAGAAGTAAGACGTGCATCTGTTCTTTCAGTATGTTGAGTTTTGAAGGTGAAGGGGGCTTCCTGGTTGTCATTTCTGGCTGACTCAATGATGGGCACAAGAGGGTTTTACAAATAGGTGCTCAAGCTTTGGTTTTGTGGTGTGTTGTTTTTTTTTCCCCTTCTTCACCATCAGCGCTTACTGCTGAATCTGGAGTTCGAATGTGACTGACGAATTCTGTAGAGTGAGGGTGGGGAGACACTGGCACAGGTTACCCTGGGGAGGTTGTGGATGTCCTCTCCCTGGGATACGTTTAAGGCTTGGTTGGATGAGGCTTTGAGCAACCTGGGCTGGTGGAAGATGTCTTCCAAAAACAAACTCAAGAGTGACACTGGAAAGATCAGGCTTTGGGGAAGGCTGTGGCTGAGGTTTTTAGTGTTGGTTTATTCTGAACAATTGAATTTGTTAGCTTGAGGAGTGGTTAAAAGAAACCAAGCAAGTGGCTGGCGATGATGCATGAAGCAGGTGGCTGGAGCTGTGTTGGGAGCAGGCAGCCCTGGGTTGAAGGAAAGCTTCTCTTTGGGGGATGGCTTTAGCCATGCCCCTAATCCCCACAGCTGTGGAGCCCAGGGGGAGCTGAGTTTGTCCTTTCTGTCTCTGCAGGACCCCGATGGTGAGCATGCCCGCAGAGCCATGCAGAAGGTGATGGCAGCTGCTGGTGGGATGGGCATTGGGCCGGGCCCCGGCGGCCCGGGCATGATCAATATCCCACCCAGTATCCTGAACAATCCCAACATTCCCAACGAGATCATTCACGCCCTGCAGGCAGGCAGGCTTGGGAGCACTGTCTTTGTTGCAAATGTAAGTGCTGTGTGATCCAGGAACCACGCCTGGCTCTGAGCTGGGGTAAATCTGAACTGGGAAACAAGCCCTGCCCTTGACTTCCAGCTCTGTCCCCAGTTTGGTGTGTGGCTGAGCCTCTGCACTGCTAAAGGCTCCTTTCTCTGTGTCTGTCCATTTGTGTTTATGAGGAAAGCAAAGAAGCCTGCATTAAGCTAGGCCACATTCTGCCCCAGTCAAACCATAGCTGCACTACTGGGTCCAGTTCTAGTTTGAGGGAAACAGGAAACTGCTGGAGAGAGTACAGTATAGCCAAAAAGCTGCTGAGGGGCCTGGAGCAGCTCTCTGAGGAGGAAAAGCTGAGAGCCCTGGGGCTGGGAGCCTGCAGAAGAGCAGCCCCAGAGGGGATCTGATCAATACTTAGCCAGAGCTAAAGGACCTGTGTGGGACAAGAGGATGAGACCAGATCCTGCTCAGCGGTGTGCAGTGGGCACAAACTGGAAGCCAGGAGGTGCCACCTGACCAAGAGGAGAAACTTGTTTGGTGTGAGGGTGCTGGAGGCCTGGAGCAGGCTGCCCAGAGAGGTTGTGGAGTGCAGAGCTTCTAACACCCCCTGGCCATTGTGCTGCTGGGCAAGCTGCTGTGAGTGCCCTGCTGGAGCAGGAGGGTTGGGCTGGGTGATCTCCAGAGGTCCTTTCCAACCCCTCCGTGCTGGGATTCTCTCTGCTAGCTACGTTTTATCTTGCCTGACAGCGGAGATACTGAGAAATGAAAGGCAGCTAAAGCTGGTTAGCAGCTCTTCCTCACGCTTCCAATCTGCTTTTGTCTCACAGCTGGATTACAAGGTTGGCTGGAAGAAGCTGAAGGAGGTGTTCAGCATGGCTGGGGTGGTGGTCCGGGCAGACATCCTGGAAGACAAAGACGGCAAAAGTCGAGGCATCGGCACCGTCACCTTTGAGCAAGCCATCGAGGCTGTGCAGGCCATCTGTATCCTTAAGCAGTGGGGGGGAACTAGGCAGAGAAGCCTGAGAAAAGAATCAAAATAGAAACTGCAGGTGAGGATGTTTCAGAGGGCTGGAGCACCTCTGCTATGAGGACAGGCTGAGGGAGTTGGGACTTTTCAGCCTGGAGAAGAGAAGGCTTCCAGGAGACCTTATAGCAACATTCCAGTATCTGAAGGGGGCCTACAGGAAGGCTGGGGAGGGACTGTTCACAGAGTCTTGTAATGACAGGATGAGGGGGAATGGGTTTAAACTGGCAGAGGGGAGATTGAAATGGGATGTTGGGTGGAAGCTCTTCACAGTGAGGGTGACAAGACACTGGAACAGGTTGCCCAGGGAGGTTGTGGCTGCTCCCTTCCTGGAGGTGTTCAAGGCCAGGCTGGATGAGGCCTTGAGTGACCTGTGCTAGTGGGAGGTGTCTCTGTGTATGGTGGGGGAGTTGGAACTGGCTGAGCTTTGAGGTCCCTTCCAACCTAAACCATTCTATGATTCTAATGTCAGGAAGGGACCTCGAAAAATCATCCAACCCCCCCAAGGTTGTAGCTGTCTCTAGGTTGTAGCTAATACTAAAATACAACTTCTGAGAGACTTCATAGATTCAGAGAATGGATTGGGTTGGAAGGGACTTGGAAGATGATCCAGTTCCATCCCTTTGCCATGGGTAGGGAGTGGGGACACCTCCCACCAGCCCAGGTCACTCAGGGCCTCATCCAGCTTGGCCTTGAACACCTCCAGGGAGGAGACATCCACAACCTCCCTGGGCAACCTGTGCCAGTATCTCCTTACCCTCAAGAATTTCTCAAGAACCTCACTCTCAAGAATTTCTACCTCACCTCCAGTCTCAAATCTCTGTAATGAAGGAGTGCACCAAACCCACCTGCAGTGCAGGATGGCATCACCACTGTGTTCCTCTGCTTCCTTGTGCTCTGCAAGCTACAAAACCCAACCCAGACAGCAACTAAGTGCAGACCCTGCTGTGTGTGTGACCTGGGCTCGTGGCTGTGATATGGAAAGGAGGAAAACATCTTCCCCCTTCCCTTCCTGGAGTTTGAGTGCCAGTTCCACTCTGCATGAGCACCTGCAAAGCTTTGTGATTTAACACTGATTCCACACAGTTCCCTCATGTGGCATGCAACTAGATTTGATTATCTGCTGGTTTGGAAATGTTGAGAGCTTTTGTGTGATTTAAATAGCTCAGGTTGCTTGGTGAAACATTACACACCAAGGCTGGTTTGGAGTTCACCTTGGTGAACTTGTTCTTAACTAGAAGAGGATTTTTAACTCAGGTTTTAAGCTTCAAAAGCCATTCTTTGACTGTTCAGGTATTTGGCTCTCAAAGCAGAAGGCATTTGGGGGTTGGACTCGATGATCTCTTTGGGTATCTTCCAACCCCTGACGTCCTGGGATAATCTCTGGCTGACAGCTGGAGAGGGGAGGTTTTTTTGTCTCTCTCCTGCTTCAGAGAGCACTTTAAGCTTGAAAGCTTTATGTGATTCTAGCTCTGAGTGATGCTCCTTAACGAAGCCAAAGCCATGTTCAATGGGCAGCTGCTGTTTGACAGACCCATGCATGTGAAAATGGTGAGTAGCTGCCAGCTGCCTGCTTTGGGGCTGCCTTTGGGTGATGTCTGGGTCCAAGGTTGGGTTGAAATATGGGAGCGATATGTGGGTACTTGGCCTAATTCCCTGGTGAGCTCAGCTCAAGCTATCAGGGAAGGTTAATGCTGATTCTTTTGCTACAAGACAATGCACCTGGGGCATAGCAAATCAGCTCCAGGCTTGGAGCAAGGTGGCTGGAAGCTGCCCAGATGAGAAAGACCTGGGGGTGATGGGTGACCATGGCTGGAAAGGAGCCAGTGTGAGCTCAGGTGGCTGAGAAGGTCACCAGCATCCTGGCCTGGATCAGGAGTAGTGACCAGCAGGAGCAGGGAAGTGATTGTCCCTTTATACTCTTCACTGGTGGGGATACACCTTGAGTACTGGGGTCAAATTGAGGCCACTTACTCCAAGAAGGACATTGAGGGGCTGGAGCAGCTCCAGAGAAGGGCAGTGAAGCTGGGGGAGAGTTTAGAGATCAGGGCTGGGGAGGGAGCTTGGGGGTGTTTAGCCTGGGAAAAAAGAGGTTTGGGGCAGACCTGGCTCTTTACAGCTCTCTTAAGGGAGACTGGAGCCAGCTGGGGCTTGGTCTCCTCTCCCAAGCAACAAATGATGGGATGAGAGGAAACGGCCTCAAGTTGTATCAGGGGAGGTTGAGGTTGGACATGAGAAGAAGCTTCTCAAAGACTGGAGCAGGCTGCCCAGGGAGGTGGCTGAATCCCCATCCCTGGAGGTGTTTGAAAGCCTCAGAGCTGTGGTGCTGAGGGCTATGGCTTAGCCCCAGCTTCAGTTCACTTAGAGAATGGTTGCACTGGATGATATTAAAGCATTTTCCCAACCGTTCTGTGATTCTATAAAGCTAAAGAAATCTTCACTGTCCTTAGGTTTTTATGTTTTATTTCATTAAAAGAGACAAGAAACATTTCCTCACTCCCAACCTTTCCTGCATTGAATCCTTTAGGATGAACGAGCCTTTCCCAAAGGAGATTTCTTCCCTCCTGAGAGACCCCAACAGCTCCCTCGTAAGTCTCTCCTCCATGCCTCAGCATCATCTTTGGTGTCTCTTTATTTTGCTGTTCAACAACTGGGGGCTCAGTCTCAACCTCAGTAAAACTCTGGAAAGCTGAACAATGTCCAAAGGGAAAGAGCAAAGTAGCAGCTGCTCAGTCCTGTCTTGTTTAGGGTTTTGGAGGATACTTCTCTCAGCTCATAGCTAGAAACTTGTCTTAAAACAGCACCATTCACCACCTCCAGGCTTCCACTTCTCTCAGCTGCAAGGCAGAGGCCCCAGTGCCTTGTAAAACCACTGCTATCAGTGGGATTTTATGGGAACCTAAGGAATCAGTCAGTAGGGCAGAGTGTGCCTGCTCCTGCCTACAGGTGCTCTGGTTTGCCTGTAATGGAAGGGCCTGAGCCTGAGGACCTGAGAATCTGCCAGACCTTCAGGATTCCTCTCATGAAGGGAGAAGTATAAAGAGAGGGACCAGGCTCTTCTTGTGGTGCCCAGTGCCAGGGCAAGAGACAGTGAACAAACCACAGGAGACTCCTTTATGTGAGGAGCTCTCAAGTTGCCTGGGGAGCCTCTGTCCATGGAGATACTCTAAAGCTGCCTGGATGTGGTCCTGGGTAACCCTGCTGGAGCCAGTGGGATCTGAGCAGGTGATCTCCAGAGGTCACTTCCAATCTCAACCATCCAGTGATAAGCTCCTGAAAGAACTGGAGCAGCCTCGAGGTTGGAAGGGAGGAGCTGGAAGGCCACAGGCTTGATGTCTTCAACACAGCAACACCTTGAAGTGTGGCTGGGAGCTGACCCTGTTCATCAAGCCAGGTGCTGTTGCCTTGGCTGTGGGAACCAAACCTGCTGTGTGCTGAAGCTGCACAGTCTGGGGGGCTCCCCAATCAGTCCACCACCAATCAGTCCACCTTCCAGTCTGGGAGGGGCTCCCCAATCAGTCCACCATCTCCCAGTCTTGAGGGGGCTCCCCCAATCAGTCTACCTCCCAGTCTGGTGGGGGCTCCCCAATCAGTCCACCACCAATCAGTCCACCTCCCAATCTGGGGGGCTCCCCAATCAGTCCAGGTTTGTCTCTCTGTCAAAGCCTTAAGCAGCAGCACCGTTTGTGATCTTAGTGCTGCTTTGGCTTTCTCCAGCAGTCTCTCTTCTCTTCCAAGAGACAATCGTTGGGGCCCCAGATGGATTCTGTTGGGGCTCCAGCTGGCTTCTCTCTCTCTGAAAGCCCCCAAAGACCAGCAGAAACCTTTTCCTTGCCCTTTCCTGGGGTGTGTGGGGGGGTGAGGATCCTGTGTTTGTTTTAAAACAAGATTCGACGCTTCCTGTGTTGTTCACGCTGAGCTGTAAATGAGGGAAGTCCTCTTCTGCCAGGCAAAAAAAAAAACTGCTGCTAAGATGTTGGATGTGCAAGCAGAGAGCTCTCTTTCTTCCTGATTTAAGGAAAACAGGAGGGTGTTGTGGTGTGGGTGGGGTGTTTTTTTTTTGTTTTTTCCCTTTCTTTCTTTTGGGCAGGGTGGGGAGGGGGAATCCTGCATTTATTTGGCTACAGGAAGGGTCCAAATTCTGCCTGGGGGGATAATCTCGAATGACTCTCTTTTTTTGTGCTCAGAGAAGAGGCTGGCTGTGTGCTCTGAATTCTCTAGGTGGCTTGTCAGATAGGGTTGAACTCTGTGGTGAAAATTCTTTAAACCAAGGCGGGAGGAAACCTCGCCAAAGGTTTGCCAATCGAGGGTGATGTGGGTCAGAGGTTTAGAAGGGCTCTCTGCTAAATTGCCCACTGAGATTTGAGGAGTTGCCCCCAAAAAAAAAAAAAAAAAAGAAAAAAAAAAAATCAAAACCCAAGCAGTGTTCTAGCCAGTTATTTTATTTTTTTGGTTTTATTTTTTTTTTTTTACTTCAGGAGTCAGTTTCAAACCAGGTTTTCCCATCCCTGGATGTTTTTAAGGCCAGGTTGGATGTGGCTCTGGGGGGAAACCTGAGCTAGTAGGAATTTATCCCTTGCCCATGGCAGGGGTTGGAATTTAGATGATCCTTGAGGTCCCTTCCCACCCTGAACGATTCTGTAGGAGAAAATTAAAAAAAAAAAGGGATTGTGAGGGAAAAAT
>VWZI01013897.1:4335-23476 GCA_013396835.1 Psilopogon haemacephalus | reverse complement strand
CATTTTACTGGGTTGTGGGTTTTTGGGGTTTTTTTTTTTTTTGGCATTTGGAAAGAAAGAAAACTGCAACTGTGCACAATCTTTTTTTGTAGTTGTGGCATCTCGTTGTCATTACAGATGTAAACAGTATGACTTTGATAATAAATGCAAGTTAAAGAGCCCAGGCCCTGCCTCCATTACTGGGAAACAGCTCAGTCAACTGCAGTTTGTGTTCTTGAGAGGGGGAGAGAGAGAACTTTCCACCTTCCTCCTAGCCATGGGGTCCTTAATGATGGTGGGTTTGGGCTGGAATGGTTTTTTGGGGTACTGGGGATGTCCCTTCATTTGGTTCTGTGCCTATCCTTAGCAGGTAGCTTCCTTTATCTCCCGTGGCAATGGTGCTTTATTATTACTTTTAAAAAAAGAGAAGATCTTCTGCTTTCAGCTGTGTCAGTGCCATTCTCAAGACCTGAACTGAGAAAGGATCAAAAAATCTTTTCTGGGGGGCTAGTGTGGAGCATTTCTCTGGAGCTGTGGCCTGAGGAGCATCAATTCCAGTCAGGGGTAGTTTGGATATTTGACCTTCTCCAACAAACACAGTTCTAAAAATAAATCTTAGCATGGTGGGGCTGGAAGGGACCTCCTGGAGAGCATCCCACAGCAGCTCGCCCAGGTCACAATGGCCAGGTGGGGTTGGGAGCTCTGCAGGGACTCCACAACCTCTCTGAGCAGCTGGCTCCAGCCTCCTCATACTAAAGAACTTTGTCCCTCTCCAGGTTCCAGGACCAGTGCCTAGTACAGGGGCAGAATAACCTGCCTTGTCCTGCTGGCCACACTGGTTGCCTTGGAGAGAGAGACCAATCCCCACCTGCCTACAACCTCTCTGCAGGTAGTTGTGAAGAGTTTCTATCTAATCTTCACCACCACTCTAGGAAGCCTGTTCAAACACCTGACAAAGAAGGGCTTGAGTTGAGAGGGACCTTAAAGATCACCCAGTTCCAACCCCTCATGCTAGACCATGTTGATCAAGCCTCATCCAGCCTGATCTTAAACACTTGCAGAGAGGAGGTGTCCACAACTTCTGTGGGCAGCTTGTTCCAGCATCTTACCACCCTCATTGTAAAGAGCCTCTTCCTGATGTTCCTGGAGAGGACCTGGAGGTTCCAGAGAACCTGGTTCAATTGGAACCTCCTGGCTTCCACTTTGTGCCCATTGTCCCTTGTCCTATCCCTGGACACTGCTGAGAAGAGTCAGACCTCTTCCACCCACCTTAACCATGGCCAGGAGCAGCTGGGGGTGCAGGCACTTCAAGGGCGTGGTTTAAAACTTTGGCAGAAGAGAAAAAAACCTGAACTCTGCCTAATTTTGGATCCCAATGAAACACTGATGCTTGAGTGGGGCTTCCCTGACTGAGGAACCGGGGCCTGCGTTCCCTGTCCGGGGCACTGCCTGCAGGCCGAGGTCGTGCCCGCCGGTCAGACCCTTACAACCACCCCCATGGCTGCGGGCAACAGCGCTGGCAGTCCTACCGGGCCCCGCTCGCCTCGTTTTAAGCTGTTGCTCCCTCGGCTCCCTGCCGCTGCCGCTCCCTGCCGCTGCCGTCCCTCCGCTCCCTGCCGCTGCCGTCCCTCCGCTCCCTGCCGCTGCCGCTCCCTGCCGCTGCCTCTCCCCCGGCTCCCTGCGGCCACGTGGCGGCGGGCGGCGCCCGGTGATGACGTCACTGTTCTGCGCCAGGCGAAGGTCAGGGCAGCGGTGGGAAGATGGCGGCGGCGGCCGGCGGCTGCCGGGTGAGTACGGAGCGGCCGCGGCGGCCTGCGGAGCCGCAGCCCTCACCCGGGGCCTTCCGCGGGGTGCGCACGGGCCGCCAGGCCGTGGTGGGTGGGAAGGAGGCAGGCAACGGCGAGGAGCGGGATGGGGGTGGCCGTGGCGGGAGGGAGAGCACCGGGGCTGAGCGCCGTGGCGCGGCCGGCGTGGCCCAGCCGCCGGTTCCCTTTTCTTGGCTCCTTTCTCGCTTCTTTCCCGGCTGCATCGGCGCCGCGGAAGGCCTGGGGCTGATGAGTTAGTGGAGCTGCCCAGAGGTGCCGGAGCTGGTGCGGTACCGGAGCTGCTGAGCCTGCCCTGGACCTGACCCTGCCCTCAGGCCCCTCAGGCCCAGGGTGAGGACATCTGAGGCAGGTGGAGGTTAGAATCAGAGAACCAGGGTTGGAAGGGACCACAAGGATCAGCCAGTCCCAACCCCCCTGCCATCCCCAGGGACACCCTACCCTAGAGCAGGCTGCCCACAGCCTCTGCCAGCCTGGCCCCAAACACCTCCCTGCAGGGGCAACCCATTCCAGCCTCTCACCACTCTCATGCTCAACAACTTCCTCCTCACCTCCAGTCTCAATCTCTCCACCTCCAGCTTTGCTCCATTCCCCCCAGTCCTGTCACTCCCTTACAGCCTCAAAAGTCCCTCCCCAGCTTTTATTGTAGGGATTATTTTAGAATTTTTTGGCTTGGATGGGACATTCAAAGACTAGTCCAACCCCCCCTTCAGTGAGCAGACATCCCTCACAAGATCAGGATACTCACAGCCTTGTCAATTATCTTAAGCCTTGATTTCTGTATCTAAGTTATAAGTACAGTCATGATTTAGAATGGAACTGGACACAGAAGGGTACAATTCTGATGGATTTTGTGTACATGGGAAGANCTGGAAGGCCACCAGAAGGTCCCCTGGGAGCCTCCTCTTCTCCAGCCTGCACAGCCCCAACTCTTTCAGGCTGTGCTCACAGCAGAGCTGCTGCAGCCCTCTGAGCATCCTCGGGGCCCTTCTCTGGCCACCCTCCAGCATCTCCACATCCCTCTTGTCCCAGGGGCTCCAGCACTGGATGCACTACTCCAGGTGGGCTCTCAGCAGAGCACAGCAGAGGGGCAGGATCTCTTCCCTCACCCTGCTCCCCACCCTGCTCTTGCTGCAGCTCTGATTGGCCTCTGCTGGCTCATATTGAGCTGCTTCTCCACCAGCACCCCCAAATCTCTCTCCTCAGGGCTGCTCTCAGAAGGATCCAGGGTTTCTTTCCCCACCCCAGGCAGGAAGTCCTCTTTGGGGCCAGTTTTCCTGGAGGAGTTGCTGACTCTTCTCCTCTCTCAGGGCTTTGCCTCTGCCTGGGGGTTTGGCTGCTCTCAGGCTTCTGTGGAGCACCAACAGCTGCTGAAGTGGCTGTGTGAAGCCTTTCTCCTGGGTTGCAGCCTCGGGGTGGCTGTGGAGCAGCTCAGCCTCAGGCTGGTGGTGAAGGACACTGCTCAGAGCTCCTCCAGTGGTCCTCAGGATGCATTCCCAGCCCAGTGGCTTCTTCCCTTCCTTCTCCCTGAGGCTTCCTTTGTGTGCTCACCTGACCTTCTGGTTTGCCTTGCAGAAATGTCTCCTGATTGGCCTCTGGCTCACCTCCAGGAGATACCCAGGTCCTTCACTCCACAGGGGCACAGTGTATGGACTGAGCAGACCTGGGCTGGAGCTCCAGCAGGTTGGTTAATGGCTGAGAGGTTTCATTTCAGGCTTCCCATCCAGAGGAGACCTGCTTGGGTGTGTTTGGGGGAGGGGAAGAAGTGGCTTTGAGAAGCCCATTCTGGGCTGAGAGCTGAAAGCTTCCACTTCTGGTGAACCCTGCTGAGGTGGGTGGGGAGGAGCAGCTGAGGGAGCTGGAGGTGTTCAGCCTGGAGAAGAGGAGGCTGAGGGCAGAGCTCATTGCTCTCTAAAACTCCGTGGAAGGAGGTTGGAGTGAGGAGGGGTTGGGCTTTTCTCACTAAGAAGAAAGGCCACGAGGATGCTGAGGGCTGCAGCAGCTCTGCTGTGAGCACAGCCTGAAAGAGTTGGGGCTGTGCAGGCTGGAGAAGAGAAGGCTCCCAGGGGACCTTCTGGTGGCCTTGCAGGATCTGAAGTGAGCTACAGAAAAGCTGGGGAGGGACTTTTGAGGGTGTCAGGGAGTGACAGGACTGTGGGGAATGGAGCAAAGCTGGAGGTGGAGAGATGGAGATTGGAGGTGAGGAGGAAGTTGTTGAGCATGAGAGTGGTGAGAGGCTGGAATGGGTTTTGCCCAGGGAGGTGTTTGGGGCCAGGCTGACAGAGGCTGTGGGCAGCCTGCTGCTGCTCTCTGTGCTGCTGCTCTCTCTGTGCTGCTGCTCTCTCTCTGTGCTGCTGCTCTCTCTCTGTGCTGCTGCTCTCTCTGTGCTGCTCCTCTCTCTCTCTGTGCTGCCTCTCTCTCTCTGCTGCTGCTCTCTCTCTCTGCTGCTGCTCTCTCTCTCTGCTGCTGCTCTCTCTCTCTGCTGCTGCTCTCTCTCTCTGCTGCTGCTCTCTCTCTCTGCTGCTGCTCTCTCTCTCTGCTGCTGCTCTCTCTCTCTGCTGCTGATTTCTCTGCTGCCCCTTGCTGCTGCCCTCTGCCTCTTCTCCCTCCCTGTCTCTTCTGCATCCTCCCCATCGCCCTGACGATGTATTTCCTCCAGTCCAGATGCTATGCTGCAGGAGGGAGGAAAGGCTTCATCTCAGGCTTTGTGGAGAACATCAAGCAGGAGCTGGCCAAGAACAAGGAGATGAAAGAAAGCATCAAGAAATTCCGGGATGAGGCTAAAAAGCTGGAGGAGTCTGAGGCCCTTCGGGAAGCAAGGAGGAAATATGTGAGTGTGGTCCTCTCCCCTCCCCTCTGGTGTTCTCATTCCTTGGGCACTCAGCTGAATGCCAGGGGGAAACTTTCTGCAACTGACCTCTTCAGTTGGGGAAAAAAAAAAGATGTCCAAGAAGGACCTGGAGCTGCTGGAGTGGCTCCAGAGGAGGCCACCAAGAGGGTGGAAAACACTCGCTGTGGGGATAGGCTGGGAGGTTTGGGGCTGCTTTGGGGCTGCTTTCTCTCCTGATGCTGACATTCAGGGTGATTTTGGAGGGTTTTTTTTGTCTCCTTTTCCCAGAAAAGCATCGAGTCTGAAACAGTAAAGACCTCAGAGGTGATTAAAAAGAAGCTGGAGGAAATTACTGGCACAGTCAAAGAGGTATAAAAAAAAAAGCAGCTCTCCTCTCTCTCTCAGCCCCTGCCCTCTCCTCTCTCTCTCAGCCCCTGCCCTCTCCTCTCTCTCTCAGCCCCTGCCCTCTCCTCTCTCTCTCAGCCCCTGCCCTCTCCTCCTCTACCCCTCCCTTCTCCTGCCTGGTCCAAGTGTGCCCCACAGAAGGGATTTGGACTTTATGAGGCAGCTGTGAGTGGTCACNCTCCCCCCTCCTCTCTCTCCCAGCCCCTGCCCTCTCCTCTCTCTCTCAGCCCCTGCCCTCTCCTCCTCTACCCCTCCCTTCTCCTGCCTGGTCCAAGTGTGCCCCACAGAAGGGATTTGGACTTTATGAGGCAGCTGTGAGTGGTCACAAGTGTACCCCACAGGAAGGTTTTGGACCTCATGAGGCAGCAGTGGCCACAAGAGTGCCCCACAGGAGGGTTGCAGAGCTGAGCTGTGCCAAGGCAGCAACCTGTTGAGTGTCTCCTGTGCCATGCAGCTGTCACCAGCTCAGCTCTGGGTTGTAGCCCTGTTGGGTGTGCACCTTCAGCATGCACGAAGAGGACATCCTCTGAGTGAGTCTTCACCTGAGGTGGCTCTCAGTGACCCTTTTTGCTTTCCTGTTTCCTCCTGTGGCAGAGTTTGGATGAAGTCAGCAGGAGTGACCTGGGCAGGAAGATAAAGGAAGGGGTGGAAGAAGCAGCAAAGACAGCAAAGCAATCTGCTGAGTCTGTGAGCAAAGGAGGGGAGAAGCTGGGCAAGACAGCAGCCTTCAAAGCTATTTCTCAGGTACCTGAGTCCTGGCCCTTGGTTGGAGCCAGCTGGTAGAAGGCCTCGACCCACAGAACGGGTTGGGATGGGTTGGAAAGAACCCTCCAAGAATATGGCCCTGTTCTGTCACTCCCTGAGGGCCTAAAAAGTCCCTCCCCAGCTTTTTTGTAGCCCCTTTCAGATCCTGGAAGGCCACCAGAAGGTCCCCTGGGAGCCTCCTCTTCTCCAGCCTGCACAGCCCCAACTCTTTCACTCTGTCCTCATAGGAAAGGTGCTTGCAGCCAGGCTGGCAGAGGCTGTGGGCAGCCTGAGCTAGGGTAGGGTGTCCCTGGAGCATGGCAGGGGGTTGGAACTGGCTGCTGCTTGTGGTTCCTTCAAACCCTGACTGACTCCATGATTCCATGACTCCATGACTTCATAATTCCTTGACTCCATGATCCCATGATTCCATGACTCATTCCGTGATTCCTTGACTCCATGATCCTGTGACTCCATGATTCCTTGACTCCATGATTCCATGACTCCATGATTCCTTGACTCCATGATCCCATGACTCCATGATCCCATGACTCCATGATCCTGTGACTCCATGACTCCATGATTCCATGACTCCATGATTCCATGACTCCATGATTCCATGACTCCATGATTCCATGACTCCATGACTCCTTGATTCCATGGCTCCATGACTCCATGATTCCATGACTCCATGACTCCTTGATTCCATGGCTCCACGACTCCATAATTCCATGACTCCATGACCCACCTGCAGCAGTTGCAGTGCTTGGGCAGGACCCAGGCGAGCTGCGGAGGAATCGAGAGGACTCCGACCCCTAAGGGCCACGCAGCCAAGCTTGGCCTCTTCTTTTGGGCTTGGGAAAGGGTGGGGAGAGTAAGGGAAGGGGTAAAAACAAAAAAACAACTGAACCTGAGCGGGAGCATTTCCTTTCCCAGGGAGTAGAGAGCGTGAGGAAGGAGCTGGATGAAAGTGTTCTGGGACAGAGTGGCCCTTACCGGCGGCCTGAGAGGCTCCGCAAGAGGACAGAGTACTCAGGAGACAGCATCAAAGAGGAGAGAGTCTTTGAAGCCAACGAGTGAGTCCTGGGGCTCCTCCAGGGTGGATTTTTCCTCTGCCTGCTCTAATTACAGCTCTTGATTGCAAGGCTTGGGGCCGGGGTGGGGGTGGTGACAATGCCATGTGCTGAAGGGAGTCTGTGCTCACAGCAGAGGTGCTGCAGCTATCTGAGCATCCTCCTGGCCCTTCTCTGCACACCTCCAGCATCTCCACATCCCTCTTGTCCCAGGGGCTCCAGCACTGGATGCACTACTCCAGGTGGGCTCTCAGCAGAGCACAGCAGAGGGGCAGAATCACCTCCCTGGCCCTGCTGCCCACACTGCTCCTACTGCAGCCCAGCCTCTGCTTGGCTTTCTGCCCTGCAAGTGCACACTGCTGGCTCCTGTTGAGCTTCTCCTCCCCCAGCACCCCCAAGTCCCTCTCCTCAGGGCTGCTCTCCAAGCCAGGCACTGCCCAGCCTGGATTGATGCTTGGCATTGCCTTGACCCAGCTGCAGGACCTTGCCCTTGGCCTTGTTGAACCTCCTGAGGTTGCCTTGTGCCCACCTCTGCAGCCTGTCCAGGTCCCTCTGGCTGCCATCCCTGCCCTCCAGCCTGACTGCTGCCCCACAGAGCTTGGGGTCCTCAGCAGGCTTGCTGAGGCTGCACTCAATTTTGGCAGGGCTGGGTCTGAGCTACTTTGCTTTCTCTGCTTCCTCCTCCCCTTAAGCCCTCTCTTGGTTTCTGTGCTGTGCCAGCCTCTGGCACTGCCTCCTGAGGCTCCTGCCACTTCTTTCATGGCTTTTTGTGCTTTCCAGGGAGGCCATGGGTGTGGTGCTGCACAAGGACTCCAAGTGGTATCAGCAGTGGAAGGATTTCAAGGACAACAATGTGGTCTTCAACAGTGAGTCCTGCTGAGCCCTGGCTGGCCCTTATCCTGCTTCTTGCTGTGCTGGATCTGTCCCCAGCAGAAGAGGGAGATGGAACTGCAGGAGCAGGTCCAGAGGAGGCCACCAAGATGCTCAGAGGGCTGGAGAAGCTCCTTTGTGGGCACAGGCTGGGGAGAGTTGGGGTTGTACAGCTTGGAGGAGAGAAGGCTCCAAGGAAGACCTTAGAGCAGCCTTCCAGTACCTCAGGGGGCTCCAGGAATGCTGGGGAGGGACTTGTGCCAAGGGCTGGGAGTGACAGGATGAAAGACAGTGGCTGTGAGGTGGGAGAGGGGAGAGTGAGGGTGGAGAGGAGGAAGAAATTCCTGACAGGGTGGAGAGAGACTGGCAGAGGGTTGGGGGTAAAGGATTGGGAGTTAGGGATAGGAAATCAGGTTGGGGTTAAGGATAAGGATTGAGGGTTAGGGGATGAGGTTAGGGTTGGGGGTTAGGGTTAAGGGCTGGGGGTTAAGACTGGGAGTTAGGGGTAGGAAATAAGGTTAGGATTGAGGGTTAAGGATAAGGACTGAGGGTTAGGGGATAAGGGTAGGGTTGGGGGTTAGGATAGGAGTGAGGTTAAGGGTTGGGGGTTAGGGTAGGAACAAGGTTAAGGGTTGGGGGTTAGGGGTAGAGGAGGGTAAGGTTTTAGGGTTAGGGGTTAGTGTTGAAGCCAGAGAGAGCATCCCCCTGGTGCCAGCTAGCCAGAGAGGGCATCCCCCTGGTACCAGCTAGCCAGAGAGGGCATCCTACTGGTGCCACCTAGCCAGAGAGGGCATCCCTCTGGTACCAGCTAGCCAGAGAGGGCATCCTGCTGGTGCCACCTAGCCAGAGAGGGCATCCTGCTCGTGCCACCTAGCCAGAGAGAGCATCCTGCTGGTGCCACCTAGCCAGAGAGGGCATCCTGCTGGTGTTACCCTGCCAGAGAGAGCATCCTGCTTGTACCACCTAGCCAGAGAGGGCATCCTGCTGGTGTTACCCTGCCAGAGAGGGCATCCTGCTGGTGCCACCTAGCCAGAGAGAGCGTCCTGCTGGTGCCACCTAGCCAGAGAGGGCATCCCCCTGGTACCAGCTAGCCAGAGAGGGCATCCTGCTGGTGCCACCTAGCCAGAGAGGGCATCCTGCTCGTGCCACCTAGCCAGAGAGAGCGTCCTGCTGGTGCCACCTAGCCAGAGAGGGCATCCTGCTGGTGTTACCCTGCCAGAGAGAGCATCCTGGTGATGCCAGTTATGTCTGAGGAGCATCCTGCTGGTGCAGATTGCTGCTGAGGAGCATCCCAGGGAGGTGGGGATGAAAAAGAGAGCCAAGTGGGAACCGAAACTTCCTCAATCCACCCAGAGGTGGAGCAGGTTTGGTCTGTAGGCCCCAGCTCAGGTCACCTCCTCCCGCAAGGGCCCCCAGGTGGTGGTGGCAGGAGGCTGCTGGCTGACATCTGCTCTGCTTTCAGGGTTCTTTGAAATGAAAATGAAGTACGATGAGAGTGACAACGCCTTCATCAGGGCCTCCCGAGCTGTCACAGACAAGGTCACTGACTTAATAGGTAAAAGCAACTCCTGCCTGCCAGCTCTGCTGCTGCTTGTCCCCTCCTGTGTCCCCAACCCCTGGGACACCTCCTGGGCCTGGTTTAGATTTCAGAATTAAGTTGTTTTGTGGGGTTTGGGTTTTTTTTTTTTTTTGTCTCCCTGCACTGCAGTGGGAGAGCAAAGCTGTGAGGGGTTTGCTAATACATCACAGACCCAAGGTCTGTCCTGCTGCTCCTGCCTGGTTTGGGTTGGAAGTGAGCTCAAAACTCAGCCAGTTCCAACCCCCCTGTGCCATAGGCAGGGACACCTCCCACTAGGACAGGTTGCTCAAGGCCTCATCCAGCCTGGCCCTGAACATCTTTCCAGGGAGGTTGTGGAGCACAGCAGCATCAAAGACCCCATTCTGTGCTTCAGTGCTCCACAACCTCCCTGAAGGTATCCAGGACCAGGCTGGATGAGGCCTTGAACAACCTATTCAAGTGGGAGGTGTCCCTGCCTATGGCCAAGGGGGTTGGAACTGGCTGAGCTTGGAGGTCCCTTCCAACCTAAACCATTCTGTGAAGCTATGGCAAAGGGGAGGTTGAAACTGGATGCTGGGAAGAATCTCTTGGCCCTGAGGGTGGGAAGACACTGGCACAGGTTACCCAGGGAGGTTGTGGAGCACAGAGAGGGAGGGTAAGGAGACACTGGCACAGGTTGCCCAGGGAGGTTGTGGAGCACAGAATGGGATCAAAGATCAAAGATCCCATTCTGTGCTTCTGTGCTCCACAACCTCCCTGGAGGTGTCCAGGACTAGGCTGGATGAAGCCTTGAACAACCTATTCAAGTGGGAGTTGTCCCTGCCTATGGTGGGGGAGTTGGAACTGGCTGAGCTTTGAGCTCCTTTCCAACCTAAACTGTGATTCTTTTCTTCTTGCTTGCTCACTGCTGCTGCTCCTCACTGTGCCAGCAGCCTGACACTGAGCTCTTCCCCCTCCCAGGTGGTTTGTTCTCCAAGACGGAGATGTCTGAAGTGTTGACAGAGATCCTCAAAGTGGATCCCTCCTTCGACAAGGATCGGTTCCTGAAGCAGTGCGAGCGAGACATCATCCCCAACGTGCTGGAGGTGAGCTGGGGCAGGGCAGGACCCACCCCTGCCTCCTTCCTCTTTTAGTTTTTTGGGTTTTTTTGGGGGGTTTAGAGCAAGATCTTCTGATGCTGGCCCAGTCTTTGCTTCTCCAGCCTCCAGATTTGCACCCACCCTGAGCTAACCTGGAGGAAAGGGCAAATTGGGTCCCACCTAATGTGGGAGAAGGAGCAGTGGATGGGTCCCACCTAATGTAGAAGGAGCAGTGGATGGGTCCCACCTAATGTAGAAGGAGCAGTGGATTGGTTCCACCTAATGTAGAAGGAGCAGTGGATTGGTTCCACCTAATGTAGAAGGAGCAGTGGATTGGTTCCACCTAATGTAGAAGGAGCAGTGGATTGGTTCCACCTAACATAAGAGAAGGAGCAATGGATGTGTCCCACCTAACATAGGAGAAGGAGCAGTGGATTGGTCCCACCTAACATAGGAGAAGGAGCAGTGGATTGGTCCCACCTAACATAGGAGAAGGAGCAGTGAATGAGCTCTTTGGGTCCCTTCCAACCCCCTCTCTCTCTCCTAGGCTCTGATCTCTGGAGAGCTTGACATCCTCAAGGACTGGTGCTATGAAGCGGTGAGTAGAGCTGCTGGGGGGAAGTCTGGAGAGGTTCTGAGAGGTTGGGTAATGGTAGAATAAATGGAACTGAATCAAACCCAACTCACTGGGGAGGTTTGAGGCTTCTCGAGCAGGCTGGGCACGAGAAAGGGCTGCTTGAGAATGCTGGAGTGGCCCCCTCCCTCTCCCCCTCCCTCTCCCCCTCCCTCTCCCCCTCCCTCTCCCCCAAATCCAAACCTGTAACCCAAGCCTGTTGCTTTCCTGTAGACTTACAGTCAACTTGCCCACCCAATCCAGCAAGCCAAAGCCATGGGGCTGCAGTTCCACTCCAGGATCCTGGACATTGACAACCTCGATGTGAGTCCTTCTCCTCTCTCACCTCAGGGTTTTGGGGGGGGATGAATTAGCATCAGCATCACAGAAGACTTTGGGGGGGAAGGGACCTCTCAAGGTCAGCCAGTCCACAGCCCTTCCCCCTACAGTCAGCAGGGAGGTGGTGGAGGAGTGCATGGGTGGTGGTTGGAAGGCAGCTGGGGTGGTGGCTGGGGAGATGATGGGATGGTGGTTGGGGGGCAGGTGGGGTGGTGGTTGGGTAGCAGCTGGGGTAGTGGTTGTGGGGCAGGTGGGGTGGTGATAGGCCCTGGCTGTGGTGTGGAGCTGCAGAGGTTTGCTGAGTGCAGGTTGCTGTCTTGCAGCTGGCCATGGGGAAGATGATGGAGCAGGGACCAGTGCTGATCATCACCTTCCAGGCTCAGGTGGTGATGGTGATCAAGAACCAGAGCGGGGAAGTGGTGGAAGGAGATCCAGTAAGTGCTGCCTGTGGCTCTGCAGGGCTCCTGCCTCCCCAGCTGGCAGCACCACAGGCTTCAACTCTGCCCACATCCAGCTGGAGACCACTCAGGCTCCTGCTGGGCACCTCTGGAGCTGGGCACCTCTGCCAGGGACTGACCTGAGCAGCAGATCTTTGCTTGTCCTCCCCTGTGCTTTAGCTCTGGACACAAAGAGCCCAACCTGTGTGACTGATCCCAAACTGACCTTGCCAGACCCAGCCACAGGAGGTCCTTGAAGCTCTGGAGCTGGGAACCTCTTCCAGGGGCTGCTTTGAGCAGCAGATCTCTGCTTGTCCTCCCCTGTGCTTTAGCTCTGGACACAAAGAGCCCAACCTGTGTGGCTGATCCCAGACTGACCTTGCCAGACCCAGCCACAGAAGCTCTCTGCCACCAGAGCTGATGCCACAGCAGTGTCTGCTGGCAGAATTTTTGTCCTCATCACCCAGACAGCTCCAATTTAAGCCACTTAATGATCTCTGACGGGGGGAGGGTGTGGGGAGCTGCCTGGAGCTGGCCACTTCTTGAGCAGCTTTGCCTTCCAAAGTGAGTTGGAAGCATTTAACAGATCTTTTGGCAGCTCTGCTCTTTGGGGGCAGCCTGGAAGCTTGCAGGGAGAGGGAAAGGGGAAATTTAAAAAAAAGGCAAGAAAGAGGAAACCCAAGGCCTGATTTTAATGATGGGACCCATCTGGGCCTGATTTACAACCTGCCAGGGTGAACTGCAGGGGAGGCCCAGCTTGATGGAGGGGATTTCTGGCTTGAAGTGACTGCCTTGCCAGGAGCTGGATATTGATGTGATAATTATTGAACAGGATATCAAAGCCTGTTTGCTGTCTGCTTCCCTAGGAGCAGCCATAAATCAAGGAGATGCATGGGGGGAAAAAAAAAAAGAAAAGAAAAGAAAAGGAGAAAGGAAAACAAAAAATCCTCCAGTGGGAAGCAAACTTCAGCTTTAATCAAATGGCAGAGGCAGAGCTCTGGGAGCTGTGATCTGCCCTTAGCTGCTGAGCTGACCCTGCAGAGGGCTTGGATAAATGATGGGCGAGGGGGAAAGGAGCCTCAAGTCCTGGCAGCATTTTTTAGGTTGGGAAAGGTCTTTCAGGTCAGCCAGTCCATGCCTTAGCCCAGCACTTAGAACAGAATGGAGTAGAGTAGAATAAAATAGAGTAGAGTAGAATAGAATAAAATAGAGTAGAGTAGAGTAGAATAGAATAGAATAAAATAGAGTAGAGTAGAGTAGAGTAGAGTAGAGTAGAATAGAGTAGAGTAGAGTAGAGTAGAGTAGAGCAGAGTAGAGTAGAGTAGAGCAGAGTAGAGTAGAGCAGAGCAGAGGTTGGGAACTCAACAGAGCCAGGGACAGAGAAGCTTTTGATGCCCAAACTCAGCATGAAGGTTTCCAGGTGTCTCTGAGGGACAGACCTGTCTCTGGCTCTGTTGAGTTCCCATCCCCAGCCTGGCCTGAGTTCCCTACCCCAGCTCTGTTCTCCAGACCCTTCCCCAGCAGCATTGTCCTTCTCTGGACCTGCTCCCACCTCCTTTCAGGGAGCTGCAGAAGAGCAGAAGTCAAGGTCTGTCCTGCACAGACACCTGGAAACCCTCAGGCTGGGTTTGGGCATCAAAAGCTTCTCTGTCTCTGGCTCTGTTGAGTTCCCAGCCCCAGCCTGGCCTGAGTTCCCTACCCCAACTCTGTTGTCCAGACCCTTCCCCTGCTCCATTGCCCTTCTCAGGACCTGCTCCCACCTCCTTTCAGCTGGGTTTGGAGATAAAGGCTTCTCTGTCCCTGGCTCTGTTGAGTTCCCAACCCCAGCTCTGTTCTGCAGACCCTTCCCCTGCTCTATTGCCCTTCTCTGGACCTGCTCCCACCTCCTTTGAGGGAGCTGCAGAGGACCAGAACTCAAGGTCTGTCCTTCAGAGACACCTGGAAACCCTCAGGCTGGGTTTGGAGATCAAAAGCTTCTCTGTCCCTGGTTCTGCTGGCAGCTGCTGCTGGAGCTCTCTGCGCTTGGGACCTTCAGGCTGGGAACCAAAGTCAAGGCTGGCATCTGGAGGGAGGTGTGGAGCACCAACCCCCAGCAGAGCTGGCAGGAGCTCAGTGCCCATCCCCTCCCCGGGGCTCTAACAGCTCTTTCCTTGCAGGACAAGGTGCTGAGGATGCTCTACGTGTGGGCACTCTGCAGGGACCAGCAGGAGCTCAACCCCTACGCTGCCTGGAGGCTCTTGGACATTTCCTCCTCAAGCACCGAGCAGGTCCTCTGAGGGCTGCATCCCAGAGGGGCTGCCTGCACCTCTCTTGCCACGTTGCCATCTCTGGACTTGGCCACCACCCCTGGGTGGGCTGTGTGGGGAAGAGGCTGGGGAGTGGTCCCTTGCAGCTCCAGAGGCTGTTGGCTGTGCCCTCATTATAGCAATCCCAGCAGTCTGCCCCCTCTCTGCCTCAGCTTCCCTGTGTCCTGGCACACCAAGGGTGGCTGCTAGGGCCCAGCTCGGGCTGCTCTGAGACAGCAGCAGCTGCCCTTGGCTCCTCCTTTAGCTCTGGCTTGGGCCCTGCCCCTTTCTCAGTGCTTCCAGTGCTGGCCAGAGGCGGCTGGGGGAGAGTTTGAGCTGTGCCAGGTCAAGTTCCTATCTTCCATCCTTTGGTGGCCTCACCAGAGGTGCCTGGGGGAGAGTGAGAGCTGTGCCAGGTCAAGTTTCCATCTTCCATCATCCATTGGTGGCTGGGGGAGAGTTTGAGCTGTGCCAGGTTTAGTTCCCATCTTCCATCCTTTGGTGGCCTCACCAGAGGTGGCTGGGGGAGAGTTTGAGCTGTGCCAGGTCTAGTTCCTATCTTCCATCACCCATTGGTGGCCTCACCAGAGGTGGCTGGGGGAGAGTTTGAGCTGTGCCAGGTCAAGTTCCCATCTTCCATCATCCATTGGTGGCCTCACAACAGCTCTAGGAAGGTCTTGGAGGCGCTTGTAAGGCACAGTGGTCTCAGCTACATCATCCTTAGTTACACCAAGGAGCCTTCTCTCACTGCAGTGTCTTGCACTTCACCAAGCCCTGCCCCACCAAGCCTTTGCAGCTGGCTCTAGGGTGGGCTGGAGGCAGCTGGCATCACCAGGCAGCTTCTGGAGGCAGTTGGCATCACCAGGCTGCTTCTGGAGGCAGTTGGCATCACCAGGCTGCTTCTGGAGGCAGTTGGCATCACCAGGCTGCTTCTGGAGGTTGGTTGCAGGGCTGGAGGTTGCTATCTGTGAGCTCTACCCACAGCTTTAGGGGAGTGAACACTGCTGTTGTTTGGGGGTGGAGAAGTGGGGGGATGTCCTGGTCATTGTCAGCTGGTGCCAGGGACAGGCACACATCTGGAGCTGGGCTGGGCCTGGCCTTGAGAGACCACACAGAGGAGTGAGGAGCCTGGAAGGCAGCAGCTCACCCTAGGGGAGGTCCAGATCCTGCTTGGGGGGACCTGAGCTGTAGGAGGTGTCCCAACTGGCCCAGAGCTTGCAGGCAGCACTGGAAGATTCTAGAGGCAGAGCTCCTGGCACACTGACTTGGGCTCTGGGCTTGTGCTGGAGGCTTGGTTTGGGAGCTGTGCCCTGGGTGGGGGCATTCAGCAGCTGCCTGCTGGTGATGCAGAGTGAGGTGTGGGGGTGAGTGGGTTGGGACAGAAGAGCTGCAGCTGGGGCAGGGACTGAGAGGACTCCTCTGCTGCCCTGCTCTGCTGGGCACCTGGCAGGGCACTTCCTTCATGTGGTGATTAAAGACATGGATTGCCAGCTCCTGCTTCTCTCAGTGTCCACTCAGTTCCTTGGGATGTGGGTTGGATGTCCCAGAGCCTTCAGGTGAGGCTTTGAGCTCCAGAAGCTGCTGTAGCAGGAGGGGAGTGAGGAGGGAGGCAAATCCAATCACTGAGACCCCTCAGAAGATAGGACACAGAGGAAATGGCCTCAAGATGTTCCTGGGCAGGCTCAGGTTGTGGTCTGCTGAGAGCCCACCTGGAGCACTGCATCCAGTGCTGGAGCCTCTGGAGCAGAAGGGATGTGGAGATGCTGGAGGTGTGCAGAGAAGGGCCCCGAGGATGCTCAGAGGGCTGCAGCAGCTCTGCTGTGAGCACAGCCTGAAAGAGTTGGGGCTGTGCAGGCTGGAGAAGAGGAGGCTCCCAGGGGACCTTCTGGTGGCCTTGCAGGATCTGAAGTGGGCTACAAAAAAGCTGGGGAGGGACTTTTGAGGCTATCAGGGAGTGATAGGACTTGGGGGGAATGGAGCAAAGCTGGAAGTGGAGAGATTCAGATTGGAGGTGCGGAGGAAGTTGTTGAGCTTGAGAGTGGTGAGAGGCTGGAATGGGTTGCCCCTGCAGGGAGGTGTTTGGGACCAGATCCCTGGAGGTGTTTTGGGCCAGGCTGGCAGAGGCTGTGGGCAGCCTGCTCTAGGGTAGGGTGTCCCTGGGCATGACAGGGGGGTTGGAACTGCCTGCTCCTTGTGGTCCCTTCCAACCCTGACTGATTCTAGGATTATTTCTGCCCCTGGAGGGCTCTCAGGTACTGGTTCAGGCTGCCCAGTGGAGTCCCCAGCCCTGGAGGGGATCACAGAACGTAGCAGCCCCAACCCCACCAGGGTTGATGCCAAGCCATGGCCCTCAGCACCACACCTCCATGGCTTGGAAACCTCTCCAGGCATGGGCACTGCACCACTGCCCTGGGGCAGCCTGGGCCAGGCCTTGGCAACCCTTTTTGGAGGGGCAGAAATTCCTCATGGAATTAAATTAGGAACTTAGCAACTTATTATTAGGAATTAATGAGGAAATTAGGAACTTTAACCTCCCCTGGGGCAGCTTGAGGCCATTTCCTCTCATCCTTCCTCTTGCTTCTTCCACCCAAACCCTTCCACACCTGCCTGAAGTCCTCTTGGCCCTCTCCCAGCTCTGTGCTCTGTGCCTTGCCCACAGCTTCAGGTGTTGGTGATGTTGTTTGGTTTTCTCCTCTTGGCTGGGTTCTGCAGACAACATTTCCACCACCTGCAGAGGCCTCTTCTGTCTTCCCCTGCCTGTGAGCAGGGTCTGGCTCCACCCTGCTAGAAATAGTCAGCACCAGTTGTTGTGGAGCTGCTTCCTTGCAGGTCTCCAGCTGGAGGAGTTGGAGATGAGCTCAGTTAGCTGCCTGAAACCTCCTGTCCTCAGCTGCTATTCCTGTGGTGGTGCTGCCGGAGACAGATTTAGCCATGGGCACCTTGTGCCAGCACAGGAGGGAGTGGTGATGGCAGCAGATGGTCTCCAAGGCTTCTTGCTGGGGGAGAGCACCACAGACCCATGGTGAGGTTGGAAGAGACCTTCCAGGCCATCGAGGTGTGCACTTGCAGCCCAGAAAGGCAAGCAGAGGCTGGGCTGCAGCAGGAGCAGTGTGGGCAGCAGGGCCAGGGAGGTGATTCTGCCCCTCTGCTCTGCTCTGCTGAGAGCCCACCTGGAGTAGTGCATCCAGTGCTGGAGCCCCTGGGACAAGAGGGATGTGGAGATGCTGGAGGGTGGCCAGAGAAGGGCTCTGAGGATGCTCAGAGGGCTGCAGCAGCTCTGCTGTGAGCACAGCCTGAAAGAGTTGGGGCTGTGCAGGCTGGAGCAGAGGAGGCACCCAGGGGACCTTCTGGTGGCCTTCCACGATCTGAAGGGGGCTGCAAAAAAGCTGGGGAGGGACTTTTTAGGCTGTGAGGGAGTGACAGGACTGGGGGGAATGGAGCAAAGCTGGAAGACTGAGTTGAGGCTGTGCAGGCTGGAGAAGAGGAGGCCAGCTGGAAAAGGGGGGAAGGAGCTGCCAAGAACCAAGGCTGGATGTGGGAAGCAGCTGCTGGAAGGCTGAGGAGCAGCTCCTCAGCCTCCCTGCATCTCCTCCACCTTCCCAGCATCTCCTCCACCTTCCCAGCATCTCCTCCACCTTCCCAGCATCTCCTCCACCTTCCCAGCATCTCCTCCACCTTCCCAGCATCTCCTCCACCTTCCTAGCAGCTGCTCAGCCTCCCAGCATCTCCTCCACCTTCCCAGCAGCAGTGGGAGGGAGGGCTCCAAGCTGCCCGGGGCAGGGTGTTGGTGTCCCCCAGCCCCTGCTGGTGGCTGCCATCCCGGGGCTGGCTCTAACGTCAGGAGGTTGCCATGGGGATGGTGACTCAGGGCTCTGCCAGCAGTTGGCTGCTGAAAGCCTGCTCCATAGTGTGGTGGGGGTGGCTTTGGTGTCCCGTGGGCTGTCTCCAAGCGTGGGGTGGAGGTGACCCTGGTCATGGAATCTCAAGAGAGTCATGTGAAATGGAAAAGACTTCTGGGATCATCCAATCCAAGCACATCTCCACAGCTTTGAAACCCTTCCAGGGGGATGGAGACTCCATCACTGCCCTTTCTGGGGGAAGAAATTGTCCCTGGACATCAGCAGTGCTGTGCTGTGAGGTGGTTCTGGCTGCAGAGGCTTTGGTGGTCCCCACCAGGCACCTTCCCAGCTCTGTCCCCCACTCCATCCTCTTTAAAGCTGTGAGCTTTGTCCAGCAGGGGATAAAGCACTGAGAAGATCTCCAGATGGTCCCAGTTGGGCTCTGCTGCCCCTGAGGGGGAAGTCTCTGGGGACAATTCTGCCCTGCAAGAAGCTCAGTTGAAGGATCCCCACTTAGCAGATTGGACTATTTTAATGAGGGAAATTAAATCACAGGGCAGGTGGAGGCTCAGACACACATTTTAGGGGGTGGTGCCCCAAACTCCACCTTCTTTCAGCCTGAAAACTTCCCCCCCCAGCCTCTCCAGCCCACAGCTGAGTCTTTGGAGCTGCTGCTCCTTGGCTGCTTTGGGGCTGATTGGAATATTTTAATGAGGGGAATTAAATCACAGGGCAGGTGGAGGCTCAGACTCATATTTTGGGGAGGGGGTAGGAGGTGGTACCCCAAATCCACCTCCTTTCAGCCTCAAATCTTCCCCAGCCCACAGCTGGTTCTTTGGAGCTGCTGCTCCTTGGCTGCTTTGAGGCTGATTGGAGTATTTTAATGAGGGGAATTAGATCAGAGGGCAGGTGGAGGCTCAGACTCACATTTTGGGGGGGGCTGAGGGGGTGCTGAGGAGCTGGCAGTCAGTGAGTGGTGGTGACCTGGCAGGCTGGGAGGCCCTGGCTGAGCTCATTTCCATGCTGATGAGGGTCCCACCTCAGCCAGGAGGCTTCACTGCTGCGGGAGGATGTGGCAGTGATGGATGATGCTGAGCTCCCCAACCTCCCTTCCCAGCTGCCTGCAGAGCAGCTTCACCTCGGGTGAAGGGGTGGGGGGAAGGAGGTCTGCAGGCAAGCAGGGGGCTCAGGACAGCGCTGGCCACAGCAGGCTTGGAGCCTCTGCCCTCCGGGAGGGGAGGAGGGGAGCAGGAGTTGGGGAAAGTAG
>VWZI01013896.1:20741-70446 GCA_013396835.1 Psilopogon haemacephalus | reverse complement strand
AATTTAATTTCTAAAATTCTCCAATTAGCTCAAACCAACACAACAATATATAACTGATATTTATAGATAAATACAGTAAAAAAAGGTAGTACAGAAACACCACACCCCTCCCAGAGATCAGAATCCCTAAGAGGGGTTTCTAACCACCTTCGCCCCACTTCCCAATCTTATCCTACTGTCTTACATGCCAGATAAGCCAAGGTAAATCAGCCAAGGGGTTTAGCAGCAGGAAAGTAGTCAGTGAAGTTATTCAGATCCAGCTAAGAAGACAGGGAGAGAGAGACATACATCAGCCAGCATGGCTAAAAGAGGTCTATCTTATATTTGGTTTGATTCTAACTTGATACCATTTCACGAAACAAATGAGTGAAGGAGACACTGGAATGTTTTCCTTTCTCAGCCTACAGTCTAATCTCTTATTAAAATCCTCCAATTGGTTCAAACCATCACCACTGATGTTTTCATCAACCCAGGCCCTTAGGTCCTTTTCCTCAGATCTGCCCTCCAGCCATTTGCCACCCAGCTTGTATACATGTTTGCGATTGTGCCATGTTTGATTAGATGGATGGATGGATGGATGGATGGATGGATAGATAGATAGATAGATAGATAGATAGGTAGATAAAAAAATACTCAAGTATGCGAATATATCCTTGGGACTCTTACCTACATGTTATACATACTAATATGCTGGATATGACCATAATCTCCTAGATATCTCATCCTATTTGCTTTGATAGAACATAGCCAATGAGATGAATCAGAAGAAGAGAGAAAAGTTGATAACCTGTTAGAACTATTTTCGACATATTTTAACAGGGTCACAGCTTAAAACAAATATGCAGTTTAATGAAACCTATAGAGATTTTGCAAACGTGTTTCAGAAGAACAGATAGCAATAATGAAGAGCCCAGGGCCTTAAAAGTGGATCCTGGTTTCATCCTCCTAATTTTTTGTTTCTCTCCTTCTTATCTCTAGAAGGAAGGATCATGCTGAATGTCACACATATGACCAACAAAACGAAGGAAAAACTTGAAAGCTTGCAATCCAAGACCCTTGCTGTGGATGTGCTGTCTCAATTGCATTTCTTTATTTCCCATGTTTTGCTAAATTGCTTTTTTTTGCCAGAGAAATTATGTTGACATGCACATTTGAACCTTCTCCTTCTTAGAGAATCCTGACTATGATACTTAAGTACACACTAATCTTAGATTTCTTTAAATGTAAGAAATTATCTTTCAGAATCTTTCTAAAGCCATCAAAAACTATTAAACCCCACCCTATGTACAAAGAGTTATAAAGAGTGGATATGAGAATTCAAACATTACTTTGAATAAGAAAACCCTTATTTGATTACAAAAATTATGCCGTAAACAGTAGCTTCAAGCATTACTTCACTCATGGGAAATATAACAAACATTGCTTTGAAGGCAGTTAATTTTGTGACAAAAGCAGCTTGTATGGCTTTCATGTAAAATTATTTTTATACTAGTGCTGGAGCATCTGTTTATCTTTTAAGGTATATTATTCAAATTAATACCCAGCCCTTTATTTTTGTTATTTTTCAAGTCAACCATGTCACCTGACTGGTTGATGCTTTATTTCAATTTATACAATTCAATTATTGCTGGCTTTCTGGAAAAATGAATGTGTGAATTTTAGACATATCTTCTAGAAAGTGTGATATAGGCATATTACGGTATCACAGAATGTTGGGGGCTGGAAGGGACCTTGAAAGATCATCTAGTCCAACTCCCTTGTCAGAACAGGATTACCTATACTAGATCAGGCAGGAATGCATTCAAGCAGGTCTTGAATGTCTCCAGAGAGAGAGAAAGAGACTCCACAGTCCACCTTAGGCAGCCTGTTCCATGTGTTAGATGTTTTGTTTTATCTAATGTAGATAGAATTAATAGTTACATGAGGGTAGACTAAATAATTTCACTGGTAAATGAGCACTGGCACTGGTTGCATAGAGAAGCTGTAGTCTCCACCCTTGCTGATTTTGAAAACCGGATGAAATATGGTCCTGAGCATCCTATCCTGCTCTGGGTGACCTTGAGCAGAGAGATGGACCAGACAATCTCCAGAAGTGTTTTCACTTTTGAGCTTTTCTGTGATGCTGTGAACTCTGCCACAGCTATCCTTGTGTGCTGAAAGCCCAAAGTCTCCCTGGTGAAGCACTCACTGGGCAGCTTTTGTGCAGCTTTTACAAATGGAATCAAGAACCACCCAAAACTGTCAACTAGAGCAAAGTGGTAGGAATAGAAAGGGTGACAAGAGACAGACACATCATGCATCTGTCATTTTTGCAGCTGAAATCCTTTGTACAACATAAATCCAGAGCACGTATGTTTTTTTAAAAGTGCACTTTATTACACTCTGGATGCTCCACTCATTATACAAGCAGTCTGTGCTTGACATCCAGGCACCCAACTTGATGGTGTGAACACTCTCTTGCAACTTTAAACAGGGTTTCTTAACCTTCTGGAGGCTGCACTTTCATGCAGTTAAAAGAAATTCATTTTTTACAGCTGAAGAAGTTCCCTGGTGCCCTCTATTCTGTTAAGAGAAGGGCTGAATGAGAAAACACAGTAGTAAATTATCCATGAGAGGAGATATAGCATGCCTCCTATCCTACAGCACATTTCCCAGAGATTTAAAGAGAAAGTACAAAGAGATGGAGACACTATTAAGTGATTCTGAAATCATTGTAAAACAACAGTTCAGAGGGCTCAATGAAAACTAGAGACCTATTATGCTAAATATTATACAAATTTGTACAAATCCATGTCTTCTGCTTTGAAATGTCCAGATTATGCAAAATACTCTGTTAGTGACAGGTTTCTTGTATTCTTTCTGCTCTTGTCTCTTGTATTTTCCCATCTGGCAGATATCCGAAGAAAGAAAAGTACAACTATGAACCAAGAACCCTGGTGAAAAATCCCATTATCAAGAAAGCAGTTTTCTTGTATGCTCATGTCTTGGATGGATTCATGTACAGCTTAAAATATCTTCTGCTGGGTTCATTTGAATTACAGTGCACAAAGGGAAGGGGAGAAGAGGTTTTTTTTCTGGTCTGCTGAGTTTAGCTGTCTAAGTTTGACAGTGATGGAGATGAACATGGAAATTCACAATATGTCAGTAATAAGTGGCTAATTTTTCTTAGAGGCTTTCTCATAAGGCTAGTACACTTACATCAGGACATAGCTCATGAACACGTGTGGACATATGTCTGAACACTGCAGCTGTGTAATGCTGAGTAAATCCTTAGAATGCAATGGAAGTGGTCCAGACACACATCACTTTAATCAGTAAGAGAATTTTCCTGATTCTCTACAAGGATTGCCCAATAAGACATGAGATTTCTTGTACCGGATAACTTTAAAAACAAAAACCCCAAACAAACAAACAAAAAACCCCCAGACTTCAAGAGAGTATATAACTAAAACTTCCCCTCATAGAGGATGAGGGTAAGTTTTAGATCATTCAGTGAATCCTTTCACTGCATAATATCACATCTCTGGAGTACGTGGTACTGGATCATTCCTGACAGCCTTTTCTCTAACCTGTTCTTCAAATTCACAGCTTCCCTTACACATTCATTTTGATGTTTTTTTTTTGCATTCAAATACATTTGATGTCAATTAACTCCAGTTCTATCAATGGGTAGGACCTCTGAAGTTTGAATATGACAACTTCTTAATAAAATAGGAAATAAAATTGCTAAAAAAGACCAAGAAAGGTCTTGTTAAGTTGTAGAGAGAATTAACAGGAATAAAAGGTTTAAAATGCAACTGTATGATGCAGAAGCAGCAGTAATATGTACAGATGTGCTAAGAGCAAGAAATCAGTGAGTGTGAAAACTAAAGAGTTTATTTCTAAGGACATAAAAGGCCAGAGGCAATTGTAGCCATTTTTCCTAGTGAAATGAAGTTAGAGAACAGTCTCCAGTTTATTCTCGTAATAAAGAATTCAGGTGTCATTTCTATTCATATTAACAGAAGAGATCCTCACAGCAAGTAGATGCCATAGTTTCTTTGCAAGAGTTTGGCTTACTTCTTAATTGCCAGGTGGCTCAAAATGGAAGGGACAGAAGGGATGCAAAACCAGATTCTCTTGGGTCACTTTTTGTGGTTCTACAGTAATCCAAATACTGCTTCAGAAAACTTCCTAAAAGAAAAGACTCCTCAAATAGAATTAAATCATCAGAGTATGCTCATAACTCAGTCTTTTTTCGTGGAAAGGTGAGTTCCTCAAAATATTTCTCCATTCTTTGCTTCAAATAAGGAAAAACAGCTTTTCATCATATCAATGGAGGTTCTCTTCTGCCTCTACTCTGTCCTGATGAGACCTCATCTTGAATTTTGGGCTCCCCAGTTTAAGAGGGACAGCAATCTGCTTGAGAGAGTTCAGCATCAGGCTGTGAGGATGATTAAGGAACTGGAGCACTGCCTTATGAGGAGAGGGTGAGGGCCTTTATTGTCTGGAGAAGAGAAGACTGGGAAGGGATTTAATAAATGTTTATAAATATTTAAGGGCTTGTTCCATTGAGTCCTTTGGGAGCAGGGAATGCACTCACACATGGGTACACCCTTCTGGGTACAGTTTTAACACTTTATTATAGCTTAAACACTAAAACCATAAGGAGAAAGGTATACTGGAAACCACAATACTTAAAGCTCAGACACTAAAATCATAGAAAGAAAGGTATATGACAAGGTATGCTGAATAACTCTGTTGGTCAAAGAGCAGGTTATACTCACCCTACCCAACTGACCAGGAAAACTCCTGAGCTGTGTAGATAGAAGGGCTGGCTGCCACCCATCCTCTTAAGTCAGCGTTCCCATCAAGAAATACACCATCATGGTGGTCCCAACAGGTGTCACTCTAACCCAGCCACCTAGGCCCCTGGCATATATGGGTTCAGAGTTCTGTGACCATTTATCCAGGATGTCCCAGAAGCCTGAATGCAGGAGAATGGAGCCCCTCCTTTATTCTAAAATCTGTTACATATCATCTCTCCTTACTGTTCATGTGCATACTTGCAAGCCTTGTTTCTCCCAGATTTTATCTCTCAGTAACTAGTGATTATCAGCCTGTTGTAACTTCTGGTCAAAAACATAACGAATCTTCCCTCTTACAGGGCTGGGTGTCAGGAGTGGGGGGACAATCTGTTCTCACTTGGTCCCTGTGATAGGACAAGGAGTAATGGATGTAAGCTGCAGCACAGGAGGTTCCACATCAACAGAGAGGGAACTTCTTTATTGTGTCACAGAACACTGGAAGAGGCTCCCCAGGGAGCCTCTGGAGTCTTCTTCTCTAGAGACTGTCTGAATGTGTTCCTGTGTGACCTGAGATAGATTTATATGGTCCTGCTCTGGCACGGGGGGTTGGACGCAATGATTTCTTTGGGCCCCTTCCAACCTCTGGCTCCCTGTGATCTTGTGAGGCCTTGTCATGGAAGGCCTAATACATGTCCTGACTTGTCCAGGCATGGTCCCACGATCCCCTTCTCCCTCTGCTGAAGGGGAGAGCAGCAGGAAAGAAAACAAAAGACTTGGAGACCATCTGCTTTGGTGGTAAATAATGTGTATACACTTGTTATGCATGGCCTGTGTTCTTCCAAATAAGGACAAAGTCCTGGTTTCATCTAATATGGTCAATTTTGGCAAAGTGCCATTCTTATTGGTGAATCTCTGTTGCCAAATCAGCCTTTACACTCAGGCAATTGATAAAAATATGAGCTAAGTTGCAAGCAAATTGCTCTGCCTCATTGTGCATGCTCTGCCACTGTGCCTGCTCTGCTCTGCCTTATTTTGCTCCGTCTGCCACGCTCCAGACCAGCTTTGCTTTGATGCTTCAAGCGTGTCCACCTGGAAACTGCCATGTCTCAGTTCTTGTAGGCAAGAATTAACCACCAGCAAGATATCATATTTGCCTGCACACTGTCCACTCAGGAAGGAACCAAGATCAGGTCAGAGACTGTGCTAAACCCCAGCATCCTGCTAGAGCTCTGGGGAAAACTCTAAAGCTTCCAACAGCTACAAACCACCAACAGCAACCACTCCAAGTGTTTGGGTACTGTGTGGAACTATAATGCAGCTTAGGAAATTTGGAGATAATATTTTGTGAGTAAATACTCCAAAAAGCCTCTTTGTAATTAAAGTTCTGATTTGGACCTGTAAACTGATTGTGCCATTTGCTTTGGAAAAAAGCGCCTCTTGAGGCCCCCTAGAGGGCAAGCAGCATATTTACTACAATATTATTTTCCCAACAGTTTAAATTGTTCATTTTCCTAGTTTTTTTCTTAATTGTTCTAAATTGCTTGTTCTGTGTGTAAATACCCACAAGTGTGCGTTCAAATCTTGTAAATAAGTTTTCTGATGAGATTTAATGTTAATAAATATTTTTTCATGGAATATTAATTTTCATCTGGATATTAATATTATTGTAAAAATTAATAAATTAATATAATTAGGCATAAATTATAACAGGCCTCCTTGGAATTCAACCTTGCAAAGAAGGTCAAGGACAACAGAAACAGCTTCTTCAAATACATTGCAGGAAAAATTAACACTGGAGGCAATACAGGCCCACTGCCAAATGAGGTGGGTACTTTGGTGACAGAGGACACAAAGAAGGTGGGGTTTCTAAATGCCTTCTTCCTCTCAATCTATAATGCTGGAGACCATTCACAGGAGCTCCAGACCGCTGAGGTTCCAGAGAAAGACATAACAAAGATGAGTTTTCCTTGGTTGATGAGGACTGGGTTGATGAGGACTGGGTTAGAGAACAATTGAGTAATCTGAACATCCATAAATCCATGGATCCTGATGACATGCACCCTTTAGTGCTGAGGGAGCTGGCACAGGTCATTGCCAGACCACTCTCCATCATCTTTGGTAAGTCATGGCAAACTTGGACAGGCAGGATGGCTGTCCAGGGAGAAATGTAATGACATTCAACAAGGGCAAGTGTAGAGTCTTGCACCTGGTACATCATGTATCAGTATAGGTTGGGGACTGAACTTCTGGAGAGCAGTAAAGGGGAAAAGGACATGGGAGTCCTAGTGGGTGAAAGGATGACCATGAGCTAGCAATGTGCTCTTGTGGCCAAGAAGGCCAATACCATTCTGAGGTGTATTAGAAGGTCTGTGTTAGTAGGTGAAGAAAAGTCCTCCTCCCCCTCTTCTTTGCCCTGGTGAGGCCACATCTCAGTTCTGGGCCACTCAGTTCAAGGAGGACCACAGTCCACCACAGAATCACAAAAATTATTATGGTAGAGGAACATCTTCTTTACAAGGAGAGACTGAAGGACCTGGGGCTCTTTAGTTTGGAGGAGACTAAGGGGTGACCTCAGCAATGTTTATAAATGTGTAAAGGGTGTGTAAACCTCCTTCACATACTGTAATACTGCTATAAAGTTGTGATGGTTTGGGAGTTACCCACCCCCCAATACTTTTGAATTCACCCAGATTACACTCAGTCAGGTGGAAGTTAAGGAATGAAGCTTCATATTCACAGCTTAGCACAATATACAAGCAGATATTTCCCCAATATATTACAAATATATACAGCTACATACAGAAATATACAAGTTAAAAGTAATACAGAAGCCCAATACCCCTCCCAGAATTCAGAGTCCCCAAGGGTGGATCCCAACCACTCTTCCACCTTTTCTCCACCCTCCTAACCTTATCCCAGAATCCACCTTACCTGCAATGTGAACTGGAAATATCAGAAAGGAGGGTTAGAAGCAGAATTTATTACTTTGGGTTACACAGATGCAGCTAGAAGCCAGAGACAGAGCTCAGACTCTGCAGACAGAGAGGCTCACTGTCTTATCGATGTTTGTGCCCTTGCTTTTATACATTTCAGTAAACATGTGAGTGAAGAAGACATCACCGTTGTTTTCTTTTCACAGCCTGTAATCTAATTTTTTCTCATTAAAATATTTCAATTAGCCTCAAACCAGCACAAAGGTCTCCATGGAGCCATCTTTTCTCCAGACTGAACAGCCTGAGCTGTTTCAGCCTATCTTCATCAGGGAGGTCTTCCACCCCTCTGATTATCTTTCTGGCCCTTCTCTAGACCTGCTCCAGCAGTTCAATCTCCTTCTTATGCTGAAGGCACCAGAACTGGAGACAGTGCTTTAGGTGGGGTCTCTCGAGAGCAGAATATAAGGGGAGAATCACCTCTCTCTTTCTGCTGGTCACACTTCTTTTGATGCATCCCAGGATGTGGTTGGCCTTCTGGGCTGTAAGTACATATTGCCAACATTTGTTTAGTTTTTCATCAACTGACACCCCCTCTCCCTGAGACTGCTCTCAAGCCACTCCTCACCCAGCCTATATTTGTGCTCAGGATTTTCCCGACCCAGGTGTATAACCTTGCACTTGGCCTTGGTTCCACTTCTCAAGTCTGTGCAAATCCCTCTGGATGGCATGCCTTCCCTCCAGCACGTCAACCAACACATCTTGGCGTCATCTTCACACTTGCTGAGGGTGCACTCAATTCGACTGTCCCTATCGTTAACAAAGGTTCCCAGCATTGACCCTTGAGAGATGCCACTAGTCACTGGTCTCCATCTGGACATTGAGAAGTTCACCTCAAGCCATCCACCCAAAACCTTACCCAGCGAGTGGTCCACCCCGGGATTTCCAATTTGGTGACCAGGATGTCATACAGGACAGTATAAAATACTTTACACAAGTCCGATTAGATGAAACCAATTGCTCTTCCCTTATCCACTGATGCTGTAGCTCCATCATGGAAGACCAACAAGTTCATCTGGCATGATTTTCCCATGGTGAAGCCATGTTGGTTACCACCAATCATCTCCTCTTCATTTTCTTTATGCCTTAGCAAAGCCTTCAGGAGAATCTTCTCTATCATCCTGCCATGCACAGAGATGAGACTGGCTGACTTAGTTTCTGAAGTCTTACTCTTTTATTGCTTTATTTAAGATAGGGCCTGTCTTTGTCCCTTTTCAGTCAACAGGGGCTTCACCAGATTGCCATGATTTTTCAAATATGATGGACAGCGGTTTGGCAACTTCATGTGCCAGTTATAAATAAGTTATCTTATTTATATGAGATAAACATCTAGCAATGAATGTTATTTAACTGAAATATTACAAAATAATAATCAGTTATTTGAGGCGGACAACAGGCTTGAGGAGGCTGATCCCAAATTCTTAGGTGTATTAAAGAAATGTTCTGCAAAAACTTCTGCAAGATAAGATAATGAATTTCAGATAGCTTTCAGTTCCAACAAGAGCAATCTGTACACAAAAAACCTTGAAACTCCTGTCAAAGATCTCTAGTGATTGTGATGTAAACCATGAAATTATTTGCTATAGCCATATATTTTATATATGATGTTCACAATGAGTTCTTAGATATGGGTTTCACAGTTATGAAGATTATAATATTATTACTTATTAAACACAGTGTGTTAGAGACAATGAACTTCACAGACAAGATTGGGACTATGCCAAAATTATGTTTGTTTAAAAAAAAATCCTTTAATATATTACAGATGGGAATAAAAGAAAAAGAGGATATGTCTTTTCTGAAACTATAAATTTAAACAGAGATATAAGAGTGAAAGGAGAACAATGCAAAACAGATAGGAGCTACAGTTTTGTTTGTGTGGTTTTTTTCACAATACAATTTTGCATGGTAGCTTTTGACTGATAGATGCCAAGGAATAATGCTTATCTAGTCTCCTAAAGGGCACACTGAATGAGTGACACGATTACTCTAAGATGCAACAGATAATACTAGAATATTTAAAACAACATATCAGCCATTATTCCTGAAAGTTGGATGCAGATTTGTTAGGATGAAAAGGAAATATAGTTTAATGGGCATATTTTCATGTACAATTGGCTACATCTTCCTCTAAAACTTTTAGTACTAACCTCTAGAAATGGGATCACAGAATCAAAGAATCACAGAATGTTAGGGATTGGAAGGGACCTAAAACGATCATCTAGTCCAACCCGCAGTCCAGAGCAGGATCACCTAAAGTAGGCCATATAGAAATACTGTGATATACCAGGGATATTTGACTAGATAAGCTATGAATTGAAAGCTCTGTGACAGTTTACTTAGTTTATTGCCATGGTGCTGCCTGTGTTTGAATTTGTTGTGCTATTTGGAGCAGCAACAAGATCATCAGTGACAGAAGACCTTTTTAAACTGTATGTGTAAGAGAAAGTATTTACCTCCTACTGACCAGAAGAAATTAGTTTCATTTACAAGTGACTTGTTTTATGGGATGTAATTTATCTCAACAGTGAGAGATGCTCACCATCCAGTTCAGAGCATTGGAGGGGAAATAAGTTGATTCTGCTTATTAGAATGATTAGTTTCTAGAAAACCTTCTTCCGCATAAGCCATTGATTATTCTTGTTTCAGTAAAAGCAAATAAATTAAATGGATGTTCACAGTATCAGAACGGAATAACAAAGCACAGAGTGAAGCATTATCCACCCAACTGTTTGCAAAAAATTGTGCCGGTTCTGTTATATAGGAGACCTTTACCTCAAACTGGAAATCTTCAAAAACTGATGTCTTGGATATCTTGGAAAGCATATCCTACTCCACTCAGAGCACGAGCTGAAGTATAAATCTGAGTGATGGATTTAAATAACATATACTCAGATATAAAACATTTATTTTCACCTGTATTTGCAGAGAGATCAAATTGAGCCTTTAAGTTTGTTTTTGTTTTTATTTTTAAATTTAGGGAATTTAGAAATTATATCAAAACAACTGAATACTGGGAAATAGACTAATAGCTTTTCCTTCAAAATAGTCCATGTGTATTGAATGGTTATATAACTAAACTGAGATTACAGTATATTTATTACATTGTAATAAAAGTCCCATGCTGTTTCAATTTACGAACTGATCTGGCGGGAAAGTTAGCTTCAAGGATACTTGAGTTTTTCAGACAGTCTCAGAACAGCAGGGATCTCCTCCTATGGTAATTGTTGCGAATGGTTTTAGATTCAATGCTATGCCTTTCAGGTAACTGGCTACCACACAAATTCCTGATCTCAGCTTTACCATCAGTGGTGCTTGAAAGGTATTTAAAGGTTTTCTTCATGTCACAAAGGCTAAAACCATTAGATATCATCATATCAGTCACTGGAATAAAAGAGAGCCTGAGGACACTGTACAGTTGGCTGGTTGGACCACAGAACACAGTCATATTTTTAAATAAGGACAAAATGAATAAATATATATCCTTCATAACTGGTGTCCTGTTGTGAAAATTGTGTCACTTCCTGCTCACGCTGCTCACAGAAAAGCTACACTGCAGAAAACAGATTCAGATCTAAAAATACCATTAGTGTGGTAGTTTAGCAGCTACCTGCCCTGCCCCACCCCCACCCCCCCTTTTGAAATAAACTCTGGCTAGGACTCTGAACGTTGAAAGTTGATAAATGAAGCTTTATATTTACAGCAATGCACAATGTACAATCAAATATTTACAATGTATAACAGATATTTACAGATATATATAGTGAAAAGGTAATACAGAAACACCACACCCCTCCTAGACATCAAAATCCCCAAGAGGGATAGCCAACCACCCCTACCACCTTTTCCCCCTTCCCCAATCTTATCTCACCACCTGTTGAGGCTGCAGATAGGCGGAGATAGATTGTCCAGGGGGATTAGCAGTAGGAAAGAAGTTAGTAAAATTATTAAGAATCAGCTACAAAAGACAGAGACAAAGGAACCATGCAAGGAGCAGCCACAGCCAGAGAGGTCTGAAACCGTCTCCCCTATCTATGTTTGGGTTTCAATTCTTAAAACAATTTCTTTTCTTTCTCACTAGAGCTCTGGGTGAAGTGACATAATGTGTTTTCCTCTCACAGCCAATAGTCTAATTTTTCACTCAAATTCTCCAATTAGTTCAAACAAGCACAACTAGAAAATTAAAAAAGGGAAATCAGAAAACACGTCTCTCCTATACATCATATATTGTTGTAGAAACACCAGCAATGGGGGGAAAAAAAGTCTATCAGCCCCAAATAAAATCTGACACATTGAATATACAGAATGAATCATTTTAACCCCCCCCCCCAAAAAAACAACAACAAAACCAACTCTCTTTTTTTTTTCAATGACTTAGCAGTTATTTAGAGACAAAATTTAATGGAAAGAGAACAAAACTGACAGGACTATGACAATGTCTTATAGAATAATATTCTGCTTTTAAAAAAATTTTCAATACAGACATTATCATACCATGTTGTTTGATGCTATAATGTGTTTTCAGGACATTACTGAAACCAAATAAACTTTAAAATATGCCAAAAGATGTTTGCCACTAAACAGACATCCTCAGCTGACATTGTAGTTATACTAAAGTGGGAGATTTTACTACATTTTAAACTGCAATTTAGAATGCCTGTATGAGGAGTTGATAAATTACTGTTACAGAATTTTGTGATTGCTATTTTTAAAGTATCAATGTTGGTACGGCAAGATTTACTTTAGCTCAAGCAAGTAAAAATTTAACTAAGACATTACATAAAGCGCAGCAGGAGCTTTCAGCATTTAGTAAACCATTAAGGTTTTGAATTTCCTAAGCAGAACTGCTTCTGTCACCATCAAAACCAGGGACTAAGACATAACAGAAAAATTGAATGCTTAACCAATTATAAAGAATGGAAACATTAATAATTATAAAATCCAAGAACAGCTACAAGTGGGTGGGTGCAACCTGGGATAGTGAGTTTAGAGGGTTCCTTCTTAATATCTTTAAAAAGTAACCATGTCTTAGAAGAAGGATGTATGCAAAGCATGAACTTTTATTTTTCTGTCTAATTTCTTAGTTTCTTTAATTTGCATCAGGTAACATGTATTATTTGTAAAAGAAGTGGTATGGTAATTGTAATGACAAAGGCATGGGCAACATTTCTGAAGAAAATGATATGTTCTGTAGTAAAAATGAAAGTGAGGCAAAAACCAGAAAAACTCCCACGGCTCATAGTTTCTTCTTTAAGCTCCCTCTTGTCTTTCAAACATCTGAATCTTCAAACTGTTTCAGCTAACTTAGTAAAGAAATATGTCCCATCCTTAAAAATCTTTCTCTTCCAGTTTTACTTGATTCATACAGACCCTTGTTGAATGGGAGAACTCTGAGAAGTACCTGCAAGATCAACATTGGTGCTAATTACCTACTTTACTATGTAAAACAGTTATGACTTTAAAGACAGACAAACAACATTTTTTCACAGAAAACAAAACAAAGCAAAATGAAACAAACAAAAACCCCAAACTAAACAACAACAAAAACCAAAACCCACAACAGATCTAATCAAATCTCCCTGAAATTTTAAGGCAACTTTTCAGTTGAACTACAGAAGAGAATTTCATAGGTCATATTCAAATTATTTCTCTTACCCAGGTGTTTTTAATATAATATAATTGGATTATGTTTTATTAGATCTCTGGGGGCTGGGAATATCCTGGAAATAAACATTCATAAACTCTTTTTTTCATGTGGGTTTATTTAGTTTTGTTTTGTTTTTCTTGATGTTTGCTCTCAGAATTGCAGTATCTGCAGGATAAACACCACAGTTTACAATTCAAGCAACAGTTAGGACCGGTCTGTGTCCCTGCTTGCATGTAGGTGTGCTAAAAGAACATCAGAAGACCCCTTGGAGGGACCCACCATTCAAAATAAGAGCAAGTCCCATTCACAATCTTTGCTGGCAGCAATTCCTATCCTGTACACTTGCTTCCAAACTCAGGTAGAGGAGAATTTGCTGAGGAGGACTCCACAACCTCCCTGACCACTAGTAAAGAAATTTTTCCTACCATGCAATCTAAGCCTCCTTGTGTGCATCTTGAAACAATTTCCTCTTGTTCTATCACTTGATATTGGGGTAAGAGAATACCCACTTGACTACAATTTCCTTTCAGATAGTTGCAGAGAGCAATAAGGTCTCACCTTAGCCTTCTTTTCTCCAGATGAAATAATCCCAGTTGCCTCAGTCACTCATCATAAGACTTGTTCTTCATACCCTTCACTCTGTGACCCATGACCTATAAGTGGGTCATACCAACCCACTTACTAGAAAGCAAAAAATATCTTTAATATTTTAGCAATGAATGGTAACTATCTTGTTGGCTGTCTCATTCATCTCATCTGTGTCTTTAATAAGAGTAAGAATAGCCTGGTTGGAAGTGCTATCTAATTGAGGAAAAAAAAATATATGTGAAATATGTAAGGTTTTTACATACAGAGGTATTTATTATCTTATTAAAATATGCACATATGTAATATCTAACCAAAATAAATCTTACATCAAGAGTTTTCATCAAAGAAAATGCTTCTACATATTTTTTGATTGGAGAAGGGTAAATGTTTAAGACAAACATATTTCTTTTTTATCTCTGTAATGTTTGTAATTTTGTACAAAACTGTTGGCATCCCAATTCCTTTATGTTTCCCCAGTGAATATATAATGATTTCACTTAAACAGTTCATCTTCTATTGAAATGTAGATAAAACTCTGAAATTCCCTTTCATTTAGTCATCAGCTAAAATAGTTACCCAGCCTTTGGATTTAAAGGTTCTATGGTCCTGTAAGAATAGCAGTAATATAGACACCTGTGGCACACTAAATGTTTAAGCCTCAAGTTCATCTTGATGAACATGATTTCATCATTTCTTGATTTCTTGCCATCGACTAGGCTTCCCTGTAGAATGTTCCTTAAGATAAGATTGAAACCAACAGAAAAGGTGCTTTAATGCTGTTTCTGATGGAGTTCTATAGTAAAGTGCAACTTGTGTATCAATGGGAAAAAAAACGAAAAAGTTCCACAGCAGAAAGAAGAGGTGAAAAATTAATCAGTGATGAAAATTATCTATTCATAAATAAAGTGCATATTCTGTGCATCCTTTTTCCTTATTACCACTCAAAATCACAGAATGTTAGGTGTTGGACGGGACCTCCATATATTATCCAGTCCAAAATGCCTGCCAAAGCAGGGTCACCTAGAATAGACTGCACAAGAATGCATTTGGAAGGCTCCAAAGAAGGAGACTCCACAGCTTCTTTGGATAGCCCGTTCCAGTGCTCCATCACCCTCACTGTAAAGAAGTGTCTCCTTGTGTTGAGATGCAAGCTTCTGTGTTTTAACTTGTACATGTTTTTTCCTTGTCCTATCACTAGGCACCACTGAAAAGGGACTGGCACCTTCATCTTGACACCCATCCCTCAGATATTTAGACATGCGGATAAGATCCCCCCTCAGCCTTATCTTCTCAAGACTAAACAGCCCAGATCTCTCAATCTTTCTTCATAGGAGATTTTCAGTCATCCTTGTAGCTCTCCATTGAACTGTCTCTACTGGACCACTGTCTTTCTTTAATTGGGGACATGAAAACTGGTCTCTTTATTCCAGATGTGGTCCCACCAGGGCAGAGTAGAGGGGGAGGAGAACCTCCCTAGCCCTGCTGAACACACTTTTCTTAGCACACCCCAGAAAGCCATTTGCCCTCTTGGCCACAAGGGCACTTTGACATCCCATGGATAACTTCTTGTACACTGGTACTTCAAGGTCCTCTGCCACAGAGATTCATTCCAGCAGGATGACCCTGAGTGACTGGTGCCTGGTGTTATTTGTCTCCCAAAATGGGACTCTGCACTTGTCCTTGGAAATAATATACTCTGCTTTATTTTTGATCCAACTTACGACACTGTCGATACTTACAAGGGCAAACAGAATAGCTTCATTTTTAGCAAAGGAATCAGGAGTAAATTAAACATCCTCTTTCTTAATTTCCAATCAGAGAATGTCTGCTAAACATATATGACATTTCAGTAAAAATTAGGATAACAGGACTCATGAGTGCTTGTTAACTGGTTTCAATTTTTATTATGGGAAAAAAATTAAACCATTTTTGGTGTATATTACTGCATGCAAATACTTCACCTAGGTCGTTGTCACTCTGTGTTGAGCACTTATCTGTGTTTTACACCACCTCTGTGCTAAGATGAGAGAGATTTTTCATGCTTAGATAAATATGTTTTCTTCCACTACAGATGTCCTGCAAGCTACTATGACAGGCCACCTGATATATGATTTAATTGGGAAGTAATTTGACAAGGCAGGAATTATTTGAAATATAGTTATTTTTAATTTCCTGAAAAGCCTCATGTCAAAACTGTATACCAAACTAGTTAAATTTTATTTATAGGTTCTAATTTGGTCAGGAATGTTCACAAGGATGCTTATGAGCAATTTTGGTAATTTAGGAAAGCCAGAAAATGGAAAAGGTTAAGCCACAAAATAGTTTCCCCCACTTATAAATCGGAGGTAGAGCCATAGGGAAAGGAAAGAGATTTACTTACAAAGGCAAAGTAGAAATTTGGAGTCGGTCCCTGGATCTCCTTTGTGGCACGCTCTGGAACCTGCAAATTTTATAATCCAATTGTGGAACCACATGGCATAAGTCCAGTGCAAATGGAACCCATCAAAGACAGTGACTGCAGACAGTTTCCACAAGGCAGCTCTCGTGGAGTGGCACTCCCTTAGCAGCACAGGGGCAGCCACACTGCTGGCATGTTCCTGCCTATAGCAGCAGCTTATGGCAGAGGCAGGATTGTTCCAGTTCAGGGATAGAGAGCAGGAATCCAGGGTACACTGGTCTGAGGAGAAGCTGGGTCTAGGTGCCACAAGCAAATATCTTGAATGGACCTTGAATGGGCTTGCTAGACTTTCTGGTCATTCTTTTAAAAGTCTTTCCTAGACAATGTGTCCAGCACCAATATATACTGGGTGTGAAGAATACAACCAGCCACAGTTCCAGATTCCAGTGTGGGGTTTCTGTTGTGGTTTGAGGAGTTCTAAGTTATTCCAGATTTCCTAAAAACTGCAGAGACCAAGATCCATCTCAGGGGATGAACTGTGCACCCCCAGATATCATAATTTATTATTCAATCCCATAAATCCTGCTAGCACTTTATAAGTGGGCAGCAAAGTCAATTTAGTCTCTTTGCTCTCTTTTCCTTTCAACTCTCCAGAGGGATCCTTATCTGGGTAACTAGGTAACTATGCAGGAGTACCCACAGAGAATTTCAGCCTGTTTGGGGCCTAACTGGGAGAAAATGGGGGATGGGAGAAAATGAGCGTTGGGGTTTTGATGGGTTTGGTTTGCTTGGGGGGAAGGTTTGGAGGAATTCTTATGTATCCTGTATCTGTATTAGGTGTTAAGAATTCATGTATGCCATATCTTTTCCTGTACATTTTTTAATACAATCTGTCTGTATTTTCTTCTCCAATTCAGTGAGAAAGTTATTATTTTACAGCCCTTTTTCTTTAAAAAGAATAAAGTAGAATAATCTAAATCTGTTGCACTCTTAACCAAAAAACTACAAAATTTTCACATGAGTGAGGTACATGTGTGGGAGTGGGAGGAAAAGGGCCTGCAGGGCGAGGAGAAAGAAGCTTCGTGCCTTCTTTTTCCCCTATTCAAACATCTGCTGATGGAGGTGGGGGGAAAGGGAGTTTGGAGTACCCCACTGCAATACTTGTGTGTCAAAACTTTTACAGCTTGTGGTGGGTTGGGAAATTTCTTCCACTCCTCAGTAAAATTCACCAGACCAGCTCAGATGTCTTGGAAGTAAGACAAAGCTACATTTTACAGCAAAGCTAAATTTACAATCATAGATACAAAATATATATTTATAATTATATACCATTTAGAAATAACATGGAAATCAGATCCTCTCCCCACCCTAGACAAAGCCCAGAAGGAGCCAAGACACCTTTCTTTTCTCTCCCCAGATAGAAAACCAGCAAGATCATAAGTGTTATCTGGTCAGTCAAGGTTAGTATTCAGTGTGGAGGAGTCAGAAAGGAGCAAAGTAATGGTGAACAGATCCAGTGCCCAAGAGCCAAGAAGAAAGAATTGTTTATACATTGGCTTTTTATACCTCTTAGCAAACCAATGAATGATACAGACTCTATCATTATTACTCTTTCACCTCTAATGATCTAATTTTTTTACATTCTGCACTGAGCTTTCAGGAAGGTCCCCACTTCTCTTACTGACATTTTCCAATTAACCTTAAACTACCACACAGCTGCACTGTGATTTTTTTGCTCCTTAAAAAAAGTGGTGCCTCATGTTTGTGATAGAGTCTGTTAAAGGGACAAACATTGATGATCAGACACAATGACAGACCTGACCATAAGGACATACTATCCAACAGATTTCATTCATCTCTTGGAAAGGGGGAGGGGAAGGGAATTTGGAAAGAGGGAATTTGGAAGGAGGGAAGGGAAAAAGGAATTTGGAAAGAAGGCATTTGGAAGGAAGGAAGGAAGACCAGTGTTATAAAGGTGCAGTGCTATACAGGAGCAAAGTATTACAGACACGCAGTCTTATACGGGAGCACAGTGCTATGTGTGGTTGCAGTGTTACACAGGAATGCAGTGTTACAGAGGAAAGCAGTGTACTGTTGGGGTGCAGAGGTCCTGACAGAGGACAAGGATCCTTCTGTGTTATGAGTGCTGTCTCAGGGAAGGTAGGACGTGGCTCTAATGGTCTATCTCTCACACTTTCTGATGGTGCTCAGCCTACTTACCTCTTTCCAGAGCAAAATTACACTGTCCCACATGACATCCTGATCTCCAGGCTGGTGAAATATGTGTATAAAGAACTGGCTTGACAATTGAACCCAAAAAGTGCCTGTCAATGAGTTCATGTCCAAGTGGAGGCCAGTGGCAAGTGGAGTTCCTCAAGGATCAGTACTGGGACTGGACTTGTTTGGTGACATGGACAGTGGCATTGAGTGCACCCTCAGCAAGTTTACCCTCAGCTGTGTGGTGTGGCTGACATGCTGGAGAAAAGGGATCCATCCAGAGTGACCTTGACAGGCTGGAGAGGTGAGCCCAAGCCAGCATCACAAGGTTCATCATGACCAAGTACAGGGCCCTGCATCTGGGTCAGAGCAATTCCAGGCACTGATATAGGATGGACAGTGACTGGCTTGAGGGCAGTTCTGAAGAAAAGGACTTGGGGGTGCTGATGGACGAAAATCTTAATATGAGCTCCAGGTGTGCATTGCAGCCCAGAAAGCCATCTGTATCCTGGATCACATCAAGAGATTCAGCATGTGATTCTTCCCTTCTGTACTGCTCTTCTGAGACCCCATCTGGAGTACTGAGTCCAGTTCTGGAACCCCTACTACAGGAAGGATATGGATGTGCTGGAACATGTCTGGAGAAGGGCCTCGAAGATGACCAGAGGGCTGGCACACCTGTACTATGAGGACAGCATGAGAGAGTTGGGGTTGTTCAATTTGGAAAAGAGAAGGCCTCTAGAAGACCTTGTTATGGCCTTCCAATATCTGAAGGTGGCCTAAAAGAAAGCTGGTGAGGGACTTCTCAGGGTGTTGGGTAGTGATAGGACTAGGGGGAATGGATCCCAACTACAGGAGGGTATATTTAGATTGGATGTTAGGAAGAAGTTCTTCACTATGAAGGTGGTGAGCCACTGGAAGTTTGCCCAGGGAGATGGTAGAAGCCCCATTTCTGGATGTTTTTAAGGCCAGGCTGGATGTAGCTCTGGACAACTTGATCTAATAGATGTCCCTGCCCATGGCACGGGGGTTACAACTAGGTGATCCTTGAGGTCCCTTCCAACCCTGACAATTCTGAGATTCTGTAATTACCAAGTGTATGAGCTCTTCTACCTGAGTGCAGCTCCCACAGATGTGCTCAACACTGTCATCTAACAGTGCTGTGATAATAGCGCATGCCCAGCAGTCCACTACTTGGATGGCAGTGTGTTCACATCAAAACTCCACCATTTTTTCTCACCCTGTTCCTGGTGCTCTGGGTTGCTGGTACTTCCAGGGGATGTTTAAATAGCTCACAATTGCTCCTAGCAATGCCCTGTCCTTGCCCATTCCTTGCTGTCAAGAGCTGCTGGGTCCCAGTGGAGTCTGTGTGCTCAGACACTGGATACCTGTTACCAGGTTACTGGAAAATCCTCATATACCTCCATCTAGCACCTTGTACTTAACCACTATTGCCACTGAGACCACACCAACACGTGTATGTTACTCTAAATGAAAACACCAATTAGGAGAGGACAATAAATGCATAAATGGTATCTACTGTTTGTTGTTGAAGTACTCAATGAGGATTGAATAAGATAAAAACAACATTGTCCCATTTTTCATGAAGTAGTAAAGGAACAATAGGCAAAGTTAATTAACATGGAGATTTCAATAACAAATTGTCGTATCTCACATTGAAGTATTGTATATTTTTTATGAATACCAAAATTTAATTTTTTTAACAGTTGATTTATGTAGCTTCAGCTCTCATATTTTCCAGCTTATTTCATATTTTCTAGTTCACTGCCTGAGACAAAATAATGCATTATTTACCATGTATTGCACCAAACAGAAAATATTAGTTGTATATCCATCTAAATACACAGTCTGCTTAGCTTTTTTTGGTTTTAGGGTTTTTTTCATAAGAAAAATCTACTTGCCTATTTATTAAAATAGTTTTCTGTTTCTCAATGTTTTGCCTCAGCAACGATTTTAGAAAGCAGCTTTTGTGATATATATATATATAAAATATTAAAGGGATTTGCAAAATTCACTCCTCATCCTTTTTTCAGAAATGAGAGATTTTGTAAAAATGTGTTTGCTCAAGTGTGAGCACAAAGTTGAGAAGAAGAGATGGAAGATAAAATCCAGGCACAAATGACTTAGTCGTCAGAGAGGGTCACTGGGGTCACTGGCTTGGCTTTCCATCCATTGTTGTTGAAACACTGAGGTCTTGAAAATATTTTTACTTCAAAATTATTAGAGAAAGAACAGATCTAAGCAGTGGAGACTGAACATGAGTAAAGTCACATTAACAAATAAAAAATTACTAATGATCAAAAGAAGGAGGTTCAAGGTGGAAAAAAAATCTATTTTAAATGAAGTTTGATTTGTTTTTGTCCCTACTATATAAAGCCTACCTGTGTGAAGGATCAAGGGGTGTTATCTCCAGCAAAGAGCCTTGCGCTAAAGGCTCAAACCAGGACAGAAGATCATGTTCAGCAAGGAGGGTTGGCCACACTCTCCTCAAAAGTCAGCTTACAATGGCTGTCCTATATAGACACACTACTTGAAATAAGTGAACATGCAGGGTTGTAGTTTGTATAATTTCTACAGCTCAGTAACAAGGAGCAGTTGTAGGAAACACCTCATGGTTCAAACATATCAGAGTAATCCTGATAAGGCTTGATGAGCCAGGAAATCCTTCCAATCCCCTGGTCCTTTTCTCAATGCATGTGATGCTCAGGGACATCTATTAAAAATGCAGGATTGCTCAGTAACACAGTCTAAAGTAAGAATTTCAAACTGGGTAATAAATAAAAGATTACAAAGAGTCCCAGCAATTACTTTTTTCTAGCATTCATAAGTCTTGCACAAACATCTTACATGGCTGCTCAGTGTTGCTTCCTTTCTTTCTGCATTGCTTTGGTTTTGCATGCTGCATGCAGGACAGTGGCTGGATTTCTTTAATCACATTCAGATAACTACTGATCAAAAAAATACGACATGCTTTATAGAAAACAGATATAAAATTAAAAATTCATTTTTTCACAGCCACTCTTCTTCTTCCCTGTCCTCCCTACCATATAAAGAAATTGTGTTTTGCCTTGGTCACAAAGAAGAAAATATTTCCTAGGCTCCTATCTACCTGCTTTATCATGGTAGTTTATTCTGCACCTGTAATTACCAAATGGAGAGCATTAACTGATTGAATCACTAGGTCTTCAAACATCTTTCTCTGTCAAAGACCATCATTGGCATTTCAGTTAATTGGTCTGGGCAGATTGTCTGTCACTGCTAAACACTGTCATTTCATTAAAGCTAACACATATTGTTCATCAAAGATGCTGTTGCCAGCCAGTCTTGAGTAGTAGTGACACAAATCAAAATGTTCTCTGCCAGTGACACCAATTTCTTGCCTGATGCTAAACTTGACAGCTTGTTTCCTTCTGCCATTAAAGATCTAAGTGACAGATTATCCTAGTGTAAGCTCTTGCCTTAATTTACAACTGAAGTGTCTTGCTTTACTTGTGTCCCAGCCCTGTCAAGCTGCAAGAAACTGTTTTTTTGAGTAGCAGACATGATCATGAAACAGCATCTTGAAATTCCTTCCAGTATTTAATCTCTCCCTTTCATTCCTGCCTTAAATGCACATCTTTTTGCATATTTTCTCTGAACTAATAAATGGGACTTGTGTTTGTGCAGATGGGAGTAATCAAACTGGACAGCACATATTTCATGGGAGATTCTTGAAGAAAAACAATGGAGAATAGCCATTACTAGTAGAATACCAGTAACAAAAGCACACACCCAGGCATCTTGTTCTGTCTTAGATGCTTATTGCAGTATAAGACATATGTTAAAAGCTGATTATCAGGCTGCAAATGAAAGCACAGCCAAAGTATGGGACAGGAGATTGGAGTTATACAGTAACTTGAGATTCCATAAGCTCTGAATAATTAATCTTTCAGGCCTGCCACATCATTTTAGCTAACAACCTCAGACATACATGTGCTCCACCTCAGGGTTGGGGCAAATACGAATTTGTGGTGATGGAGCAGATTGAGGTGACTCATATAGAAAGTACTATGGAACCAAAAATAATAAAAAGGAGAACAGATCTCTTTTATGTGAAATTTAGGTGCTGAAAATTTCAGCATGAAATAAAATTGAAGTACTGCCTTGACCTTTCACTATTTCATGACTGGTTTTGTCAAGAACTTCTGATATCTTACCCAAAAATCAGATCATATTTTTAGCTTGCAGTAGGATCAAATTGAAATGCAGTTACAGTCATTCTTTGTTTGCAACAGGATTATCTAATTTTTAAAGTTTTTGTTCTGATTTGGCTCCAGACAGCATGTGGAATTTACCCTAAAGAGTGAAATGACAACACTTGCACAGAATTTGGAAGTAAATGAAAATAATATTTACAAAAGCAGATAAAAAAATACAAAATAGAATATGAATAAAAAATATATATACAACCCAGCAAAGGCGCAGTTCCCCATGGACCAGGCCCACAACATGCTGCATTGTACAGTAAAAACTATCTCTCCCTGCCTCTGCCATACTAGGCCTACCTCCTGCACAGCAAACCTGAACAAAGTAAGGGCACAGAGCAAGAAGCAAGGGAAAAAAGACCAACAGAGCAAAGAGCAAGAGCACTCTACTGTGGTGGTTCAGCAGTTAGCTTCCCCCACATACTTTGAAATAACCCATGCTAGGACTCATTTGGCTGGAAGTTAAGGAATGAAACTTTATATTTACAGCTATGCATAATATACAAACAGATATTTGCAATGTATAACAGATATTTACAGATATATACAGTGAAAAGGTAATACAGAAACACCACACCCCTCCCAGAGATCAAAATCCCTAAGAGGGGTAACCAATCATCCCTACCACCTTCCCCCTTCCCCAGTCTTATCTCACCATCTGTCTGCAGATAGGTGGAGTTAGATTGGCCAGGGTGATTAGCACCAGGAAAGAAGTTAGTGAAATTATCCGGATCCAGCTAGGAAAGGCAGGGAGAAAGAGCCATGCTGTCCTAGGCTGGGAATTATAGGGTTAAAACTCCTCTAGGGACTATGAGGAGAATGTTATTCAATCCCGTAATTCTGCTATCTCTTTATAAGCCCACAGCAAGGGCAGCTCATTCTCCTTTTCCTCCGTTTCCAGCCATGTCTGGGTGGCAGCTGTTATCGGGTAAATATGTAAGTGAGTAGGCCTGTTTTGGGGCCTAGGAATGGCAGAGGCATGGGGGATGAAGGACTTGGAGCACTGGGATTTATAGATTTAGTTTTGGGATGGGTAGAAAATTCAAGGGGGTTGCTATAATTTCTATATCTGCTCAGTAACTTTTTCATGCATCTCTCTATCCAAAATATAATTCTGTTATTTTGTCCAATTTGTTTGAGAGTTTTTATTCTGTCGGCAGTAAACCCACGACACATGCAAGAAGAGCAGCCACAGCCCAAAGCAGTCTGAAGCAGTATGACTTATCTCTTTGGGTTACAGCTCTTAAATATTTTTTTTCTTTCTCAGTAAATCTTTGAGTGAAGTAGCATCATAAGTGTTTTTCTCTCTCAGCCTATAGTCTGATTTCTCATTCAAATCATCCAATTAGTTCAAACCAGCACATCTACCCATTGGCATCTTGTGTAGGGAAAATACAGGATAAGGAATGGGCTAACAATATTTGCAATATCTTGTGTCCACCCCTTCGGGACCATCCAGCTCCCTGGCACTCTCTGGTACTCTGGAGGACTTTTGTCCATGATAGGACACTAGTCCTCAAACTATAACAGTTCTAAAAACAAATTACTTGTATTCACCTTTTCTTTAGCTGCTTAAAGTATAAGGGTGCCTCAAACATTGATCTCTCTTCTTTTCTTTGAAAGAATTTTTCAATTTCTATCAGTCCTCTGAAACATTGGTATATGAAACTTCATTTTCTATTTATTTTTCACATGCCTTAAGTTTCTGGATTTGCAGTGACTGTTACAGCCTGATATGATGTCAGCAGTCTGTGGCTGTTTATTCCTATGCTCAACTGCTGCTTGACGTCTGCTTTAGAAAGACTTGAAAAGTGGCTTATTTTACTTACTCGGATTCAGGTCAAGTAGCCTTTTAATTGCTAATATGTAGCATGCTTAGAGCATAGCAGAAATATATATCTGAGCACACAACAATATTTTTCTGGTAATGCATTTAGCATGCACAATTAAATATTCCATTAAGAGATCATAGAGTCACAACTTCAAAACAAAAAACTTCTGTTTCATTAGTCATGGCAATGTTCACAGCATTTCCTGGAACTGAGTTACCAAATCTTAGTTCTTGTCACTTATAATATGGATCAGTTATTTACAATGTAACAGATGTATCCTTAGAATCCAGGGGACAGAGCTTTGCCACTGAGGTACATGGATCTATTAAAAAGGGAAGACTACCAATGCCAAACATACTAAAATAGATGATATGATGACTGCATTATAGTTTTCATAATTGATTCATAGTGCCTTCCTAGCACCTGATCCAGACTAGAGGTATTATTATAAAGATATTCATAGTTGTCGGACAAGTGCCTCTGGACAAGGATGATATTTAATATTTACTGGAGAGTAGCAGTTCTCCACTAGTTCCATTCCAAGAAGATGCTGCAAATTTCATCAGAAAAATAGTACTTCTAAGAATTTATTGTAAGGTTGCCTTTATGTCACTCAATTTTTTTTAATGGTATGTATGTACTTACATACACTGCTAATAATGGTTTCAGGTATTGAAGTTTTATCAGGTAGTTAAAAAAAATTTATGATTAATGCATACAAGAATTGGAAATTATGCTTTTATGAGACAATTTTCCTTGACTGTCACAAATAAATATCCACTCAATGAGTACAAGAGCATATTACAGATTAATTCAGAAATAATTATTTTACATATATAAGATTTGACATTTCCAAGAAGGCAGACTTCTTTTATCTCAGAAACCCATCTCCTAAGATACTACAGGAAACAAGTCTAAGACATAAAATACAAGTAAACTTAGAATAAAATCAAAAACACCAGTTCATTATAAGGAAGGACAGGATTGTAATAGGACCTATCAGTCTCGTTACAAATTGATTCTTCCTGGAAAGAAAGAGGATAGTTCACAAAAAGTGGAAATTAGGTCACATTAGAGGAGAACATGATAAAGTAATGACAAAATGGAACAAAATCTGGGAGTTCAATTCACATAAAAATTAAACTAGCACGTAAAGAGAGGGAAATGTATTTGTAAAAGGCATCAAGAAGATTAACAGATATATAACATTCTTTGCATCAATGTTTTCAAAGAATAATTTATATTTGCAGTCAAGTAATTGATACAAGATCTATTAATAATAAAAAGATGGCACTTTAGCCTAGAATAAGGAAAGAACTTTACTGAACACCTGTGGAAGTCAGAGATTTTGCAATTATTTCATGCAATAAACCTTACCATATATCACGTAAAGATGTGACCTAAGCAACATCCTTCAGTGATTACTCTGAAAGAGCTCTTGGTAAGATGCTAGATGACTGAAGAGGAACCAAATGGACTTCTCTTGAACAAAGTGAAAAGCATGGTCTGTAAAATCGGAATTATAATTTACCCACCTAATTTTAATTTCTCAGAACAATTCTGAGATTAATTCTTAGACAAATTCAGAAAGAATGAGTACCAAGAAGAATCAAATATGATAGTAACCAAGAAAGATTCATTGAAAACAAATCATACCAGAAATTTGATTTCTTGATATAAGAAGCAGAAGATGTCTATTATCTAGATCTTAATCTGATACTGGTTCACAAGAGATTCTCACATGCAAGATAGGGATGTGTTCTAGATGACACTATCAAATGTTAGCTATGAAACCAGTAGCCTGAAAGGGAGAATGTATGGACTGTGCTTCTGCAAGTGTCTACTAACTATAGTACTGCCTTCTGTAGCTAAGCAAAATGAAACTGAAGGAGAATGGGTTACTGAGAGGATGAAATGGATCTTGATATACCAGAGAAATGACCAAAAAAAAAAAAAAAAGATGCAGTTCAGGAAGGACAAATGTAAAATTTTCTACTCAGCTGTGACCAGTCAGCAGCATAATTGCAAGCTATGAAATATCTGATTTGGTAGCAGTGTTTCAGAAAAAGTCTTTCAGGTAAAATGGATTGCAACATGAGTATGACTTAAAATTTAAGTTTTGAAAAGAGCATATAAATGGACAAACAGTATTTACAAACAGTAGCCTAGCTTTATCTTAAGTTCATAGTCCGATTTTATATGCTGTAATTCATGGAAGGTGTTGATAAGTTTGACACAAGCCAGGGAATGATCAGAGGTTTAGAGAACATCAGGAAAAAAAAAGAAAAAAGATGAAACAGGGTTGTTCAAATATAGGGGAGATAAAGCTGTGGATGAAATAACCTTTAAAAGTGAAAACATCTGCTGAAAAAAAAAAGAAGGAAACAGTTTGCTCTTTATTACGTATAGAAGAAACGTTGTGGTCAAATGGCAGCAAGAAAGATTCACTTTAGGTGTCAGGAAAACCTTTTTAAAAATAAAGATAGTAATGCACAAAGATAATTGCCCCAGAGGCTGTAGAAGGTATTAGAAATCTTTAGGGTTAAGTGTGCTTACAGACTTCTAAGGAATGCAGTTAGGAGTGGGAATATTTGTGGTTTAAAGGAAATGTTTTCTTAAGTAAAATATTAAGTACTGATCAGTTAATTCAAAGGCACATTCAGGTATGGTCTTGTGTTAATACCTGTGAAATACCTAAAATACGTATCTAAAACACATATCTGAATACCCACCTTGCCACCCCCGCCACCCTTCCCCACTTCTTCCCAGGATGGAGTAAGTGGGAGAGTGGACAAAAGCGCTGGTGCCTCTCATTCTGCCACACAGATACCATATTTGGCCTGTTTAGCACCCTATATTGTTAGTGGTAAACATGGGTCATGATGCTAGGCACGTGCATCTCCCTTTTTTGGTAAAATAACCTGGGATTGGTTCCAGATATGTTTTTATCTGTTGCTATTGGTCAAATACACTTGTCAAAATGCTTAAAAACCTAGCCAATTTGGTTTCTTACTGCTGCTGCCTAATTTTGTCTGCTACCCGTTTACCTGGAATGCTTTGCACTGCATGTAGATGGGGACTACCCTCCCCACGAACGGCAGACCTGCCCTGTCTTTGGCACTGAGTCAAGGATCTGAAGCCGCTTGCTTTGCTCTGAAATGACCTAGCGACACTCTGTGACATCGGGAACTGCTGGTCCACCACTCCAGAGGAGGAGGACTGACCTCTTTGCTGTGCACTGCACCCAATCGGACTGTTCCAGCCTGTAAACCTCGATCCTGCTTCACCCAGATGGTGGGACACTCCAATGATTTCCTGAGAGCCATAGAGGATTTGTCTTGCGTCCATGAATTTTTCTCAGACAATGTGCTCAATTTAAGCTACTCAAGCAGCAAGCCCCTGTTTCGTCACCATGTGGCAAGTTGCCAGGTGGCTGGGACTATATTTTTTCCCATTTATGCCTCTGTATATACTTTTGGATCACAAATATTAGGACTCTGACAGTGAGTAAATCCAACTCTCTTTTCTGAAATTTGTGAAAGCTTATTGTGGTGGTTCAACAGTTACCTGCCCCCCTACACTTTCAAATAACCCAGGCTAGGACTCAGTTGGCTGGAAGTTAATAAATGAAGCTTTATATTTACAGCTATGCGCAATATACAAGCAGATATTTACAATGCATTTACAGATATTTACAGATACATACAGTGAAAAGGTAATACAGAAACACCACACCCCTTCCAGAGATCAAAATCCCTAAGAAGGGTTTCTAACCACTCCTACTGTTGGGAGGAGCACCAACAGAAGCAATGACCAATCAATTTGATTTATGCAATTGCTCCGTTTATTAGCGATTCTACAGCTTCTTTTATAGCCAGCAAGCAGGGGGCATTTGTGAATACTACAAGGTAATTGGCACAGGAGATCGTATGTGGAAGGTGATCACTGGTTACATTATCATAACGATGGCTGTATCTCTATAGAGAAACTTCTCGGCAACTATCCAGAATCAGGAACTTTCCTCATCTCCATCTCTGTTTTCCTTCCCTCTGTTCCGGTTCCACTTTCTCCCCTCAGGCGTTCCGCTGGTGATTCTATCTTCAAGGGCATTCAGCTGTGCTTTATCTTCAAAGGTATTATTTCTCAGGCTCGGTTGCTCACAGTAATTAAGCTGTATCCTTTTTCTCTTAAAAATCCCTCTACATACTACCACCTTCCCCCTTTCCCCAATCTTATTTCACCATCTGTTTCATGCAGGACATAGGCGAAGGTAGATCAGGCCAGGGCGATCAGCAGCAGGAAAGAAGTTAGTGAAATTATTCAAATCCAGCTAGGAAAGGCAGGGAGAAAGAGTCATGTAGGAGTTGCCGCAGCCCAAAGCGGTCCCAAAGCGGTCTGAAACCATCTAATTTATCTATGTTTGGGTTACTGCTCTTAAACAATTTTTTTGCTTTCTCAGTAAATCTATGAGTGAAGTAGCATCATCAGTGTTTTCCTTTCTCAGCCTATGGTCTAATTTCTCATTCATATCCTCCAATTACTTCAAACCAGCACACATATTTAACCTTTAAGCGGCAGTTTATGCTGCAACACTCTCTTCAGTAATTCAAATTTCCTAAAACCTTTCTTAAATTCCTTTAAATCAATATGATTGTACATATATATTCTGCAAAGTTAGTTTTACCAATTATAGAACAAAATTTGTGTGTGTTAATTGTAAATAAGTTGGGGAAATTTTCTTTATATATAATAAAATATTTAGTATTTTTTGTATCAGCCTCATTACAATTCACTTCCCACTCATATTCTAATCTTCTCCTTATCAGGAGAAAATATATAATATTTATCTCAAAATATGTAAGTCCCAAGCCCAAACTGTTCTTCCACCATTTTGAAATGTAATTAATTAAAAGCAAACAGACAAATTAGCTTGTTTTTTTTTCTTTATTCCTACATGCTTATTAATCTCAATTGGCTAAATCCCCCCTTCACTACCTTTTCTAGATAACTATCTTATCTAACTAATTTTCCTTATCATTTAATTGCAGCTACTATTGGAATGGAAGGTGTTTTATTAACACAGAAAAACAGTGAAAACTTCAGCACACAAAAGTCCATAAATGCACTTGGCAGTACCAGAAGACCTGAAATAGAAACAGAAGTTTTTATAGGTGGGTTTGACCTGTAATTCCCTACACCCACAAAGTAATGCAATAAGATGGTAATAAATGAATGAAGTAAGTTAGTTCTCAAGATTAATGTCTCCCTCAGGAACAGCAGTTACCCATTCGAATTCAAGTAGGAAAACCATGCTTTAAACAGAAGAAGGAGTTGTTTTCTACACAGTCACCAGGACCACCTCTTTGGGTATTTTTGTAACAGGTTTTTATTTAACTATTGAAATGATCAAACTAAACTTGTCTGTTGTCACCACAAGGTAGAATCAAATATGACCAGATCAAATGAAAGGAAGTTGGTTTGCTTTCCTGGAAAGATGATGTCATCTCCAGGATTTCTGGACTTGTTCTACTAAAAGTGGGATTACAGTTCTGTGCACAGTTATCAGATAACTATCTGATAAAATTGACAAAAGAAGAATGAGACAGTGGAATTTAGATTTTAAGCATTTCAAAGAGTGCTTGGATTCTCTCTGTGAGAAAATTTGATATGGAATTTTATACCTATGTATTTTATTTGGCTGAGCTGGAGTGAATTGCTCTATCTAGTGTTGTGTTTTGCAGTGCTGTAGCTGTGTGTTGATAACACATCAGTGTTTGGCTACTGATGAACCAAGCATACAGACTCTACTCTTCCAACATTTTCCCAACCTGAGAATACAGTGAGGGGTGGGCAAGATTTTTGTAGAGGACACATCTGGGCCAGCAGACCCAAACTGGCCAAAGGGATAGGGGTACTCCCTGTCATATGACATCAGCTGAGATATAAGAGCTAAGTGAAAGAAGGAAGCTTTGGGGATATTTGTCTGCTGTGTCTGTCCTTCAGACCAATGATTGTGTAGAACCCTGGTTCCTGGGACAGAAGATCATCTGTTGATGAGAAATAGAGAATAACATCTTTCTTTTCTTTTGCTTTCATAGACAACCTTTGTCTTTGCTTCTGCTTAGCATTAATTCTACCTTACTACCAGCTTTTTGTTTTATTTCTCCCTTCTTCCCTGTCCATCTAAAAAGAGGAGAGGCAGAGTGGCTTTTGTGGCATGTGGCTGCCAGAGCCAAACCACTATAACCTACATTATTCATATTCTGGGTATATTGATTCTTTTGTGCTTAGAATTCATTATCTGTATTTTGTTACTTACTGTTTATGAGCCACTCATTGCAAAAAGGAAAATAACTATGTGTAAAACTCAGGAAGCATAGCCTTAATTGCATTTAAATGAGTTTAACCTGTGGCATCATCACAGATATAGGTCACAATGTTTTTAAGAGTCTGGCCAAAACCATCCCAATTCATCTATTGGAATGAAATTACGGAAATTCAGAGCCAACATGAAAACTCAAAATCTGGAGGTGAAGACAGGAGAAATACTAGCAGCTAAGAAGGAAACAAGAGGTTATCAGATGAGGAGGGGTAGGGTGATATGAATTCTCTCCATCCTCTTCTGAAACAGGCATCACGAGCAGAGATTTGGATAAGATCTTAAATAAAGCCATTTTCCCTAGCTAATCACAGTGGTTTCCAACTCCACTAGCAGTTACGGTTAATGTAGAAGAGCTTTTTCATTCACATGTTGTTCACGACCCTTTTTTGTTTTAATTGTAAGGACTTTCAGTGTGCTTGAAGAAACTCACACTGACCTGCTAAGAAAGGATGCAGACTGACTTTGGATGCTAAGTAATAAAAGAAATTAGAAACAAAAGCAGAGTCAAAAGAACTAACCTAGGAAGAATTATCTCTTCAAGTAGCTGGTTAGCACACTCAAGAAAACTAGGCAGAGGTCAGGTCAGATATCAGAGTATTTTCTTAGTCATATTTTAAAAGTATTTCAGATTGGCTTGCTAAAAATGTACATGTAGTTTAGAATTAGAATTAGGCTATTCTTTTCTTTATAATCTTGCTTTAGCAGCATAGAGGATATCTCTTTTCACTAAGATCTATTAAGCAGACAGAGTATGTTACGGAAAAAAAAATATAGAAGATAACAAATATTTCAGTATCACAGCTGAATTTAGTGTCAATAAAACTGCTAATACAAGATACTCATACAATCAGAATCGTAGAATGGTTTAGGTTGGAAGGGACCTCAGAGATCATCCTGTTCCAACCTGCCATAGGCAGGGACACCTCCCACTAGAACAGGTTGCCCAAGGCCTCATTCAACCTAGCTTTGAACACCTCCAGGGAGGGAGCAGCCACAACCTCCCTGGGCAACCTGTTCCAGTGTTTCACCAACTTCACTGTAAAGAACTTCCTCCTAACATCCCATTAAATCTCCCTTCTTCCAGTTTAAACCCATTACCCCTCGTCCTGTCATTGCAAGATCTTGTCAATAGTCCCTCCCCAGCCTTTCTGTAGGCCTCTTTCAGATACAGGAAAGCCACTACAAGGTCTCCTTGAAGCCTTCTCTTCAGTCTGAAGAGCCACAACTCTCATAGCCTGTCCTCATAGGAGAGGTGCTCCAGCCCTCTGATCATCTTTGTGGCCCTCCTCTGGACTTGCTCCAACAGTCTGATGTCCTTCTTTTCCTGAGAGCTACAGAACTGTACACAGTACTCCAGGTGGGGTCTCAGAAGAGCAGAGTAAAGGGGGAGAATCACCTCCCTTGCCCTGCTGGCGATGCTTCTCTTGATGCAGCCCAGGGCACAGTTGCTCTCTGGTCTGCATACACACATTGCTAGCTTATATTGAGATTTTATAAACCTAGACCCCCAGGTCCTTCTCCTCATGACTGCTCTCCAGCCATTCACCACCTAGGCTGTATTTGTACTTGGGATTGTGCCAACTCGAGTGCATTAAGGTACTCAGCTGCAGGAACAGTTCGATCCAGCTGACTTAAATGCACATGGTAGTGTGATTGGTGGTGATTCTTTTGGTCCTAACTCTTTAAATGGTGAAGATTTCACAAGTAGGTATGTACAAACTTTTGATGAGCACTCACCATTCTGGCAACAGGAAGCACAAAGATCTCTAAGTCTTCAGACCAAGTATTTCACTATTTCCCAGCATTCAAGGGCCAAAGGTGCAAGACTGCATGCCTCACTAACAACACACAAAGGTGTTATTAGTGATTCATGCAGTCTTGCAGATGGAAAATCTGATATTAAAAAAAAAAAGTGTAAATTATGTGGAGTATGAAAGTAGGTAAATTTCTGCTCAGAAAAGAATACATGTGGCACAAAACCAAATATAATACTGCAATGTTATTCTTTAACGGTTATGAGGAGAATATTTGCAAATTTATATATTGTCTTCATAATATGCTCTAGTGCATTAAAATAGGTATCACCTATAAATAAATTTAAATTGTCTGTATTTCCAACTGCACAATTTCAATATCTTTGAGGGGCTGAAGTAGGATTAAAAGTAGACTGTCTGCTAAACTTATAAATATTAGATTCTGAGCAAAATTTATTTCTATAATGTCAATTGCACGCAAAGCCATTGGCTGCATTAGAGGTAGTTAAAAAACGCATTTAATATATAACACTTAGGAAACTGTCATATGGCTTTGTGTACCCAAAGAAATGTAAATATCTTTCTTAATAATATTACTCACTGATGCTGGGGAGGTAGAGCGTGTTATGTTTAAAGATTTCATTATTTTTTCCCTATACAGGGTCATGTGTTTACTTGCAAATCCAATACTAACAAGTTTAAAAAAAAAAATCTAAAGGTCTGCAAACTTAATACCAGCCAGGTTTTCAAGTTTCTTTTCATATAAAGATAGATGGAATTGTGTTACAACAATGAACAAAGTATGAGAAAAAAACCAAACAACCAAAACACATTTTTGTTGATCTCAATTGAAAATAAATAGTTTAATCCATTGAAATACTGTGAGCTACAGGCATTACACAGTCTGGGAGATGTCTTACAGAAGCCTGTTCAACACTCTGTGAAATCAGTTTTCTCTGTGTAATCAGTTGCTCATACAATATAACTTTTGGTGGAGGAGGACAAACCACAGAATCACAGAATTATTGAGGCTGGAATAAACCTTTGAGATCAAGTCCAGCCTATGACTTAGCACCACCGCATAGAATAGACCATGTCACTAAGTGTGAATTATTGAGGCTGGAATAAACCTTTGAGATCAAGTCCAGCCTATGACTTAGCACCACCGCATAGACTAGACCATGTCACTAAGTGCCACATCCAATCTTTCCTTAAACACCTCCAGGGACAGCAACTCCATCACCTCCCTGGGAAGTCCATTCCAGGGTCTAATTACCCTTTTGTGCCAGTTTGAGGCCAATTTGAATATTTTAATGAATGAAATTAGATCACTGATTGTGATAAGAAAATAATGATGATGTCTGTATCATTCATTGGTTTGCTGAGAGGGGTAAAAAGTCAAAACATAAACAATGCAGTCTCATTTTCTCCTGGGATGTTGCCCTGTTCACTTTTCTGCCTGGTTTCTGTTATTCAATATAGTTTCTTTGTTTCAACCCTTACCTGCTTTGGTACCTCACCTCTACTTTCAGCAATTAACATGTAAGCTGTCTTTTGTTTATTTGTGTGTTTCTGAGATAGAGGGAGAAGGAAACAGAAAGGGGAATAGTTTTAAGCCCTTCTGGGCAGTTTGTTTTGTCCAGAAGGGAGTCTAACTTGTATATAATTGTAAATACTTGTAAATGTATGTATATGCTTGCAAATTTTGCAGTGCTGTAAATATAGTTTCATCTTACTTCCAAAATATCTGATTTAGTCCAGGTAATTTCAAATGGGGAAGGNGTAGAGAGAAGGTTCCTAACCCATCAGGAAGTTTTTCTTAACATCCAGCCTAAACCTCCCCTGGCACAGCTTCAAGCCATGCCCTTTCATCTTGTCACAAGTTGCCTGGGAGAAGAGCCTGACCTACACCTCACTACTACTTCCCTTCAGGGAGTTGTAGAGTGTGATACGGTCTGAGTCTCTTCTTCTCCAGGCTAAATAACTCCACTTCTCTCAGCCTCTCCTCATAAGACTTTCCCTTCAGTCCCCTGACCAGTCTTGTCACTGTCCCCTGGACCTGCTGCAGCACTTCAGTAAGTTTCTTGAAGTGAGTGGCCTAGAACCACTCACAGTGCTCAAGGTGAGGCTTCACCAGTGCTGAGTACAGGCGTTGAATTACATCTGTAGTCCTGCTGGCCACACTATTCCTGATACAACCCTGCACTTGGCCTTGTTAAACCTTACACTGCTGGCCTCAGCCCATTGACCTAGCCTGTCCAGGTCTCTCTGAAGTGTCTTCCTACCTTCCATTAGATCGACACTTCCCCACAACTCGGTGTCATCTGTGAATTTACTAATGGTAGACTCTCCCTTCATCCAAGTCACCAATGAAGTTGTTGAATACAAATGGGCCCAGTACCCATCCATGGAGGACACCACTGGTCACCAGACACCGACTGGATGCTGCACCATTCACAACCACACTGTGTTCCTAGTCATCCAGTTGGTTCTTAATCCAGTGAAGGGTGCACCTGTTCAAGCCATGGTCTGCCAGCTTTTCCCACAGCTGTGGGAGACTGTGTCAAAGGCTTTGCTGAAGTCTAGGTAGATCACATCCACAGCCCTGCCCTTGTCTACCAAGTGGGTCACCCAGTCATAGAACGAGATCAGATTGATTAGATCAGCTTGACTAGGAAGGACTTTCCTTTCCTAAACCCATGTTGGTGGGGCCTAATCCCCTGGTTGTTTTGTACATGCTACTTGATGGCACTCAGGATGAGCTGCTTCATAACCTTGCCAGGCCTGAGAGGCCTATAGTGCCCCGAATCCTCCTTTTGGCCCTTCTTGTGGATGGGAGTCACATTGACCAACATCCAGTCATCTGGGACCTCCCCACTTAGCCAGGACCAGTGATAAATGATGGAGAGTGGCTTAGCCAGCTCTTGTGCCAGCTTCCTAAGCAGCCTAGGATTAATCCTGTCCAGACCCATTGACTTGCTAGGATCTAAGTGGCACAGCACGTCACTAACTAGTTCCTCCTGAATTACAAGAGGGAGATTCTGCTCTCCATCCCTGTCTACCAACTCAGGAATACAGTTGCCCTGAGGATAACAATTTTTTTGTTAAAGACTGAGGCAAAGAAGCTGTTAAGTACTTCAGCCTTTTCCTCATCTTCTTTTACTCTGTTCCCCACTTCATCCAATAAGGAATGGAGATTTTGCCTGGCTCTCCTTTTGTTATTAATGAATTTATAAAAACACTTTTTATTATCCTTAACAGAATTGGACAGATTAAGTATTTACATCTCTAATTCTCTTTCTACATGACCTTATAATATCCTTAAATTCTTTCCAGTACACCTGCCCCTGTTTCCAAAGTTGATACACACTTTTTTTCCTGAGCTCTTGCAAAATATGCCTGCTCAACCAGGCTGATTATCTTCCCTGCTGGCTCAGTTTTGGGCACAGAGAGAGAGATTGCTCCTGCATTTTCATAATTTCATCCATAAAGTAATCCCAGTCTTCCCAGGCCCCTTTGTTTTTGAGTGCTGCTTTCCAAAGGACTCTTTGATCCTGAATAGATCAAAGTCAGACCTCTGGAAGTCCAAGGTAGAGGTTTTGCTGACAGCCCTCATAACTTCACCACATACTGAAAATTCTATCAAATCATCTTCCACCAGTCCTTCCCTGTTTGTAAACAGTAGGTCTAGCAGGGCACTATTTGTGGTAGGCTCCTTTACTGGCTGCAACAGTAAGTTGTCATCCATATATTTCAGAAACTTCTTGGACTGGTAGGTTGAAGTCCCCTGTGCAAAAAGGTCTAAGGAACATGAGACATCTCCAAGTTGTTGAAAGAATGTCTCATTGGTGTCTTTATCCTGGTCAAGTGGTCTGTAGTAGACTCAGTATCACTGGTCTTTCTCTTTATCCTTGTCCATAGACATTCCACATTGGTATGTCTAACATTGATTTTGAGGCAGTCAAAGAACTCCCTAACATACAGTGCTACCCCTTCACCTCTCTTTCTTTGACTATCCTTTCTAAAGAGCCTGTAGACATCCACTGCAGCTCTCCAACCATGTAAGTCATTCCACCACCTTTCCGTGATGGCAATTATATTACAGTTCCCCTGGTGTACAATAGATTCTAATTTTTCATGATTATTACCTCTATTCCCTGCATTGGTATATACATATTTTGGAGAGGGAGTTTTCTCTCTTGCTTGCTGTCCATTCGCAACCACTTCCATAGTTACTATCCTACTAGTGAGTCCTGTGTCTTTATTGTTGCACATACCACCATTATCCACCTCAAGTGGGATGGCAGAGTAAAGGCTGTCGTTAGGGTCTTGTTTTGTGAGCCTGGTTTTATCCCTTTCGCCCTTCAAGCCTAGTCTAAAGCCCTTTCAATGAGCCCTGCCAACTCCTGTGCAAGAATCCTTCTCCCCCTTTCAGAAAGGTGTGGTCCATCTGTCACCAGCAGACCAGGTACCATATAAATTTTCCTGTAATCAGAGAACCCAAAATTCCAATGGTGACACCAGTCTCTGAGCTGTGTGTTAATCGTGTGTGTTTTCCACCCTCTTTCAATATTTTTCCCTACCACTTGAGGGATTGATGAAAACACCACCTGCACACCCAAAGTTTCAACTAGTCACTCCAATGCCTTGAAGTCATTCTTAATTGCCTTTGGACTTCTCTCTGCAATCTCATCTTTACCAACCTCAATAACTAACAAAGGATAATAATCAGAGGGCTGCACCAGAGCAGAAAGCTTCCTCTTAACATCTCTAACCCGAGCCCCAGGGAGGCAACAGACTTCCCTGTGGGAATGTGCCGTTTGGTCTCTGAACTGATGAACTGTCTGTAATTCAACTGATGAGCCTGATTTGATTCAAAAAAGTTAGAGAAGGGAAGGGAGTATGAATAGCATATCAGTTTTAACAAAAGTAACTTTTAAAACAATCCCTAATTTCAGTGAAATTACTGTTATTTGAAGCATCCTTAGTTGCTAGTGGAAGGTAGCCCACTGTTTCATTTCTTGAACTTCAAACTGAATTGTGAAAAGTTATACATGTGTAAAGGGTTAAGCCCACCTGGGAACCCTATGACTCCTCCCAAGGAGTGGTCTGACCTTTTCCCAGGTGTCATGGTTAGCCACTCCCACTTCCTGCTAGGACCTGGCTGTAAAAAAAGAGAACCCATCTTGTTTTCTTTCTTCTTCTCATCCTGGCTGCCTGAGCAACTACTTTGCTGCTCCTGCTGCCAGACCACCATGTGCTTCTCTGCCACCCTCATGGAGAGCACCACCATTTTTATTTGGAACTTGGACTTACTCCTTTTCACCATCAAATTCCTACATCCTGCCTTCATCCTACATCGAAACCATCCACCTCAGCCTTGGAATTCAACTGTCTTCCACAGGTTGTATTTGTATTTTGTTTCCCCTTTTTCCTTTCTCCCCAGGTCCTGTATTTTTTCATACCCCATACCCTGCGTTTGAGCTCCCCTTCTTCCCCCCACTTCTGTAAAAAAAAAACCTTTTCCCTCCTATTTATTATTAAAGTTTATACATTTTTTACTTCCAAATCAGATTAAGTTTTTATTGGACTTTTGGGCTCAGGGGTAGCTGGCTTAAACCTAATACAAAATAATTGGCACCTTATCAAAGTGGGACTAATATTTTAATTTTTTCCAGAAGAGATTTGGAAGTAAAAAATGGGTGTGCTCAAGATTCTAATTATTCAGGCTTTTGGGTGGCTGTTTTGGCGTATAAGTTTATTACATACCATGTAGTATGGTTAATAACAGATATGGTATTAGAATATTGTAAAGGTTTACCAGTCAGGATGTATGTATTTCTAGTGGATCATGTGGAGAACTTTACGGGGGCTGCGAATGCATCTGAGACCTGGAATCACTCTGACTGATGCATTCTTCTCCGTTCTCTTTGCAGAAGAATGCAGAAAGCAATTTGCTTTCACCTGGAGGGGAGTCCAGTATGAGTGGAAACAATTTCCAATGGGCTGGAAGCAAAGCTCAAGCATCTGTCACGGTATAATCCACACTGCACTGAAGAAGGGTGGAGCTCCTGAGCACTTGCAATTCATCGATGACATCATTGTATGGGGCAACACAGCAGAGGAGGTCTTTGAGAAAGGCGAGAAGATCATCAACATTCTGTTAGAGGCTGGCTTTGCTACCAAGAGAAGCACAGTGAAGGGACCTGACAGAGAAATCCAATTCCTGGGAGTCTGATGGCAGGATGGCTGCTGCCATGTTCCCATGGAGGTGGTCAATAAGGTAGCCACCATGGTGAAGCCCAACAACAAGAAGAAAACACAGTCTTTCTTGGGGTTTGTGGGCTTCTGGAAAATGTACAGTCAGATTGTGAAACCCCTATTCAATATAACCTGAAAAAGAAACAACTTTGAGTGGGGACCTGAACAGCAGGCAGCATTTGACCAGGTAAAGTGAGAAGTGGTCCATGCTATGGCCTTGGGACCAGTTTGAACCAGCCCAGAGATCAAGAACATCCTCTACACAGCTGACAGTGAGAATGGACCCAGCTGGAGCTTGTGGCAAAGAGCTCCAGGAGAGACGTGAGGCCGCCTACTGGGGCTTTGGAGGAAAGCATACAAAGGCTCCAAAGCCAACTACACCCCCACAGAGAAGGAAATCCTCACTGCCTATGAGGGAGTTCGAGCTGCATCTGAGGTAATTGGGACTGAGCTGCCTCTACTTCTAGCTCCCAGGCTCTCTGTTTTAACCTGGATGTTTAAAGGGAAGGGCTCCACTCCACACCATGCCATGGATGCCACCTGGAGCAAATGGACCACTCTGATAACCCAGAGGGCTAGGATGGGAAGCTTTGATTACCCTGGCATAGTTGAGGTCATCACCAACTGGCCAGAGGGCACTGACTTCGGAATGCCCCCAGAAGTGGCCTGGGCTGAAGAGGCCCCCCCATACAATGACCTTCCTGAGGACAAGAAGAAGTATGCTCTGTTCACAGATGGGTCCTGCCGTCTTTTGGTCAAGTAAACAGAGATGGAAGGCTGCTGTCTGGAACCCTACACACAGGGTTGCAGAGGCAAGAGATGGGGAGGGCGAATCCAGCCAATATGCTGAGGTAAAAGTGATCCAGCTAGCCCTGGACCTGGCAGAGTGAGAGCAGTGGCCAGTGCTTTACATATACACTGACTTGTGGATGGTGGCAAATGCCCTATGGGGGTGGCAGAAGGAGTGGAGGCAAAATGACTGGCGGAGGAAAGGCAAACCTATTTGGGCTGCTGACCTCTGGCAAGACATTTCTGCCCACCTGGACAAGCTGCCAGTGAAGATCAGGAACATCAGCACTCACATCCCAATAAGCAGAGCCACTGAAGAGGAACACCACAACCACCAAGCTGACCTAGCTGCCAAGATATCCCAGGTTGACTTGGACTGGAAACACAAAGGTGAACTGTTCCTAGCACGGTGGGCCCATGACTCTTCCGGCCACCAAAGGAGAGAGGCACGTACCAGTGGGCTAGGGACAGGTCGGTGGACATACCCATGGATGCCATAGCACAGGTCATCCATGAGTGTGACAACTGCACTGCCATAAAAGAGGCTTAGAGCATGAAACCTTTGTGGTATGAAGGGAGGTGGTCCAAGTACAGATATGGGGAGGCCTGGCAGATAGATTACATCATTCTTCCTTGCTCTCGTACTGGCAAGCAGTATGTGTTGACCACGGTAGAGACAAACACTGAGTGGCTGGAAACCTACCCAGTACATCATGCTGCTGCCTGTAACACCATTCTGGGCCTGGAGAGGCACGTTCTTTGGAGACATGGTACCCCAGAGAGAATTGAGTCAGATAACGGGACCCATTTCAAGAACAACCTGGTAGGCAACTGGGCAAAAGAGCATGGAATTGAGTGGGTTTTCCATATCCCATATCATGCACAAGCTGCAGGGAAGGTTGAACGCCACAATGGCCTACTTAAAACCACCTTGAAAGCTATGGAAGGTGGCACTTTCAAGAACTGGGCAAAGCACCTAGCCGAAGCCACCTGGCTGGTGAACACCAGGGGATCAGTCAACTGGGTTGGTCCTGCCCAGTCTGCCCTACTGTCTATAGTTGAGGGAGATGGGGTTCCCGTAGTCTGTGAAAGGAATCTCTTGGGGAAAACAGTGTGGGTTAGTTACTCCGGCTCCTGGTGGGGGAAAACCCATAAGAGGCATGGTCTCTGCAGAAGGCCCTGGTCGCACATATTGGGTCATGCTTGAGAGTGGTGACATTCAGTGTGTTCCTCAGAAGAACCTCACTCTGGCCAAGAAGGGTTAAAACCCAAGTTAGAAAGGCAGCTCCCTTGTAATATAGTTATTTATATAATACTTTCTTTCAGTTGTTTTAAGTGTTTTCCAGCTACCTCAGTACCAACAGGCGTCCAACAGAATCCACAGCTACTGCAGAATCTGGAGGAAGACATCAACATCTCACCTGCACATGTTTTCCCTAATGCCACACAACAAGAAACTGTTCCTATGCTTTCCTGAAGAACTGTTCCTGTTCCCTGATTCCATCCTCCATGGTTCTTGCTCTGCTTACACCAACCTGCCCTGGAGAAACCCTTTGCTTCAGAGTATTGCCGGGACTATGAGGACTCACACCAAGGACTTTCCATACACATTGCACACCATGGATACATCCAGATGAGGAGATCTGATTGCAGGAAAATGGTAGTGGTCTAAACAAGGGGTGGAATGTAAAGGGGAGAGCACCACCATTTTTTTTTGGAACTTGGACTTACTCCTTTTCACCATCAAATTCCTACATCCTGCCTTCATCCTACATCAAAACCATCCACTTCAGCCTTGGGACTCAATTGCCTTCCACAGGTTGTATTTGTATTCTGTTTTCCCTTTTTTCTTTCTCCCCAGCTCCTGTATTTTTTCCCTCATTCTCCATACTCTGCATTTGGGTTCCTACCTTTTTTTTTTTTTTTTCCCTTCTGTAAAAAAAATCCCTTTTCCCTCCTATTTATTGTTAAAGCTTATACCTTTTTTACTTCCAAATCGAATTAAGTTTTTATTGGGCTTTTGGGCTCAGGGGTAGCTGGCTTAAACCCAATACAGCATGTCATAAAGAACCATAAGAGACATTTCACAAAAGAAGAAAATACCATCTGCTTCATTTCCAAGAGCACACAGGAAAGAAACTTACCAGTAGGGTAAGCAGCAAGTAAGTGGGTTTATAAAGCAAGGCAAAAATATTAATAACAAAAGTAAAGGCTTTTGTAATAACAGTGAAGACTTCTGGTTCTCAGCCCAGCACACTGTTTCATAAAGGGACATGGGGTAGAGATATCTATTTCCATGACTTTGGATGACTAAATTATCTATCCTTTTAAAACAAGTTTTAGCCTTTTTTTTTTTATTGTAATGGGTTGGAACTTCACACACACACACTACTTGAAATTACCCAGATTAACTCAGTCAGTTTGGGGAGTAAGAAGAAGCTATATTTACAGCAGTGCAAAATTTACAATTATATACAAGTTAGAAATAATATGGACAGAAGAAAATTGCCCAGGCAGGATCAAGGCTGCCCTCCCCCCACTTCTCTGTTTTCCAACTCCCTTTTTATCTCAGAATCCACACATTCAAACAAAAAGGAAACCAGTAGCTTACACGATTACTTACTGAAATTAGATATCAGGTGTCAGAGCAATTGGGGGTTAGAAGGAAAGGTGGTTAGATCAAGTGACCCAGAATCCAGACAGAAAGAATGAACAGGACAACATCCCAGGAGAGAAGAGATGAACATATCTATGTTTTGAATCTTTATCCCACTCAGCAAAACAGTGAATAATATAGACATCACCATTATTTTATCTTCATAACCGATGATTTAATTTCTCTCATTAAAATATTCCAATTAGCCTCAAACTAGCACAGCTGGGGATCTTGGTACCATTTAACAGCAGGGACTATTTTGAATTAATAGTCTAGAAAGGCAGTGATCTGTATTTTATACACATATATCATGAGCGAAAAGGTAAAATATACCTAAAAAATTAAGGATTATAGCAGAGTTTGAGAACTGATTCCTTTTTGTTTAACAGAACATTTTCAAATCCTTTCTCATCAATTCAACTACTCCAGTTTTGAATACCTAATGATAATTCACAGATCTTTTACTATAAGGTTAATTCTGAATTTGAACTTCTCCTAACAGAGTTTTTGAGTTTTGGTGTTGTCTTTGTCGACTGCTTTTTAGGTATCCTTTTTCTCTGCCCCATAGTATAGTGTGAAAACATATGAGATTTTAACTTAGCTTTTTTATTCCATTAGAATTCAGTGGCATTTGAGACCTAGTTCTTCTAGTTTACCTAGTTCTTCTAGTTTAAATTGTGTAGTTTTGTCTGAAGTAATAATGGCTAAAATAGATGAAGTCTTGAGTGTTACTAAGTCTGCTTTTTTCTCTTAAGTCTTACTAAAGTGGAGTTGCTCTTCTAATGACTTCTTTGTTAATTTAAAATAATATTTGCTCTTACTTCTCTCTGATATTAATACTAAAGTTTTCTCCGTCTTTACATGTCTGTATAAGACACATCCATGTCTAATAATATGAATTTCTAGTAATATGATATTTTGAGCTTCAAGAACCTTGATTTTACTATACTCATCTCTGTCTTCTTAATGAGATAATACATGTAAATATAGGACATTTTTATGTACTGTCAAAAACATCTATACTCCAACATGTGTCTACATCCCTATGCATTCTAATTTTGTTACCTTAGTAATAAAGTATCTCCATCTCTCCAATTAAAACTGTCTGCGATCTATTTCAGGAAAGATTTATAAGGGTGATCCAGGGAAAACTCTTCATATAGCCATTAGATTGATTAGGTAATTTCAGCAGTTACTAAGGAAGAATATTTTACTTTGTTCTTTTACAAGCTGGTAAAAAAAACAAAGTAATAAAAAATTCATCATCTGATTTTTCTCCCTTGGCTAGAAGACAGTGTTCAAACAACTCGAAACACCTTGCAGCCTGAGCACCTTCATACACTATCCTTGCTCCAAGAGAAGCCTTGATTATATAGGTACCATATGTGCCCAGCATGATACTTTCCTGAAGGTGTGTTTTGAAGCCAGGGCTTGACAGGCCTGCTCATCACCCTAGTAAGCATCCAGACACACTCATGTCTCTTTGGAGAAAGGCAGAACACCTCATGGAAGTTAGAGAAGCCAAATGAAATTACAATCCTCATCTGCATGACTAAACACTAGTATTAGTATGAAAGGCACAGACAGGTTGTTTTTATCAGTCATCTTTTAAATATGTGTCATTGGGATCACCACAAGAGAATGATATTAATATGTAGAGGAGATAGTATTAAAGTGAATGGATTACATCAGGATGACTTTGTGAAGCCTCTTTTTTCTTTGAAGGCAAATATACTGCCTCTGAAGCAAGACGTACCCACACTCCAGGAGTAATAAATAGAATTAATTAATTTAAGTGGCACATGGGCTAAAGAATAAAGAAATTCTAACTTAAATTACTCAAAAGTTCTCACCATCTTACAATGCATGAACCAGCAGTAGATGTCAGCAATATTGCTTGCCATGCTGTCTGCCTTCCCCAAACCAAAAAATGGACAAAAAACTTTCTGTACCCTCCCTGCATTCCTCTGAATTCAGAGCTCTCACAGGCTGCAACATATCATGGATTAAGTTGCTGGAGGACTTGCCTCAACAGTGGTTTCATCACATTCAGAGGAAAGATAAGGTCTTACCACCTGAGTATTCATCTGAAAGACTGTCACACTTGGAGCAAGTATATAATATTTTAGAAGTATTATTCAGAGGCACAAGTGAGATATGCATTTTGGGTACCACAGCAACTTTTTCAGATATCTTAAAATAGTGGTTGTGGGTATTTATTAGAGGAACTGTTTTTAATTTTTATTTTTCAAATTACCAGAAAAATTTTGGTTGTCTTCAATTTCTTTAATGAACCTTATTGCTGCAAAGTGAACATTTGTGGCATTGCTTTTAAAAAGTATTTAGTCACAAATTTAAATTCTTGATAAGATTTTTAATATCAATGCTACTGTGAAATACATTTGCTATCTAGAGGATATATAAAAGGAACAGGATCTCATCATTTACAATGAAATAAAAGCTTCAAATATGAATTTTCCCTTTGAACAGTAAATATGGCCTGCACAGTCTTGTCATAGTCTTTCATATAGACAAGAGAAATAAGAGTTAGGAAGAAACAGGAGAAAAATGATAAAGAAAAGAAGTCCACCATTTATTCAAAAAGACCAACTTAGAAACTAATTCAATCCGTGTTAATCTCATTTGGGAAATTCCCACTGGCTGTAGTAAATTTTAGATCCAGTTCTTATTTTAAGCAATTAATATTTTGAATCACACTGATTCTACCATATAATTTATATTTAGATATTCTGAATGACTGAAGGAGCTGGGGCTGTTTAGTTTGAAAAAGAGGAAGCTGAGGGGAGACCTCATTGCTCCATACAACTACCTGAAAGGATATCGTAGAGAGGTTGGTACTGGTATCTTCTCACAGGCAATTAGTGATAGGACAAGAGGGAATGGCCTCTAGCTGCAGCTGAGTAGGTTTAGACTGGACATTAGGAAAAAACAATCACAGAGAGTGGTCAGGCATTGGAATGGGCTTCCCAGGGAGGTGGTTGAGTCATCAACCCTGGATGTGTTTAAAGATTGTTTTGACGTGATGCTTGGGGATATAGTTTAAGGGTTAACCTTGTAGAACAGGGTTATCAATTGGACTTGGTGATCCTGAGGATCTTTTCCAACCTGAATGTTTCTTTGACTTCTAGAGCATTAGGGAAAAAATGCTGTGAACAGAAGTGCCTACAGTTCATCCAAGACAATGTGCTGTTTTACTGCCAAAGCATGAATCTTGTTTTATTTGGCAATCTTCAAACAGGTTGGCTTTAGGTAGTTAGATAAAATAGTAGGTGAAGGGAAAGTGCTCAGACCATTTGTTCTCCTGAAGAAACAGAACATTTTAAGCAAGTGGGCTACAGTTTCTGTCTTCCAGTATTATAGGCAGTATAGCCAGTTTATACTGATACTGCAATCAGAACCATCACAGACTCCCAGATTCAATGTGAATCTAGATGGAGAACTTTATTACTTGTTACACCTCTATTTATATAGTTTTGAGTATGGAGCATATGCCTGCAAATATTAATCTAGGCAAGTACAGCCAAATCTTTAACATACATTATAACTTGTTTTTCCCCTGGGCCAGATGTCCCACTATCTTTCCTCCCCCATGGGAGGCATTCTGAAGCTGTGGGAATGAAGGTCAAATGCTTTATACACTGCTTGTTGTTTTTCTCACATTGCATTCCCACAACTTACAACAGTTTTGGTCATATTCTCAATAATGAACATAACAGAGAAAATACATCATGAATCTCAGGTGTTGAGTGTCTCTGGCTAAGGGAGTAGGTTTCATTTAATGAAATTTCATGAGGTTCATACTGACATACTTTCCTCAAAATACATAGCTTTAGCAATTCTAGATGAAAACCCAAGCAATGCTATTAGTAATGTTCAGTAACTATAAAGTCATTCTTACAGTGTCAGTGACACATTTAGATGCACCTGAAATTTAAAAAAAAACCCCAAACACAGAATACAACTAGCCTCTTTGTGTTTGACACAAATATTTTACACCTGGAGTATAGCTTCTATCAGTTTTCCTTGAAATTGACTGTAATTTATAAATAAGCATTTGTGGCCACTCAATCCACTGATAAAATACCTTATCAGAAACTGCAATAATAAATAGTCTTGTAGCAAGTAGGGAGTGCTTAGTGCCTCCCTGAAGTTGTATTGCTTCTGCTGATACCATTCCAGGAGTAAACCTCTTCAGCTGTCTGTATTCCCCCTGTTTTTCTGAACCAGCTTAGTCTCTTCTGACACAATTACTTTATTATTCATTTACAACTCATCATGTATCTAAAGAAACCATCAATTCTAAGCATCACATTTTACTGTTTATTTCAAAGTGTGGGTTTTTTTCAGCTTTCATACTGGTTTGATAATGGCATCTACTTTTTGTCTTCTTCTTCTAAAATAGATGTTTTTGAATTTTTTATATTGTTAAATGTATTTGCTGAAGTGCTCACAGTAGTCATCCTGCACCTGTGATTCTCCCTCCCTCTATTCTCTGGGCCACCCAAAAAAAGAGTCAAGTTTCAAGTGGTTTTTGTTTTTCCAGGTCATCCAGTGACTTGGACAGTGTTGTCTGCTGAGAGTCCATCTGCTGTGCTATGTTCTTCGCAAACAGTAAAGATGTCAGGCAATAAACTGATGTTCATCAGCATAAAAGGCATAAGCAAGGATGTTTTCTCAACAAGAAAATATCCAGCATCCTGACTGCTGAATGAAATGAGTCTTCTCTTGAGCTTAAATGTAAGACACATTTAACAATGATCAATCTGCACTTCTAGTGGCTTACAAATGAGAAATGAGAGAAAAGATGAGGACAAAGTCATCTTTTAAACTACAGACAGATTAAGATGACCCTTTATAGTGCTTTTTGCATGATTATACCAATGGCTCCTGGTATTTGGAGATATTAGAATACTATGATTCCAGTTTGTTAGTAGCCATGTCTCTGCTATTATCCATTTCAGACCACGAAGCAAATCTGACATCATCTGAATTGATTTTATTCTCTGGCCTCCCACATCGTGCCTTCTTTTAATGGCTTTTTTTTTTCTTCACTGAAGTTTTTGTTTATACTCACAGCCACATCCCGGTAGGTTTCATAACAATTCATGGCTGAGGCTGAATTTGTATCTCTAGAGAAGCAAGAGTCTTAAATGTAATTAGCATTCTAATAAGCCAATTATTTTATACTTGTGTATGCAACAAGATGTTTCTAACATTCAAAATGAAAAAATGCTTCAGTTCTTAGCTATAAGGCAAAAAGATTAGTGGCAGTTGTACTGTGAATGTAAAAATTAAACCATAATTAGTACAGCTGAATCGATTAAGTGTGCCATCATGACAGCTTTAGTGTGCATATATTATGCAAATGCATAATGCATAATCTTTCCCCGTTGCTTAGGATTTACTAAAATAAAAATGTTCTGCTCTGGTGGAACTAAAATAGTGAACAAATCCAGAACATTGTGAAGTGCTAATTAACTAATAGTTCCCCCTGTTACCTTTTGTTCTTTAAATTTTAAACTATTTCACATTTATGAAGAGGGGGGTGACTGTGAGGATCCACTTATATAAATTACAACCAAACACTTTCCTGTCAGAGACTGTTAAGTCTTTCTGAAAGATTATTGCTCTGTGTGTGTGTGTGTGTGTATGTGTTTGGCATGAAATATTCTTGATCACTAACTAACTGTGAAAAAATTCCAACAGTTTTTCAGCACCATTTTACTGATGCTTTCACTGTTACTCTAGTTGCAAGTACTATACTGTCATTGTGGGTCATGCTTACAAATAAGATGGCTTATTTTCATTCTTAATTTACTCTTGGGTATTCTTTTTTCAACTCACCTATCCTAAGATATTACATTTTCCGAAGAAATCTGCATATGTTAAAGCAATTTGAAATAATTTACTAATATCTAAGAAATAATAATGTATTATAAAACTTCCTATCTCTTTATCAATATGGCTTTTATGTAGTTCAACTTTCATCATGTCTTATCAATTCTTTTTTTGACAAAACCTGACTTCTTTGTTCCATTCATATCATGATGTTGTAGTGCATGAGCAAGGATAGCACTTTTTGCTGCTCTTGTAGCTGCTGCGTTGTCTTGCTGTCCACATTCTCCACCACTTGTTGTTGGCAGTAATGCAACACACTTTGGATCAAAGCAGGTGCTCTTCATTCTAGGCCAGTGCAAGTGTGAGGCCTGTGCAGGACAGAGGACCAGTGAACAAAAACGCTCTTGCCAAAGAAGTTGACAAAAAGACCTCTTCGCCCTCATGGTGACTCCTTTTATCCCGTCATACAAACAATGCATTAACATAATCCAGGTGAGCATTGCCCATTTTTTAGGATGCATTATAACCTGTTTTTCTCTGGCCAGGTGTCCCAATATATTTTACTCCCCCATGGGCAGCATCCTGGAGCTGTGGGAATGAAAGTCAAGTCCTTTTATACAGCTGATTATTTTTCTCTCTTAACATTTCTTCTTGTATTCCCACAAATATTAGATTGTAAATGTCATTTATTTTTCTACTGATAATAACTTTTGTAATTAAAAAATCAATTTATCTGAATCTTTAATGCATAAGATTTATACATTTTTTCAAATAATTGTAAATGTTATATCGTCTTAGTGATAAATCATGAAATCAGTGTGCACAAAGCTGTGACTATAGCCCTTCTGTAGCATTTCTGTGAAGTATCTTTCACTGCAATCAGCCCACAGCATAGGAACAAAGTAAGGTTTATTAAAAAACACTGAATGAGAAAAAAATCTGTAGACTTCTGTGCAGTGCTAGAGAAAGATATCATCCTCCCAAGGTAATTCAGTGTGGTTAACCAGAGCAAAGCCAGATTATTTTTCCCCTCCATTAGTAGGGGAATATTAGCTGCACTATGGAAAAAGCAATCTAATGTGAATGTCTCCTTTAATGGTTATTGTGAACAGCAGGGCTTATGTTACCTGTTAATAGCTTTGCCAATTGTAATTCTCTACAATAACCTCAAAAGCACATAGCCATTGTAAAGATTTTTTATTTTTAATTGGGTGTGCATGTGTGTTTTGGTTTGTTGGCCTTTTTTTCTGTGGGTTTGGTTGGGTGTGGTGGTGGTTCTT
>VWZI01013896.1:9523-20729 GCA_013396835.1 Psilopogon haemacephalus | reverse complement strand
TTTTTTTTTTTTTTTTTTTTTTTTTTTTTTTTTTTTTTTCCCTGTAGGGAAATGTAATCCAGGAAAGTGAAAGCAAGCTATACAATCAAGTTCAGTTAAGAAACTAGTGACACATCTCTATACTAACCCATTTAGCCATAAAAATAAATGCATTAAAGAAAACCCGTGAAGTTTAGGTTTAAGAAAGGTTGTTTCAGGGAATTCTGTTGATTCAGTTGATTCAGTTTTGCTGGCTAGTGAGACTTCTGATTCTTCCCAGGCTTCACAGGCTGCTGGGGAAAGGGGAAGATGATCTCTGATCTCTTACTTGGTCCTGATTTCTCTGGATGATCTGTGTGCCTCCAGGACTTCCCATCTTGGTAGGAGACTCTCAGATGTAGGCAGGATATCTTGCAATGTGCAGTTTCAGCACGGATGTCACGCTGGCTATGCATGGAGGTGTTTAAAGCTGGTTCCTGGTAAACTCAAATAAGACTGTTTCCAGGCAAACAAACTTTCTTATACCTTAGTATGACAGCGGGCAGCAGCAGCCAAGCAAGTATGAATACAACAGTCAAGCACATTGTGTTACTTGATCATCTTCTCTTATCAATGCTAATGGGCCTTTGGACACAGAATAGCCAATCAGAATGGCAGTTAGCCAAGCTTGACCATATAAGGTGAAGACATAGGTTTGCTTTACTCAAATTTAGGAAAGACATACTCATTGCACAAGGCAGGCACAAGCCAAGTGTTTATACCAGAATGCAAATAGGTGCAAAAAAAGCCAGGGTAAGCCATGGTCTCTCTGAGTCAGTGGTTCCAGGTTATTTTGTCCTTTTTCCCTCAGTTGCCTTTCCCCAAACCAGAAGAGGGAGAGCAGAAAAGTATGTCTGGGCAAGCCAGTACATGTATAGGCCTATTTTGACCTATCACAACATGGTCAGATCAAGCTTCTGAAATTGAACTAGTATAAATAAAACTAGAATTTAAGACACTATATGTGCCATATTAGAAATAGAATGATGAATTCAGACTTTGTTTTTATTTTCCTCTAAGTCTGGACTCATGGACTCCAGTTACTACTGTCTCAAAGGAATTAACAGGATAACAGGTGTCAGTGTGGCCTATATAAATAAACTCATACCTCTACATGTGCTAGTTGAGATGAATGAATATAGTTGCTGCACCAGCATTATGCTGCTGAATATGTACTAATTTGTACTGGTTTGAGCTAACTGGAGAATTTGAGAGAGAAATTAGACTATTGGCTGAGAGAGGTAAACACAGTGTGTTACTTCACCCAGACCTTTACTGAAAAAGAAAAAAAGTTGTTTTTAAGAACTGTTCTGAAAACAATCAGATAGCAGACAGCTTCTGTCTATTCTGGCTGCGGCTGCTTCTCTTGCATGGTCTCCTTTGTCTTGGTAGCTAATTCAGAGTAAAACTACTAACTCCTTTCTACTACCCCCCCATGCCAATCTACTTCAGCTTATCTGCAGCATCAACTGGTGGTGAGATAAGACTGGGGAAGGGGGGAAACGTAGTAGCAGGGGGTTTGGTTACCCTCTCTTGGGGATTTTGGTCTTTGGGAGGGGTGTGGTGTCTGTATTACCTTTTCACTGTATATATCTGTAAATATCTGTTATACCTTGTAAATATTTGCTTGTATATTGTGCATTGCTGTAAATATAAATCTTCATTTATCAACTTCCAGTGTTTTTGAGTCCTAGCCGGGGTTTACAAAAGGTGGGGGGGCAGGTAACTGTTAAACCACTACATAATTGTTACAACAGAATTTCCAAGAAGATATAATCTAGAAAACTGAACACCTTAATTCTAATGAGTAGTAAATCCTAATGTACATTTCTTACAGGAAGTCAACCAAGTATATTACAGCTATGAATGAGACTGCTTTAATCTGGTAATAAATTTATTTCTATAATTTCAATATTAATTTCTATATTTTTATCTAAACTGTTCTAATCCCTGAAAATCAGATAGGAAATGAAGACATAAATACCTTAAAATAATAGTCTGCTGTCTTCATAATATATTTGCATAAACCTTCTCTAATTGAAGTGAGAATTATTAAATATAGCAATGGGAATTTAAAGTGCTTTGGAAGATGAATAGTATGCTAAAGGAGGAATGAAGGGGCATCTCTTGAAAGTAATCTCAACTGCCTTAATAGGTATGGAAATCACTGATTGATCATGAATCAGTATTTCAAGGCCAATAGGTGTAATCCTGTGTAACATACCTGAAAATAAAACACAAGAACAATAAAATTGAATAGAAGTATTTATAAATGACAAGCACAGTTTAAACTGTTTCCTCATTGCATCCAAGTACATATTTTGCCACAGAAACTTTATACTGAGAAACATAATATGGTATCTGTAAGTAATTCTTTTGGCTCTTATACACTGCTAGTCCCCATGGCTATGTGTAATAAACATTTTACGACAAGTAAAGTAATAAAAGGAGTTACCTGGCCACAAAATTTTATTTTGTATGCTGTAGTGCTGGCTTATCAAGAAACTTAATGCTTGCAGCTTCAGCTGGTTTGCTGGAACAATTATTTTGTTAATACCATCTGTGTAAATGCCTCTCAATTTTCCTCTTGATTAGAAAGAGTTGATCTGCATTGCTATACTGCATAATTAAAAATGAAGTGTATAGACTTTGGTTGCCATGGACCANGCTTTATATTTACAGCTTTTCACAATATACAAGAAGATATTTACAATGTATAACAGATATTTACAGATATATACAGTAAAAAGATAATGCAGAAATACTACAGCCCTCTCAGGGTTCAGAGTCCTTAAGAGAGGTGACCAACCACCCTGCCACCTTCTCCACTTCCCTAGTCTTATCTCATGCAGGAGATAGGTGAAGGTAGATCGGGCCAGGGCGATTAGCAGCAGGAAAGAAGTCAGTGAAATTATTCACATTCAGCTAGGAAAAAGCAGGGAGAAAGAACCATGCAACAGCAGCAGCTACAGCCCAAAGCAGTCTGACTTATCTATGTTTGGGTTACAACTCTTAAACAATTTTTTTTTCTTTCTCAGTAAAACTGAGTGAAGTAGCATCATCAGTGTTTTCCTTTCTCAGCCTATAGTCTAATTTCTTATTCAAATCCTCCAATTAGTTCAAATCAGCACAATATCATGTATGAGTTGTGATCAGTCAGTGAAGAATATATTATCAAGTGATATGATAACAAGGAAAGAGCTTCCCATAGGTCCAAGGCAGCCCAGTAAAGTTTATAGTATTAATAAAGAACCCTGAGAAGAACCCATCACACTTTGAAGACAGTAGCAGTGAATTATTTAACTTCATATCTTCTAATGATGACACAGATAAAGAAAAATAGTTTGTTTTAAATAAAGAAATGCAAGCATCTGAAGTAAAGAAAAATTGTCAGAGGTCTTACTGATGAAGTTAGATTTCTGGATTATTCCAGGACCTAGATGTTGTTCTGCAGTTAAAACATATTCTGAAGATACACTGTCATAAAAACCCAACAAAACAAAAACAAACAGAAAACACCAACAAACCAAACCAAATCAATGAACAAAAACAACAGAAACCCCAAACTAAACAAACAAATAAACAAAAAGCATAAACCCCTCAACCTTCAACTTTAGGAGAAGGATTTTTTTTTTTTTTTAAAGAGCCAACTCTTTCTATTACTGTTTGAACTCTGGATCTGTGAGTCAAACTGTACTTTGCCCTGTCTTATTGCTACATCCTGAGATGAGACAATCTGTAGTAGGGATAGTTTGAGCTTACATACTAGGGGATTCTCCCACTGATAGGCCTTTTGATAAAGCTCTCTCTTTAAATACACACAGCCCAAACAGAATTGAAACTGCTGCAACTCTAAATGTTCTAAACTTCTCCCTTGGAAAGGAACAGAGAATGCCAAAGAATTGCCCATTTTCTTGAATATAATTAAAGTACTCAGCATAACTATCCATTGCTTTAAACTGATCCAAGCTAGATTTTTTTTTCAAACTTGATGAAGCTCATAATATTCTTCCTAATCAAATCACTGCTGAAGAATGTTAATGCTACATTGCCATTTAACATATGGTTATATAGATTGTGAAATAATTAAATACTAGTTTTCAGTCTCAGTAAGGACTAAATTGGCCCCTAGAATGACCTGATTTTTAAATTATTTTTATTTTTTTTCAACACAGGAAAGCAAATGTTTCAATCTTTTCAGATAGAATTTACCCAAGATTTTAAATTACTATAAATCTGAGGAAATTTAGTTTAAAAAAAAAAACTTCTGGAAACTTATTAACAACTTTAAAAGTAGAACTAAGGAAAGAGTTCCCTCTCAATTATCAGTTTCTTCTGCAATGTCATCTACTTAGTTTTTTGCCGCTGTTGAAATTCTTTTAGCTTAAATTACTGGAATGTAAAATCTCTACTGATGGATGATGTACTGTCAAGATGTCTACTATCCTTCTTTATTATTATGGATATTATTCTTCTGTGGTATGTTAATTTGAGTTAATCAGTTTTAAGAACCACTTTCATATATTTAATTGTCCTGCTTACTTCAATATGTTCTAGTTTATGTATCACCTATTAAAAGTCTTGCCTCTGAACTTGATATAATCTGCTTTCTTGAAATTCTAATTGACAAAACCAATAAAAATGTTAGTATTTTTTAAAAAAATCTTTAAGTGCATAGTATTCACAAGTCTAAACTTAATAAGAAAATGTCTTATGCTAATAATTTTCTATGGAATAGCTTTTTATATAAAATGTTTTTTATGATCACTCTTAATATTTTATATGCAGTTTTATTGCAGAAAGAACGTTTCTGTTTTCCCCAAGCACAGAAATTAACTTCATGGTTTGTGTCATGTAATACAGTATCTTGGCTAAAAGAAACTGGGCAAGTTTTAGAGATGACTGAAAGGAAGTACGGTCCTAAAGCCAGGATTCCCCAGCAGCACAAGAATACCCAAGGCTGAACAGAAGCAGGAATAGCATATTATGAGCCCCTGCTGGATATCTACTGTGGATGCACAGCTGCCCTATAAGCAGCTGGATTGACAGGATAACTGGAAGGCATCCCATACTGCTTCAGCTAAACATCTATTTCCACTTTGGTTTTCTAGTGAATACCCAGCTGTTAAGTCATTCTGGCCTTGTACTCTTCAGGTATTTCAGAAGATGTAGGGGCAGCTGTGTAGTTGCTTGCAGTTATGCATATTCGAGACTGAAAACTAACTACTACAGTCTTTGATAGTCTGTGCTTTCTTTCACAACTGATGTGTTGTAAAGGAGGATAAGAAGAAAAGTCTGAAATGAACTGAGCTTTTCTCTTGTAGTGTAAGGGAGTGGAGTGCTGCAAAGATGCTCAGTGTGAGGTAAAGATCCAATTAACACCTACACATAACAGTTCAATAAAGACAACAATACCTGTGGTCATTCACAGAAGCCCCAACATAGCCAACCAGTCTATATCTGGAAAACCTACTATTGTTCATAAATTTACAGAAAGTCAAACAGATAAGATTTTGTGAAATATTCTACAAGACTTCTCAGCACAAATTCCAAGTGCATTAACTGTAAAGCCTGTATTGTATTCATATTTATGTTACATTATATATAGTTTTACCTCTCTCACATTTCAAGAATCTAACTTATTTCTACTATTTCTTCTGTCTCTGTTAGAATAAATTCACCTTAACTTTGAAAACTATTTTTGAGATTTTTATTTGTGTGGAGAATTGCTTCTCCACACATGATACACATTCTTATTTTTAGACTGATACCAATTCTTCATCAATTTACTGCTGTTCTAGTTAGAGATTTGTGTTGGTTTGAGCTAATTGGAGAATTTGAGTGAGAAATTAGACTATTGGCTGAGACAGATAAACACAGTGTGTCACTTCACTGAGTTTTGCTGAGAAAGAAAAAAATTTGTTTTTAAGAACTGTTCTGAAAACAACCAGATTAGCAGAGGGCTTCCGACCGTTCGGCACGGCAGCTGTTTCTCCTTTGTCCCCTTTGTCTCTCTGTCTTTTAGCTAATTCAGAGTAAAATTACTAACTCCTTCCTGCCACTAATCTCTCTGACCGATCTACTTCAACTTATCTGCAGCATCAACTGGTGGTGAGATAAGATTGGGGAAGGGGGGAAAGGTGGTAGCAGGGGAGTTTGGTTACCCTCTCTTGGGGATTTTGGTCTCTGGGAGGGGTGTGGTGTCTGTATTACCCTTTCACTGTATATATCTGTAAATATCTGTTATATCTTGTAAATATTTGATTGTATATTGTGCATTGTTGTAAATATAAATTTTCATTTATTAACTTCCAGTGTTTTTGAGTCCTAGCCAGGGTTTACAAAAGGTGGGGGGGCAGGTAACTGCTAAACCACTACAAGATTCTTCTTTGAACAGTTAGTCAGTACTTACAGGTCTGAAGAAATTATCACTGCCTGCTACTTTCCTAGAAATTTGGTCTCAAATATCCAGTTGTGATTTCAGTTCTCTCTAAACCTCTGTTTGGCTGTCATCAATCTACTCCTTTTATCACGTTACTATCTCGACACCCTGATACCATCTGAAGCCTTCAGGTGGAAGGCAAAAAGCAGGCAGTTGAGGTCAGGAAATAAAATTTACAGAACTCATGCAAAATAAAGACAGTGTTTAAGAATTTCTCAGCTAAGTGCTAGTGTTTTGCCCTGATGTATGTATTCTATGGGAATACACATTGCTAAACTGACTCTTTATGTACCAATGTGAGCTACAAGTTGCTGGATCTTTATGAGATGAGGCAAGAAGAAGAGATACTATTGCTGTGGCTTTACCTTGCTGTCTAGCCTGCTATGTGCGGACAAGCAAGACCACTCCACTACATCCAGTGCTGTGCTGTGCCAGGACAGAGGAGTCATCCAAGCACTTTTGAGAGTAGCAGTTACAATAGGGATTAAAAAAAAAAAAAAGTGAGAAGACAAGTGAGTTTTTCAGATGGATTTTGAACACATACATATTTTGTGCAGGATATCAGTCACTCATGTAAGGTGGTGGTTGGCTGGCTGGCACCACTGGCACTACCCTTCTCCCTTCTGAGAAGCCACCTCAGAATTACGCATGCAGATACAGAGGAAGGCAGAAATTGTACATCTGCACTTGGTGTAAGGCATAGGCACCTGAATTCTAAGTGACAGTCGGTGCAGCACAAAACTATATGGAAAACTGAAACACATCATAATCAATCTTTCAAGCTTTGCTCTAATTTCAGTTAAGAATCACTTTTACTTGTGCAAAACCAGTCTTCAACAGCAGAGAAACCCCAGTCGTGGAGGGATTTTTTTCTACAATGTAGTTTCACAAATATCCTTGGTTAAGTTTGGTTTCTTCTATCCTTTTTCAGCAATATGCCTATGGTATTAATTTCATGTACTTGATTCTTCACAAAACTCTATGGTAAGATGCAACATCTCTCTCTCATAGTTATTCATTATAATTTTGCTCATTCATTCAGAAATGCTTCTGTGAAACTACTATTATTAGTTCATTTTCCAAAGTGTTCACACTTTTTTTGGTTAACTTTAGAAATTTTTAATTTAGAGGAAAAAATAAGCCAGCCTTCGTTCCTATTTTAAGGTCTCCCCGCTGACAAAAGCACAAATGAAAAAGCTGCAATATTCACTATGGGGGGAGCTGAATGATCCAGATATATCCACCTCTCTCCATTGGCCTGTAATGGAAGAATATGTTAGATATCTACAGGCAGGCTTATTGTTACAATATCCCAGACCAGATATCAAATCTTCAGTGAATTTAGGACTAAATCATAACACAACTTTTCTGTTCCTAACAGACAAGGAAATGTTTTTTTTATGCATTTGTGCATCACGGAGCCTTCTGTAGATGTATATTCACCATGTGCATCCTCTGCGTTGATATTAACCTTTGTTCTTTAGATTTGTCCTTTTCCTTAAAGACCTTTTGACTGTGAAAATAAAATTAAATCTAGAAATCTCTCACTTTATTTCAGCTTTTAGCTAACATGTAGTCTGAAAGAAATGTTTCATTTGCAAGCAAGACTATGAGGAAATGAATATCAATTATCTGCTAGGAAGGCATGAAATTTTTTCACTTTCTCTGGTGATAGCTTAATTTATCTGCTGAATCTATAGAGACAGATATTCTCTGTGCTAAATTACTACTGTGAGATACAGAAATGTATTCTGGCTACAACATCTTTTCTGTTTTCCTTGTAAGTGGATGACAAACAAGAGTCATATAAAATGAACATCAGCTGGTGAAAATATAACTGAGTCAAAAAGAGAACATATTAAGCTGTCAAATATTGCCATTAAAAAAGATCTTACATAAACATTGTATATGACACCACCACTGGCTTGTCAAGAAGGCGTTGGAGAAAGAGCTAAGAAGACGACAAAGAACGACTTCCAGCATTTCTTCTTTGTTTACTACGGTGGTAAAATACTATATTCAGCAAAAGTTCTCTAGAGAAATTACATCTGTTAGAATAAGAAATCAATGCTGAAATCAAGAGGGTGGATAGTTCTTCCTAAATGATTCTTAGTTGTTATCTCACAAAATTATTACAACTGTTCACTGAAGCATTGTTTTTCCAAATGAAGAAGGAACAGTGAGTGCAAAGGAAAGACAGAATATCTGGCTTTGTCTACCTACCTATATATATATACATTCACACACACATATATGCAGGCATACACATGTATATATGTGTCTATGCATGTATATATATAAGCTTTATGAATTTGGAAGATAGAAGTTAATATTTCTTACACCTTGACTTGGAAGGCCATTGTTTTAACTGCAGTAATGCGTAGCTCTTATTGGCTGCTCCCACTCTCTCCTGTTTACTTTGATCTAAGTCAATTTGATCTGTCCTTTTTATCATCTGCTAAATTTGTAAATTAATTTTCCTCCTGTGTTTCCTTCTCCACAGACTTTGTCAGAACTACTTTCAGTTTCACATAATTACATTTTCCAGACATTTTCTTGCATTACTTCCAGCTCCAGAAGAACAAGTCAGGACACATATTAGGTTTATTTGGCCTTCCATGACACATGCCTGCAGAGAGGGGTGTGGAGAGCAGCATCTCTGTTTACTTAAACACATATTGGATTTTTATGGGTGTTAGGCAACATTTACAAATAATGACATGTTAATTAAGAATGTTATAAGTAAAGTGGGCAGGAAGCAGTTTTGTCAAATCCTAATACCCCATTAGCTTCTTCTTTTTTTTCTTCCCAATCCTGTGGGACACAAATCATGTCAATCAAACTGAGATACACCTCTCCTCTTGTTTTCAAGAAGTAGTTAAATGCTGTGCTAATTAGGAATGAATGAATCATAGAATCATAGAATGGTTTAGGTTGGAAGAGACCTCAAAGATCATCCAGTTCCAACCCCCTGCCATAGGCAGGGACAATTCCCACTAGATCAGGACGTTCAAGACCTTGTCCAGCCTGACATTGAACACATCAGGGGAGGGAGCAGACACAACCTCCCTGGGCAACCTGTTCCAGTGTCTCGCCACCCTCACTGTAAAGAACCTTCCTCCTAACATCCCGCTCTGCCAGATTAAACCTATTCTCCCTCATGCTGTCATTACAAGGCTTTGTGAATAGTCCCTCCCCAGCCCTCCTGTAGGCCCCCTTCGGATACTGAAAGGCTACTGTAAGGCCTCCTTGAAGCCTTCTCTTCTCCAGGCTGAAAAGCCCCAACTCCCTCAGCATGCTCTCATTGCAGAGGTGCTCCAGCCCTCTGATCATCGTCGTGGCCCTCTTCTGGACTCTCTCCAACAGTTCCATGTCCTTCCTATGCTGGGGGCTCCAGAACTGCACACGGTACTCCAGGTGGGGTCTGACAAGAGCAGAGTAAAGGGGGAGAATCACCTCCCTTGCCCTGCTGGCAACGCTTCTCTTAATGCAGCCCAGCACACAGTTGTTGTCTGGGCTGTGTGTGCACACTGTCAGCTCATGTTAAGCTTCTCATCCACCCAGACTTCCAGGTCCTTTTCCTCAGGGCTGCTCTACAGCCATTCACCACCCAGCTTGTATTTGTGCTTGGGATTGCGCCAACCCAGGTGCAGGACCTTACACTTGGCCTTGTTAAATTTCATGAGGCTGGCCTGGGCCCACCTCTCCAGCCTGTCCAGGTTCCTCTGGATGGGTCCCTGCCCTCCAGCAAGTCAACTGTGTCACACAGCTTGGTGTCATCCCCAAACTTGCTGAGGGTGCACTCGATTCCTCTGTCCATGTCACTGACAAAGATGTTAAACAGCACTGGTCCCAGCACTGACCCTTGAGGGATGCCACTTGTCACTGGTCTCCAGGTGGACATTGTGCCATTGATCACCACTCTCTGCATGTGACCATCCAGCCAATTCCTTATCCAGCGAGTTGTCCACCCATCAAGTCCATGTTTTTCCAGTTTGGTGACCAGGATGTCATGTGGGACAGAGTCAAAGGCCTTACTCAGGTCCAGGTAGATGACATCAGTCTCCCTTCCCTTGTCCACTGCTGCTGTGACTCCATCATAGAAAGCCACCAAATTTGTCAGAAAGGGTTTACTTTTTCTTGTATGACTTTTTCTCTCTTTTTAATAACTGGTGATTAGTTATAACTACATAATTTGCTGATTAGTGATAACTAAATATTGTGGTGATTAGTTATAACTAAAGTCAACAGGAAGGGTTGAACTAAGTTTCTGTAAAATGAAGAAGGAGCTGGGCTCCATTTTTTCCTTCTGGAAAGGCATTTTATGTCACACATGAAGAAACAGTCTTGTTCTTTTTCTGATGGATGAATCTATTCTTAAGCCATCATTCTTGGCCTAATCAACACCTGGATGTCAAAAATCTCAGTAAGGGGAGCTGAACTGATAGTGGCCTGGCTGATAGCAACATGTTGTTGGCCAAAACTCAACAAATATTTCTAATGTTTTCTCTTCTTTTTCCCTTTTCTCTGAAAAAAAAAAAAGAACAAAACCAACAACAGCAGGACACTTTCTCTCTGAGACAAAAGGGATTATTTATTGTTTTGTGTCTGCTGGAGTTTTTTTAATAAATAAGATGTCAGGAAGCATGAAGGAAGAATTATAGTCATGATTCATTGTGAGACAAATGGATGTGTTCATCATGGTTCACCCCTTTGTGTGAGACATGTTAGCATGAAATTTTTGAA
>VWZI01013895.1:118470-131427 GCA_013396835.1 Psilopogon haemacephalus | reverse complement strand
GAAGAGGAGAAGAAGAGGAGAAGAAGAGGAGAAGAAGAGGAGAAGAAGAGGAGAAGAAGAGGAGAAGAAGAGGAGAAGAGGAGAAGAAGAGGAGAAGAAGAGGAGAAGAAGAGGAGAAGAAGAGGAGAAGAAGAGGAGAAGAAGAGGAGAACAAGAAAGGAGAAGCAGCAAACAAACAAAAAGGCAACCAAAGGAAGGTGGAGGAGCCAGAGGCGAGACCCAGCCAATGCGGAGCCGAGGAGCAGCAGCGGGAGCTCAGCGCAGCCTGGCACAGGGTACAGCCCGCGGGCACATCCCTCAGCCCCAGCACGGCACGGACAGGGGAGCAGCCCTATGCTGGAGGCAGCAGCAGCAGCAGCAGCTTGTGAGGCTCCCGCAGCCAGGCTGCTGCGGTCCTGCTCCCCACCAAGGCACCCCCAGGGGCTGCAGGCACAGCTGAGTTGGGAGCTGCAGTGCCAGCACCCCCCACGCCCGGCTGGCAGAGCCCTGGTGCAGCCTCTGCCTCCAGCCCTTGCTGCCACCCTGCCGCAGGGCGCCCAGGGCTGGGTGTGATGGGATGGCTTAAACCCTGCCCCCTGGCAAGCACCACTGCAGAGCCACAGATCTCAGCACAAACCCCACACCTGGAGGGCAGCTCTGCCCCTGCCCACATGGCACCTCCACAGCTTCCACAGCCAGTGTGGTGGTGCCCAGCAGCCGGCAGGCACTCGTGGGATCTTGGGATCCCTTGGGATCCCTTGGGATCCTCTTCACAAGTGCTGGGGGCACTCCCTGCCTGTGCCTCAGCCACACGTGGGAGCAGGCGGCACGTGGCTGCCAAGCAGGGCAGAGATGGGACAAGGCTGGCACCAACACAGCTCCTGGCACTGGGCACAGCCATGGGCCACCCTGGGGGACCAGGCACACCCTGGGAACCCACAACCACGGCATGGGAATGGTGACAGGGCCAGGCAGCCATAGGGCAGGGGAGCAGCAGCTGATCCCTGAGATGGCCCCTGACAGGGAGAGGGTCCCTGCGGGGCAGCTCCTGGTCCCTGGCATGGGTGCCCAGCCCACTTGCTCAGATTCCAAGCACCAGACCCTGTGCCCCCACCACTGCTTCATCCTCTCCAGACCGTGGTGACACCCCCAGCTGTCCCCATGCACCAACCTCCCAGCACCACAGACGCCTCCCCCAACCCATCACCAGCCTGGCCCCAGGGGTGCCCTTGTGAGCACCCTGAGGCTGCTGCCACTGACCCCCATGGGTATCAGGTGGGCACTAACCTCACATGCACAACGGGAACAGTGACCTCACACGCTTGATGGGGACACCACAGACACCAGCCCCACATGCTTGATGGGGACACCAGCTCCACGTGGACACCAGGAACACCAACCCCACATGCTTCATGGGGACACCAGCCCCCCACACACCATGGGGACAGCAGCTCCACACAGAAACTAGAGACAGTGTGACACCCCTCCCTCCCCCCAAACCAACACACACTTGATGGGGACACCAGCTCCACGTGGACACCAGAAACACCAACCCCACATGCTTCATGGGGACACCAGCTCCATGTGGACACCACAGACACCAGCCTCACATGCTTCATGGGGACACCAACCCCACGTGGACACCAGAAACACCAGCCTCACATGCTTCATGGGGACACCAGCCCCACATGGACACCAGAAACACCAACCCCACATGCTTCATGGGGACACCAGCCCCACGTGGACACCAGAAACACCAGCCCCACATGCTTCATGGGGACACCAGCCCCACGTGGACACCACAGACACCAGCCTCACATGCTTCATGGGGACACCAGCCCCACGTGGACACCAGAAACACCAACCCCACATGCCTGATGGGGACACCAGCTCCACGTGGACACAAAAAACACCAACCCCACATGCCTGATGGGGACACCAATCGTGGACACTCCATGAGGCCAGCAGCCCCACGTGGAAAAACGGGGAGTGGTGACCCTGCATGCAGGAGGACACCACCCCTTGTGCACTCCCTGGGGGCACTCAGCACCCGTGCCCGCGGCGAGGACACGACCCCAGTTGGGCTTCATCCCCATCGACCCCCTAGACCAAAATGGGGCGGGGAGGGAGCCCTGGGGGTGCGGGTGTGGGGGCAGCCCCGCGGGAGGAGGAGGAGAAGGAGGAGGAGGAGGAGGGGAGCGGGGGCAGGAGTATTTGCCTGTTCGTTTGCTTATGGCCTCCACCAGGCTGGAGGGGAAGTAGCCGACGCGGTCGTTGCCGGTGCGGTTGTCGTGGATGCAGCCCTTCCAGCGGCCGTCTGCGTGCTGCTCCAGCACCTGCGCCCGGGGGACAGGGACGGGCTCAGGCGGGGGCCGCCACGGTGGCTCCGTCCGTGTCCCCAGCCCCCTCGCCAGCTGCACTCACGGTGATGATGTCCCCAGCTTTCACGTTGAGGCTGGTCAGGTCGTAGTTGTTGCAGTAATCCTTGACGGCGCGGACCTGCAGAGCGGCGGAGGCGTCTGCGGGGACAGAGCGGCAGCCTCAGCGGGAACCCGGCCCGGAGGGGATGCAGGATACCGAATTAAGCAGGTTGGAAAAGAACCTTCTAGGATCATCGAGTCCAACCTATCACCTAGCCCCTTCTCATTAACTAAGCCGTGGCACTAAGTGCCCTCACCCTTAAACACCTCTTAACACCTCTTAAACACCTCCAGGGATGGAGACTCCACTTAAACACCTCCAGGGATGAGGACTCCACCACCTCCCTGGGCATCCCATTCCAATGCCAGTCACTCTCTCTGGCAAGAACTTCTTCCTAACGTCCAGCCTGAACCTGCCCTGGCACAGCTTGAGGCTGTGTCTCCTCCTGTCACTGGGTGTCTGGGAGAAGAGCCCAACCCCACCTGGCCACAATTTCCTTTCAGGTAGCTGAAGACAGCAATGAGCTCTGCCCTGAGCCTCCTCTCCTGCAGGCTGCACACCCCCAGCTCCCTCAGCCTCTCCTCTTGGGGCTGTGCTCCAGGCCCCTCCCCAGCCTTGCTGCCCTTCTCTGGACACCTTCCAGTACCTCAATATCTTTCTTAAATTGAGTGGCCCCAGAAGTGGACACAGGACTCAAGGTGTGGCCTGACCAGCACACAGCCCAGCCTGGCATCCCCACCCCAGCTCCTCCATGCTCCCCCTGGTTTCCCTACCCCGCAGCATCTGCTTGATCTCCTTGCTGGCTTGGCTGGTGGTGAACTGGTTGACAATATCCAGAGCTGTCTGGTTGTAGGTGTTCCTGACGTGGGCATTGATCCCGCTCTGCAATGGTGTGGAGAGGGCTTAGGAAGAGGCTGGCCCCTCCACCCCAAATCCCACCACCCCGGGACCCCAAACTCAGCAGCTGAAGGGGACACATCTCATTGCCTTGGTGTGCACCAACCTCGGGACCCTCACTCCACTTCCCAGGAGAGGGGCACCTGCTGCCCCACAGCCCCTAGCCACGGGGTCCCTCCCTTCCCACAGCCCCTCCCTGGCCCGGGGGTATCAGGAGGGATGTCAGGGACAGGCTCTTACATCCAGCAGCAGCCGCACCACGTCCGTCTTGCCACAGAGAGCTGCCTCGTGCAGTGCTGTGCCCGCCTTGGTTTGCCGGTTGATGTCGATGCCAGCCTGCAGCAGGAGCCTGCAGGCAGCAGCAGAGCTGTCAGCGATCGGAGGCGTTCCTGGCGCTGCCCACCCCCCACCCTGCCCGTGGTCCCCACCGTATGATGTCGATGTGGCCGTTCTTGGCGGCCAGGTGCAGGGGGCTGGTGCCGTTGGGGTCGGTGGTGTCGCCCGGCTTGGGCTCCAGCAGCGCCGCGCACATGTTGCTGTTCAGGAGCAGTTGGACCACCTGGCTCAGCAAACACAGACGGGGCAGGGCTGCAAGGGTGCCTCTGCCAGGGCTGTGCCCCCTCCATCCCCCCCACCTCCCCTGCCTGCAGCAGCTGGAGCTTCCCCGCGGCGCTGGCACTGCAGCTCCCCAACGCCAACTCTCCCAGCAGCTGTCCCATGCCCGCCCCGGGCTGCTCCAGGGACCTCGCTGTGCCCCCAACCCCTCCCCAGCCTCGCTCTCGGGTCAGGCTGGAGGTTTCCTGGCACGGTGAGGACTTACCCCGACCCGGCCGAACTCGCACGCCAGGTCCAAGGGTGTCTTCCCCGAGTTGTCCATGATGCAGGGGTTGGACTGGTGCTGCAGGAGCATCTCCGACTGCGGGGGAGGGAGAGCCCAGCTCGGCGAGGGCAGGGGCAGGGAGGGTGGCACAGCCCCCTCCAGCCGCCGCTGCCACCAGCCCTGCCATACCACGTCGTAGTGCCCGTGCTGTGCTGCCAGGTGCAGGGGGATCTGCCCCTCATCCGAAGGGATGTTCACAGAGGAACCTGCTTTCAGCACCATCTTCATGGGCTCCTTCTTGCCTTGCCAAGCCGCGTAGTGCAGGGGCCGCATGCCTGCAGGGGGGGCAGCGTGGGGTGAGCCGCTCCGGCACGCCAGCGCAGCCAGCTGAGGCCTGGGGCCGGGGGGGGGGAGGTCACAGCCAGGACCCTGGGACTCACCTTTGTTGTCCTTGATGTCCACCGCAGCCTGTGCCTCCAGCAGCAGCGAGATGAGCTCGGTGTTGCCGTTGAGCGCCGCATGGTGCAGGGCTGAGAACCTGGGGACCAGCCGCAGGGTCAGGGGTCTCATGTCCCTCTCCTCTCCAACAGCTCATGACACCCAGCAGCGTGGCCTCAAGCTTGCACCCACTACAACACCTCAGGGCAGCTGCTCTGCCCCTGAAGCCCCCACCCAGGTGCCAGTGTCCCCAAGATTCTGGGGTAACACCACCTCTACATCCCTGCTCCACGGGCACAGCATCAGGCAAGGCACACAACAAGGGCCAGAGAGTGGGACGTGCCAGGGTGGACGTGAGGTTGCTCCTCATCCCACCACTTTAGCTTTCCCTGGGGGGGCTACAACCACGGGATAGACCCTCCCTGCTCCCAGTCTGTGTTGAAGGAGACAGGGCTGGGGATGCCCCTAATGCCACAGGCCCTGAGGTGCTTTTTCTTGGTGGTGGTGCTGCCACCCTCAAGCTTCCCAGCCTGCCTCACCCAACCAGTTCCATCACATCCCTTTGACCATGTTCCTGGGATGGAGATGGCCCAAAGGACCCGCAAGCTGCACCAGGGGAGGGAGGTTTAGAAACTTCACTGGAAGGGTTCTCAAAGCCTGGACTAGGCTGCCCAGGGAGGTGGTTGAATCCCCATCCCTGGAGGCGTTTCAAAGAGGCAGAGGTGTGGTGCTGAGGAACATGGCTTAGCACCAGCCTTGGCAGAGCTAGAGAATGGTTGGACTGGACGATCTGGAAAGTCTTTTCCAAACCAAACCATTCCATGATTGTAGGAGCTGTGAGCAAGGGCTCACCTGGGGATGCTGGAGCAAGATGGATGCAGGGGGATTGGACTGGATGACCTCCAGAGGTCTCTTCCACCACCGCCCCTCACCATTCTGTGGTTCTGTGAAACCCTCCCTGGAGCTGGAGGTGACGGGATGGGCAAGGACCTGGTGAGTGTTCCACTGAGGGTGGGGGCATGCCAGCCCTTCCCACTGACCCACTTCTCCCAGTCTGGCTCCAGCAGTACCACCAGAGGCACCAGCACAGGGGTGCCCAAGCTGCCAGATGGAAGCCCCCAGCCCCACACCCTGCTCTGGGATGGGCCAAGCCAGGAGGCCAATGGCTGGGAAGCAGGCCAGGAGCTGACCTACTTGCTGCTCCCAGCAGTGGCATCCTCCACGTGGCTGCACTTGTGCCTGTCACCCCACTGCGCCGGGCCACGGTCACACAAAGCGTCCCTGTCCCACCCTCAGGGCCACCTCAGTGTCACCAGAGCGTGGGAAAGGGGCTGCAGGCCTTAACTGGAACCTCCCACAGCTGCCCCATGCCCAAGAGAAGGAAAGTGAGGTGGTATTTCCATCTGCCCCCCATCACTAGGACACGCGGCTGGGTTGGGCACATGTCCCAGATGGGGAGCACACTCCAGCCACCAATGTTCCCCTGTCCCCCATCCCTGGGACATGCAGCTGAGTTGGGGAACATGTCCCAGCTGAGGAGCACACTCCAGCCACCAGTGTTCCCCTCTCCCCTATCACTGGGGCACCCAGCTGTGTCGGGGCAGTGTCCCAGGTGGGCAGCAGGCTGCAGCCACCAATGTTCCCCTGTCCCCCATCTCTGTGACACGCAGCTGTGTCGGGGCAGTGTCCCAGGCGTGGAGCAGGCTGCAGCCACCAATGTTCCCTTGTCCCTGTGACACGCAGCTGTGTCGGGGCAGTGTCCCAGGTGGGGAGCAGGCTGCAGCCACCAGTGTTCCCCTGTCCCCCATCCCTGGGACACGCAGCTGAGTTGGGGAACATGTCCCAGGTGGGGAGCAGGCTGCAGCCACCAATGTTCCCCTGTCCCCCATCCCTGTGACACACAGATGGGTTGGGGGATATGTCCCAGCTGGGGAGCAGGCTGCAGCCACCAATGTTCCCCTGTCCCCCATCCCTGTGACACACAGATGGGTTGGGGGATATGTCCCAGCTGGGGAGCAGGCTGCAGCCACCAATGTTCCCTTGTCCCTGTGACACGCAGCTGTGTCGGGGCAGGGTCCCAGGCGTGGAGCAGGCTGTGGCTGCCGTTGCCAGCAGAGCTGCCCGTGCTTGCTCTCCGGGGAGCAGCGATGTGAGCAGACAGCTCAGCATAGGAGGCTGAGCCCCAACGTCTGCCTGGGAAATGTCAACGTCTTCTGCTCCAGCGCCCCGCTCAGAGCCGCTCAAGATGGTGCCAATCGCAGCCCTGCCCCCGCTGGGCTGCCTCGGGGGCTTGACCTGGCACGGCACAGCCAGGCACACAGGGCAGGCCTTGTGCAGGGCACCATCCCCCCTGGGCAAGCGTGGGGACACCAGGGTGCTGCTCACCCATCCCCTGACCAGCCCAGGAACCGCCCAGCAGAGCAGGCATGGGGAAACTGAGACAAAGCCCCAGGGTTGGCTGAGCTAGAATTTCTTCCTAATGTCCAACCTCAATCTCCTCTGCTCTAGTTTCAAACAATTCCTCCTCTTCCTATGACCACAAGCCCCCAAAAGTCCCTCCCCAGCTGTCCTGTAGCCTCCTTCAGGTACTGGAAGGATGTTCTAAGGTCTTCCAGGAGCCTCCTCTTCTCCAGGCAGATCAGCTCCAACTCTCCCAGCCTGTCCCCATAGCAGAGGTTCTCCAGCCCTCTGATCACCATTGTGACCTCCTCTGGACCCTCTCCAACAGCTCCATGCCCTTCTTGTGCTGGGTGCCTCCGAGCTGCACACAGGCTTCAGGTGGGCTTTCAGCAGAGCACAGCAGAGCACAGCAGAGCAGAGCAGAGGGGCAGAATCACCTGCCTTGACCTGCTGGCCACGCTGCTTCTGCTGCAGCCCATTTTGAGCACCCCTCAGCCCTTGGCACATGCCCCCTTTTTCTCCATGTACACCCTGGCACAGGGCTCCCCACCCTTCTTCCATGCACACCCTGGCACAGGGCTCCCCACCTTTCTTCCATGCACACCCTGGCACAGGGCTCCCCACCTTTCTTCCATGCACACCCTGGCACAAGGCTCCCCACCTTTCTTCCATGCACACCCTGGCACAGGGCTCCCCACCTTTCTTCCATGCACACCCTGGCACAGGGCTCCCCACTCACCCGTCGGTGTCTTGGAAGTTGACATTGACTTTCTTTGCTGATCCCAGGAGTTCTGGAAGGGAGGGAAAGGGACAGCAGATTAAGAGTGGCACCAGAAGCAGCTGCAGCAGGGACCTGGAGCATGCAAGGGGGGTGACAAGGCTGCAGTTCCAGGTCTCCCTCCCCACCTAGGATTTGGCTGCCTGCAGCTCTGCAGCCAGGGCACAGTACGGTGCCATGTGGAGCTGCCCGAAGGAGGAGGGCTGGGGCTGGAAGGGCCCTCCTGAGGGTGGCAGGGCCCAAGGGATTCTCTTGGCACCAGGGTCCACATCTAGCCCAGCTGTGGTGGGTTTTCCAGCTGTTTTGCCTCGCTGGGGCTCCAGTGCTGCCCCAGTGCCACAGCAAGGCCAGGCTGTTCCAGCAGAGCAGGGAGGCTCAGCGTGTCCCTGCAGCCCCTCGCCTGGCTCTGCCACGCTCCCACCCCGTGCCTGCCACCGTGGGAAGAGAAACCTCCTCGGGGCAATCCAATTAGCACCAGGAGGAAGGATGTGAGCCAGATTTACAGCAGATTTAACCGAAAAATGCCAGTCAGGCTTTGCAGGGAGCCTGCGCCTCCTCGCAGCGGGGAGCCCCGGCAGGAGGAACAGGAAGGTGGCAGCAGCATGGCAGAGCCTGGGGTTGGGGACTCACACAGCTGCCCCTGTGCCTGCCACAACGAGGTGGCACCAGCACAGCCCTGAGCCTCCAGGGAACAGCCTGGCAGGGGAGCTGAGGTGGCCATTCTCCTCCCCATCACTGCTCGGCTGGAAGTGTGCTGAGGACAAGGATGTCAGGGACAAGCATGCTGGGGACAGGCTGGTTGGAAGGGGCAGGAGCAGAAGGATGCTCCTCGTGTACCACAGCCGTGGCCTTGCCCAGGCACCCTCTGCCATGTCTCCTTGTTGCCATCCCACTGGGATATTCAATTATTCCACCCAATAATTGAATGGGCACAGAGTGGGAAGCAGAACACCATGGTGTCTCCAAGGCCTGGGGAGGGACAGGGTGCCCAGACCACAAGAAGGGACAAGGGCACTGCAGGGTTCCCCGGGGATGGGGAGGGACAAAACCACTGTAAGATCCCGGGGTGCAGAGAGAGAGAGGGAGATGGCACCAAGGGGAGCCCTGGGCATGAGGAGGATGAGGGCCATTGCAGAGTCCCCAAGTCACAGGGAGGGCCAGGATGCCACAGGGTCCCCCCATCCAGCCCCACTTGCCCTCTCTTTCAGCAAGCAAACCACCAGCAGCCCTCACCCCACCTGCCAGGCAGCCTCCCACCCCCTGCCACTCTGCTCTCTTCATCTGAAGGCATTAACAAACCACCCCAGCACCAAAAACCCAAGGGGGCAGCCAAACCCGGGCAGCATCCTCCCCACCCCACCCCAGAGAGGGACTGGGCATTACTGGTGGGCAGAGCCCCCCCCAGTCCCCAGCACTGACCGCAGCAAACGGTGCCAAGCAGGTCCCCCCCGTCCCCGAGCTGTCACCAGGATCCCCAACAAAGGTGCCATTCAGCGGCGGTGGAGAGGAGCCCAGGGCTGCTTCCGCTGCTGCCCAGCGCCAAGAAGCAGCTCCCAGGAGGGGGTCGAGCCACCCCCCAAGGATGCCAATGGCCGCTGGACAAAAGCGGCCGAGGGGCGCAGGAGCGGCGCCGTGCCCGGCACTGGCACCGATCGGCGGCCCCCGAACGGGCCCCGCTGCGGCTAGCAGACGGACAGACGGATGTCAGCAGGGCTGCAGCGCCTGGCCTTTCCCACGGGTCGCCGTTGGGATGGGACAATGCCCGAGGACCGGCACGGAGGGGGTCACCGCCGGCGTCACCGCTGCGCCCCTCGCTGCCGACCCTCGAGGGCGCAAACAGGCATCAGCAAATCTCTCCTCCCTGCACCTGCAGGAGAGGCTGAGGCTGCCAAAATCTCTTTAGCACTTCCATCACTGCCCGTGCCAAGTGCTTAGTCAGTGACTTCCAGCCGGGCAGAGGTTTTGACTTTCCTCAGAGCGCTGGCAGCGGCCACCAGCCCGCTCGGTGCCCCCGGGTGCAGTCGGCTCAGCCTCCGACCCCACCCCACTATGGCTTCAAAGTTCTGCTGGGGACAAGTCTGGGGTTTTTTTGGGGGGTCTGATGGGGTCCCCCCAGCCACTTTGGGGAGCAGTTGGGTTGTCTGGTGGCTTCCTGAGGGCAGGGCAGCGAGGTGTGGGTGGTGGTATGGATGGGGGCATGGTGGTTGGCACCCCCAGGGGGTGGAGGACACTGTCCCAGATGGTAGCCACTGCTGTGGCACCAGCAGAGAGTCGACCCCATGGCTGCACCAGCACCAGGGCCACCAAGAGGTGGTGGCTTTGCACAGGCAGTGAGTAGGGCAGAGAAGGCAGCGGTTGCCATGCCAACCAGCACCACCACAGCTTCCCAGGGGCTGCAGGCTAAACCCTCATGCCATGGCCCCAGTAATTAACCCCCTCCTGTAACGAAGCAGCACAGCCTTGGCAGCCTGGCAAGGGGCACGACAGAGCTGGTTGCTCCCAGAGGGCAGCACCACAACTGGAGCCTGGAGACCAGCTGGGCCCTTGGCACATAGTGCCCAGGACAGGGAGAGCAGGATGGGCACCCCAACGTGCCCCTGGATCCAGAGCCATCTTAGCCCCACTGCTGCCATCTGGCACTTGCAGCATGCTTGGGGAAGCTTGGGAAAGGCTGGGAAGCACCAGGAAAAGTCCTGCACCAACAAGGGGGCAAGGGAAGGGAGCTGAGAGTGCTGCCCATCAATACCAGCCACAAAAGGAGACTGGCACAGCAGGGAGGGGAGGAGGGCTCCTGCACTGCCACGCTGCCAGCAGGCACCAAGCATGTCCCTCCTCGCTGTCAGGGTCACCAGGAGGGGTGTGATGGAGAGCACTGAGAACCATTGGGTACCCAACAGTACCCAACCAGAACCATCCTGCCACACCAGGACCACCAGGCAGGCACTGCAGCACCGAGTGATGGTGGCATCCCTGGCACAGAGGCCCTTGATCAGGACACTTGAACCTCATCATTGCCCTCAGGACAGCCCACAATCAGAATCATAGCATGGGATGGCTTGGAAAGGACCTTAAATTTCATCCAGTTCCAAGGCCTGGGCATGGGCACTGACACCTCCCACTAGAGCAGCTTGCTCAAAGCCTCATCCAGCCTGGTCTTAGACACTTCCAGGGATGAGATGTCCACAGCCTCCCTGGGTAACCTGTTCCAGTGCCTCACCCCCCTCACTGTCAGGAATTTCTTCCAGTCTCAATTTTCCCTCTTCCTCATCAAATCCATTTCCCCCTGTCCTGTCCCAAGCCCTTGTCAAAAGTCCCTCCCCAGCATTCCTGTAGCCCACTTCAGATACTGTAAGGTTGCTCTAAGGTCTCCCTGGAACCTTCTCTTTTCCAGGCTGAATAACCCAAACTCCCTCAGCCTGTTCCCACAGGAGAAGTACTCCAGCCTTCTGATCATCCCTGTGGCCTCCTCTGGGCCCTCTCCAACCACTCCACATCCTTCTGGAGCTGGAAGCAATGCTCCAGGTGGGGTCTCACCAGAGCAGAGCAGAAATCAGAATCCCCTCCCCTCTTTGCTCTACACAAGATGCTCAGGTGATGGTTGTGCCACACGGGAGCACCACAGCTCCACTCAGGGGGTTCCCCGTGGCTCCCAGAGCACCCTGCACTCACTGCTACCTCATGGTGCTGAGCTGGGTCAACCAGGATCACCTCACCAGGCAAAGGGGACCCTGCAGTGCTGTGGGACCCGGTGAGCTCTGGATCCAGCTCCTGCCTGTGCAGACGCTGACCAGAAGCCACTGCGGCCACAGGTGAACACCACTGCAGGGAGCTGGGCACAGCAGCAGAGCCCTCCCTGGAGCTGAGTGCAGGCTCCAGTTCAGCCCAGCACAGCAGCTCCTCGCCTGCTGCCTCAGCCCCTGCCACACGCCAGCCTCGGGCAGGCATTGCCATGCAGGCCACGCACGAGCTGGCTGCATGTGCAGGGGTGGGCACGGGTGGGGGAGATGCCTTCCATGGCCCCCGGGGTCTGACCACCCTGACCCCACCCCGTAACACGTCTGCCTACTGCTCTGGGCATCCTGGGGCATCCTATGGGGAGACCTCCCTTGCCCAGCCACGGCTCTGAGCATCCAGAGCATGCCGTGAGGAGACTCCAGTGCCCAACCATGGCTGCAGGCATCTCAGTGCACTCTGAATGGAGACCTCTGTGCCCACACACTGCTGTGGGCACCCCAGTGCACCTCATGGGATGGCCTACCTGCCAACTCCTGCACCCCATGGGGTGGCTTCCATGCCCAACTGCTGCTCTGGGCACTCTGGTGCACCCCATGGAGAGATCCCTGTGCTCAGCTGCTGCTGTGGGCACCCTGATGCACCCCATGGAGAGATCCCTGTACTCAGCTGCTGCTGTGGGCACCCTGATGCACCCCATGGAGAGATCCCTGTGCTCAGCTGCTGCTGTGGGCACCCTGATGCACCCCATGGAGAGATCCCTGTGCTCAGCTGCTGCTGTGGGCACCCTGATGCACCCCATGGAGAGATCCCTGTGCTCAGCTGCTACTTTAGGCACCCTGATGCACCCCATGGAGAGATCCCTGTGCTCAGCTGCTGCTGTGGGCACCCTGATGCACCCCATGGAGAGATCCCTGTGCTCAGCTGCTGCTGTGGGCACCCTGATGCACCCCATGGGGAGACCTCCTGTGCCCAGAGGCTGCTCTGAGCGCCCTGGTACATCACAAGGAGATGTCCACGCTCAACCCTGGCTCTGGGCATCCCAGTGCATGTCCCATGGAGATGCCTTTGCCCCACCACAGCTCCCGGTGTGAAGAGATCCCCATGTCCAGCCACTGCAGCCCTTCCCTTCCACTCGTGCCCAAGGCCACAGCCCTGCACAGTGAGACCTCTCCTCGGTGCTTCCATACCCCCTGGGCAGGGGCTCCTCTCCTCCTCCCAGCAGCGGGGCCAAGTGCCAGCCCCCAGCATCTGCAGCCTGCGCAGCGCCAGCAGCGATCGATGCGCGGCTGGGGCACGGGGGGCTCCTGGCCAAGCCCCTGCTGACAAAGCACATCCTCACCCAGCTCCCCCCCGGGCACTGCTGTGCCAGCTCAAAGGGAGCAGATGGCTCCAGCCTCCACAACATCAACATCTACTTAATGAGGAGAAAACCATCTCTGCCCCCCCGCCCCCCACACTCCAAGCTTGGTGGCACTGAAGGAGCCAGGGC